>OX463774.1:6254698-6836870 GCA_949825005.1 Gasteruption jaculator
ATTTTTCTTTTCTTTTAACTTTTCGAATTTCTACACAGGAACAAATCTTTTTCTATAAATAACAAGGGTTTCTATTATTTTTTGTGATTTCTTGGTATTTTCCTATTTTTGTAAAGGGAAATTCTGAATTTCACGATAATCTGGAATTAGCGAAATTCTAGAATTGCTGGTTTTCAGTTTGTATTCAGAAGAAAGGGAAAGGATTTAATTTTAAAATCCGGAGCTTATTGGAGATAAAACCCTATTCTCCCTTTTCCTTATTCTCAATTGCAGAAATGGGAAAAAGTTTCATTACAGAAGAAATTCATATGTATATATATATATATTTCCAACCCAATACTATTTTAATTCTGGAAGTTCTTCATAATAATATTCTTTTCAGAATCACCTTTCGAATACAGGCAATACGTTGCAAGAAATCATCTGAGAAGTATATTTTTAATAAGACATTTTTTTTATTTTTTGCAGGAAAGGCTGATATGAATTTTTCCTCCTATCTTGCTTTTATTGAATTTCACCTTCTTCGTTCATTAGAAAAGATCTTCATTTTTTAAGATGAAAATTTTTCCGAAGAAAATCAGATTCTTCCTTTTCAGAGAAAATATTTTTCTTTGTTTTAAAAAAAAAGTTTTAAAAAGAACAATTTGTTCAAACAAAGAAAAATTCCTAAATCACAAGAAATACTTTAGTTTTGAGAAAAAAAAAATCTTGTTACTCATAAAAAAAGTATTCTTTTCTTTTATGAAGAAAATCGAAAATACTTCCCTCTTAAAAATGAGAAAATTTTAAACAATTCTCTCCGAAATAAAAAAATCACTTGTTCAAAAAACAATAGGTACTAACAAGAGGATTCTTTTGCGTAAAAAAAATTGAAATAATTTTTTAGAAAAAGGGAGTAATTTTTTTTAGATTCAAAAATAATCGTAGAATTTGTTGTAACATAGCAAAAGATACTGTTCACATTGTACCAATTATTTTGCCACAGTAAAATTTATTTTCTTCTCATATATATATATTTCTTAACCATATTTTCATATACTTCCATTTATTTACCCATGGGTCTTGAGAAAAAAAAATCATACTGTCCACACTAATTGTTACAGAGTACACACACACACATATATATAAGTCGAAAAAAGACAAATAAATATTTCTCATCCGAATTTCGAGGTACCCCATTTTAATATTAATGTACTTAAATACGGAGGGGGTGGAAGGGAAGTGGAGGGGTATATTGACATGTAAACCCTTGAATTATAAACATTTGTTTTTGTTTGTTTGTTTGTTGATTGTATTCATTGTACACCTGTAGAACTTTTAATGGCGTTTTTCAACGAAGTAGGTATAATCATTTATATTTTCATCTCTCTGGAATTTTTTTTTTGTATTATTTATATTCATTATTCATTATTATTATTATTATTATTATTATTAATATTATTATTATTAGTATCATTATTATTATTTAACTGTACCGTTATCATTAATCATCATCGTCATCATTGTTAGTTATAATAATAATTTCTTCTTATCATCTCTCTCTCTCTCTCTCTCTTTTTTTTGTCTTTTTTTTCTTTCTTTCTTATCTTCACTTTTAGTCGATCCGAATTTCGAAGAGTTTTGCTCGAACCGATTCCATTACAACTACACCGTGTAATGACCGACTATGATTCGAGACGAGGAGGCCCAAAAAAATAGTATCTTTGCGAGATTCGCGTCGAGTTATCAATTTTTTATTATTATTTATCTTTATTTGTTTACTTCTTTTATTTCTCCTTCACCTTTTTAATTTTCCCTCTTCATATTTTTTTTTTTTAATAGTGAGCAGTCTTAAGTAGAAAGGGTACCACGTTGGGTCTAGCTTAAAAAAACGTGGGAGAATCCTTACGTCGGCCCGTTTTCACATTTTTCGGAGCTTTTACCGGCTGTCGAAGGACCTTTCATTCGCTAACGATTTAAAAAGAAAAAAAAACCAATTTTCAACCGACTGTTTTTGCTCAAAAATAATTTTTAACAAATAATAATAATAATTTAATAATAATAATAATAATGATAATTTTTAACAAATAATAATAATTTAATAATAATAATAATAATGATAATTTTTAAAAATAAATTTCGATTCTGAAAGTTCGAATTTTTTAATTTCGAAATTTTGAATTAAAAAGAAATTCAATTCGAAAATAGGTTTTTATTCGAAACGAACGAATTGAAAATTATTTTGGATCAAAGGAACCAAAGGAAATTTGGAGTCAAAAGGAGTATCGATCCACAAGAATAAAAAATCTTTAATCAAAAAATGATACTGATCACAAGAATATCAAATATTAACTGAAAAAAAAAAAAATTATTTTGATCCAAAAGGATTCAAAATCTTGACGGAAAAAATGAGTTACAATTAGATCCGAAGGAACTCAAATATCGACTGACAAAAATAATCATTTCTATCCAAAAAGACGAGAATCTTGCGTAAAAAAAATAAGTTCGTCCAAAGGAACCAGAACCTCGATTTGAAAAAAAAAAATCAACTTTGATCCAAAAGAGGCAAAACCTCGGATACAAAAATAATTCCTACATTCCCATTTTACTCTCACTCTCTCTCTCTCTCTTTTTTCAAATTTCAAGCGACAACCAATTTTTTTGCTTTCCGGAAAGAAATCGAAAGCAAACGTTGCTCCGAGGATCTCCAAGGAAATCTGGTTAAACGAGTACTCCTGGAACGGGTATTTTTTTTTTTCTAATTGTAGGGTACGGCCTTTCGTAGCGATTCTCACCACTGATTGCAGGTACGTGACAGACATAACAACTCTGATTTTTGCATATAACTGGGGATTTTAATCGCTGCAGAGTTTCACACAGTCCGAACGACGGAAAAAGACACCGATGAAAATGAGAGTATTTTCCCTCCCTCCCATATTTGTTCACTCGTTTATCGTTAGCCTCGAAATTCCTCTGAACGTATCCTCTCGCACCTCCCAAATCCATCACTAACCCAATTCTAGGGGCACGTAATCGCAATCGGTACGTAAAGATCCGGATCTGATCGCTCCTAAATATCAAGAAACGTTTGTACATAAGTTGGATTCATACATTTGTGCCATTTACTGACTCCCTGGTCCCAATTGATGACCCAAATAAATTCCCACCTTCAATTGATCATCGATCGAATCTGTATGCTAATAAATTATGCTAATTAATATCTTTTTGTATACCAATAATCATCGTTAACGATCGTTGTTACCAATCATCGGTTTAAATCATCGTTGACAATTGTCGCTGACAATCATCGTTGTCAACAATCGTTTCCAATAATCATTAATAATCATTCTTAAAAATCACTACTACCAATAATCGTTAACAATTATTCTTACGATTAGTAATTATCATTACCAATAATCGTTAATAATCAATTTTAAAAATTATCATTACCAATCATCGTTAGCAACCATTTTTACTAATTATCGTTTCCAATAATCGTTACCAATCATTGTTACCAGTGATCGTAAATAATCAGGATCAGCAATTATCGTTATCCTTTGGAATAATCATTAGCAATCATTGTTACCAATCATCCTTATTATTTAACCCTAATAGTTTTTTTATTCCAATAATTGTTAGCAATCGTTGTTACCAGTGATCGTAAATAATCACGATCAGCAATTATCGTTATCCTTTGGAATAATCATTAGCAATCATTGTTACCAGTGGTCGTAAATAATCACGATCAGTAATTATTGTTATCCTTTGGAATAATCATTAACAATCATTGCTACCAATCATCCTTATTATTTAACCTTAATAGTTTTTTTTCCAATAATTGTTAGCAATCGTTGTTACTAGTGATCGTAAATAATCAGGATCAGCAATTATCGTTATCCTTTGGAATAATCATTAACAATCATTGCTACCAATCATCCTTATTATTTAACCATAATAGTTTTGTTTTTCCAATAATTGTTAGCAATCGTTGTTACCAGTGATCGTAAATAATCACGATCAGCAATTATCGTTAAGAATTATCGTTATCCTTTGGAATAATAATTAGCAATCATTGTTATCAATCATCCTTATTATTTAACCTTAATAGTTTTTTGCTAATAATCGTCAGCAATCATTGTTACAAACCATCTTTGTTAATCAACCTTAATAGTTATTTTTTTCCAATAATCGTTAGCAACTATCGTTAACGATCATCCTCAGCAGTAATCGTCAGCAATCATCGTAAACCATCAACATTACCAATAATTCTTAACAATGATTGCTAGCAATGATTGCTAGCAATCATCAGATTACTAACAATGATTGCTAGCAATTCTAGCTTCGTTGGGAATTAACGTAAATAATTATAGGTACCAAACATTATTAGTAACAATTATTAGCAATTATTAGCAATTTCATTAACAATTATCATTCATAGAAACCATCGTTAGCGATCGTTATTGGAAATTAATATTAATGATTATCGTTGCTAATTATTTTTTACTAATTATCAAGAACAATCATGGTCAATGATCATCGTTAAAAATCTTCATTTCTGATAATCATTAGCGATCATTGTCAGCAATAATCATCATCAGTCAATTCGGTCGGCAACGATTCTTGGTAATAATAATAATAATTAATTATCGCCAACAATTATTCTTGGCAATCTCTATCGATTAGTTCAGTTTCCTAATTTTTGCAAGTATGGCAGAAGTCTCGGGTACCCAGAAGCACCTGTATTTTTGCCGTACTACGATATCATTTCCGGTGTCGCTAATTGGGGCAGGGAGTCCGAATCGTTTCGTGTGAATCCAACTTACAACGAAATCCAGCCTCGAGCGTATAAGATTCGAAGGGATTTTTGGACTAAAAGTGCTAAAATGAAAAGGATAAAAAAAGAAGCTTCTTCCTAATTTCTCGTCTTTCGTCTAATCTCTGGATTCTCGCTAAAGATGTCACTAATCAGTTTTGCGGGTTTCAGTCAGCTAACTGAAACCCCAAAAATTCTAATCAGTCTTTAGTTACACTTTTACAATGTTTACTTAATATATCATGTTTTTTTATGTGTTGTTTACGTGAAAAGAGTATTATAAAATAACGTACTTTTTAATGAAAAGCCGAGAAATTTACACATTCGTTACAAAATCATCGCGGTATCGTGGCGGTACTTTTCCAATTTCACGTTTTTTTTTTTTCATTATTTTCTCTTTGGATTCAATTTTTTTGGTAATTAAGATTAAGAAGGATCAACCATGAATATTTTCGAAAAAATCGAATCGCGGCTCGTTTCCCTCATTTTTGTTTTTTTTAATGCACGATTGCAGCGAAATTCTTGAATTATTTTCATTTAGGAGATTTTTTTTTTTGGAAATCGCGAAAACGTAATTTACGAAAAAGGTGATTTCTAAAGAAAAATTTTTTTTTTAACAAATCCATGGTGATAGAAAAAAAATATATAGCGATCGCAGCGATTGAAGTTTTAATGAAAAAAATGCACCTAATTTGCAGCTTCAAATTTTGTTAAATAATTGCCGATTATTTTTCGAAGGTGGATTTCAAATAAAATTGATACCAATTTTTGCAAAAATGCAATTTCGACTAAAAATGCGATTTCTATTTTAAAAAAAAATGAGTTACAATTGAATTGCAATTGCAATTTTTAATAAACATTTCATTTCAATTATAATCCGAATTTATAAATAAAAACAGTATATTATTAATAATAGCAATTGCAATTTTTTGTTAAAACGCTCGATTAATTGCTGTCCTAAACTGGAATGTCTATCGAAAATTGTATTTCGACTGCAATTGCAAATAATCCTGATTATAAATTATACAGTTTGAGAGAAACTGAAAATGCAACTTCAGCTTGAAGACCTTATTCCTCTTGTAAAAGGAGAAATATTCGAATTTACTTATATTTTGTTTTATCATACTCTCATTTAATTCCCGAAAACCGCCCCTCGATATCAAACAACAATTTTTTTTTTGCATTCTTTATTCGCCAAGTCTGCAAATTTCGGCCCATTTCTGGGCCAAACGAGGTACCCAGATCTGGTACTGGCTCAAACGACTAATGGAAGTAACGAGTATTTTTCACGGAAACTATCACATAAGGGAAGTTGTCATTAGCTAATTAACCTATTACAGTTGCTGATCCAGTACTGGACCATTCTGTTCCAGTAGGAATTTCTAGCGATCCGTTATTGGGTCATGCAAGTCTAGTAGGAATTTTTAACGTTTCAGAACTGGATTGTTCCACTCCAGTAGGAATTTATAATGACTCGATACTGGAACGTTTTAATTTAATAGAAATCTATAACGATCCAGTACTGGTTCGATTTTTTTTTTCAAGTACAAATTTCGATCGTTCCAATACTGGACCATACTACTGCGATAGAAATTTGTGACGGTCCGATAACGGACCATCCTACTGCAGCAGGAATATTTATCGTTCCAATACCGGAATATTCTATTCCAGTGGGAATTTACTACGATCCAGTATTGGTGCAAAATTTCTACTTCAATAGAAATTCTTAAGAATCCAGTACTGGTGCGATATTTCTACTCCAGTAGGAATTTATAAGGATCCAGTACCGGTGCGATATTTCTACTCCAGTAGAAATTCATAAAGATTCACCAGTGTTGCAATATTGTTGCTCCAGTAGGAATTTTCATCGTTCCAGTACTGGTGCAATATTTCTACTGCAATAGAAATTCATAAGAATCCAGTATTGATGCAATATTTCTACTCCAGTAGGAATTTATAAGGATCCAGTACCGGTGCGATATTTCTACTCCAGTAGAAATTCATAAAGATTCACCAGTGTTGCAATATTGTTGCTCCAGTAGGAATTTTCATCGTTCCAGTACTGGTGCAATATTTCTACTGCAATAGAAATTCATAAGAATCCAGTATTGATGCAATATTTCTACTCCAGTGGGAATTTATAAGGATCCAGTACCGGTGCGATATTTCTACTCCAGTAGAAATTCATAAAGATTCACCAGTGTTGCAATATTGTTGCTCCAGTAGGAATTTTCATCGTTCCAGTACTGGTGCAATATTTCTACTGCAATAGAAATTCATAAGAATCCAGTATTGATGCAATATTTCTACTCCAGTGGGAATTTCTAAGGATCCAGTACCGGTGCGATATTTCTACTCCAGTAGAAATTCATAAAGATTCACCAGTGTTGCAATATTGTTGCTCCAGTAGGAATTTTCATCGTTCCAGTACTGGTGCAATATTTCTACTGCAATAGAAATTCATAAGAATCCAGTATTGATGCAATATTTCTACTCCAGTGGGAATTTCTAAGGATCCAGTACCGGTACGATATTTCTACTCCAGTAGAAATTCATAAAGATTCACCAGTGTTGCAATATTGTTGCTCCAGTAGGAATTTTCATCGTTCCAGTACTGGTGCAATATTTCTACTGCAATAGAAATTCATAAGAATCCAGTATTGATGCAATATTTCTACTCCAGTGGGAATTTCTAAGGATCCAGTACCGGTGCGATATTTCTACTCCAGTAGAAATTCATAAAGATTCACCAGTGTTGCAATATTGCTGCTCCAGTAGGAATTTATAACGCTCCAGTACTGGTGGAATATTTCTATCTCAGTAGAAATTTGCATCGTTCCAGTAACGTCCCATTCCAGTAGAAATTTATAACCAGTGTCCACTACTGAACTCTTCAGTTTCAATAAAAGTTTTCCTTGACCCAGTACTGGACCATCACCAAACTTTTTCTGGAAGCTTAAAAACCGGTAATTTTCCCAAACTGTCAATTAGATTCTAACGCAATGGAAAATATTGCTGCCATGCTTGCTACCGAGTAGGAATTACAATAACGTGGTAAAATGTGCTTTTAGAAAAATTCTAGTAACACGGTGAAAATTGCTATCTAGTGCCATTCAAATTTGCCTTTTCTAATTTTTTTTTGTTTGCGAGTACACGCGTGTCTGTACTCGTTTGGAGGAAGACAGGTGCGAATAACGAGCGATTAGAAATTTTTTCGGTGGGGCGATGAATCCAAAGCAATCCTCGCTGGGATATTATAGGCGGGTAAGCGCTGCTTCAGAGCTTGCGGACTGTCCGCGGAGGGAAATCAATTGATCGAAATTGAAGGTTTCCACTAATACGAGCGGTACCTTTAATTAAAAGGCCGCTCAAAGGTGGGTTTCAATGTTACGACGATTTACGGCGAATCAAATTGATTGGTTAATAACACTCGTGCATTTTCATTCTCTTAAAATAACTACATCTACATTCTAGGACACTGCAATTAAGCTGCAATAAAACCCGTGTTATCGTTCCTCGCAACTGCAAGGACGAATTAATTCAGGACTTAGATTTAGACGTAGCGGCGAAATTTCTTATTTGGTTTCTGATTTTTTTCTTGTTGAAAGTATGTCCGCAATGTTAAATTTTGAGAAAAATTTTCGAAAAAGAAGAAAATACTAATTTTTGGAATTAGATGTTTGATGGACATTTTTTAAAGAGGCTTCTAATTTAGTATTTGATTTTTTGTATTTCTCTAAATAACGTTTGGTAAGTGAGAACATTTGGAATAAAAGCTTTCGCGAAAATTTTGAAAAAGAAGAAAATACTAATTTTTGGAACTGCATGACTGATGGAAATGTTGCATTGAAGTTTCCGATTTAGGGTTTGAGTTTCCTAAAAAAGCATTTTGTTTATTTAAAAAAACCTCAAAGACTGGATAACTTTTTGGGAACTAATTCACGAAACTGAAATTTCAAAAAAGGATTTTCAATGTTGGAGTTCCATTTTACACTTTCTTGAAAACTCCTGAAATTCGAAATTTGCTTAATTATTTTTTTTCATATCTTTAACCTTCCTTTTTCAAAACTGCAAAAATACACGCATTTAGTATCTTCCTTCTTCTGAAAATTTCAATTTTTCATAACCCAAAAAACCAAACAGAAACTTCGAAAAAAAAATGGCAAACTCGAGAAACAAGTTCCACTTTCTATTTCCTTGAAAAACCCTGAATTTCGAAATTTGCTTAATTATTTTTTTTCATATCTTTAACCTTGCTTTTTTAAAACTGCAAAATTACACGCTTTTAGTATCTTCCTTCCTCTGAAAATTTCAATTTTTTTATAACCCAAAAAACCAAACGGAAACTTCGAAAAAAAAAATGGCAAACTCGAGAATCAAGTTCCACTTTCTATTTCCTTGAAAAACCCTGAATTTCGAAATTCGCTGAATTATTTTTTTTCATATCTTTAACCTTGCTTTTTCAAAACTACAAAATTACACGCATTTAGTATCTTTCTTCCTCTGAAAATTTCAATTTTTTATAACCCAAAAAACCAAACAGAAACTTCGAAAAAAAAATGGCAAACTCGAGAAACAAGTTCCACTTTCTATTTCCTTGAAAAACCCTGAATTACAAAATTTGCTTAATTATTTTTTTCATAATATCTTTAACTTTCCTTTTTCAAAATTGCAAAATTACACGCATTTAGTATCTTCCTTCCTCTGAAAATTTCAATTTTTTTATAACCCAAAAAACCAAACGGAAACTTCGAAAAAAAAAATGGCAAACTCGAGAATCAAGTTCCACTTTCTATTTCCTTGAAAAACCCTGAATTTCGAAATTCGCTGAATTATTTTTTTTCATATCTTTAACCTTGCTTTTTCAAAACTACAAAATTACACGCATTTAGTATCTTTCTTCCTCTGAAAATTTCAATTTTTTATAACCCAAAAAACTAAACAGAAACTTCGAAAAAAAAATGGCAAACTCGAGAAACAAGTTCCACTTTCTATTTCCTTGAAAAACCCTGAATTACAAAATTTGCTTAATTATTTTTTTCATAATATCTTTAACTTTCCTTTTTCAAAACTGCAAAATTACACGCATTTAGTATCTTCCTTTCTCTGAAAATTTCAATTTTTTATAACCCAAAAAACCAAACGGAAACTTCGAAAAAAAAATCGCGAAGTCGAAATTCAAGTTCCATTTCTTTTGAAATTCCTAAAAGTCAAACTTTCCTCTACTTTTATTCTTTCCTTCATGCCTTCAACTCCCTTTTCTGAACATTACAAAAATTAGACGGCGCATTAAGAATTCAATTGTTCCTAAATAAATAAATTCCAGCGGAAGTATATAAGCCTGAAAAATGTTCATTTTATTCAGCAGTTCGCTCGGGTAGGAAGTCGGGCGTATAACTTTCGAAACCGCCATAACCCTGCGATCCTTTAAGATGGAAACATTTTACGATGCAATAAATGCGTCGTCTTAAACGGGATGAACTGTAAACAAGGAAAAGAAAGCGACTTGCATAAAAGTGAGCTAGCAAAGTGCCTTTTGCCACGTAAACTTGAATCCTACCCGTGCGATAGGTACACCGGTGAAGGTTTTAAAGGTCGAGCGGATCCTACATTCAAAGGTCGACTGGATTAGAAGTTTTCCGATTTACCCGTACGACTAATCCCCCTTTGACATATTGAACAATTCTTGTCTACATGAAAAAGATCTTTAATCCTTCAGATTCTCTCCCGAGAATCTCTATTAAACTTTACATCGCATATAGAAATCCAGACGTTGACGTTGTTAGCCCGATTGTGGATTTCCAGAGATTCCGGGAGAATGCTGTTACCGTTAATTAACGTTGTTAAGGAAATATCCGATTTTTCGTTATTGAACATAACACGAGGTTATTCAATTTTTTTTCATGCTATCAGCTTTTTCCCTTCGAATTTGCACATTTACATATATTTAGTATTTTTTTTTCCTTTTTAAATCCCTATTTTTGGAATACCAAAAAAAAGCCAAACAGAAACTTCGAAAAATAATCGCGAAGGCGGTAAATAAATTCCTTTTTTTGTTGAAAATTCTTAAAAATGGAAATTTCTAATTTTTTGTATACACTCGAAAAGATTTTTTTATAAATTTCAAAATTACATATATTCTTTCCTCTGAACATCCCCATTTTTAAAATCTCGAAAAACCAAACGGAAACTTCGAAAAACAATTGCGAAGGCGATAAATAAATTCCCTTTTTTGAAAATTCATGAAAATTGAAATTGCTTATCTTTTTTTCATACCCTTGGGGACATTTTTTTAGAAATTGCAAAATTATATATATTTAGTATATTCTTTCCTCAAAGCATCCCCATTTTTAAAATCGCGAAAAACCAAACGGAAACTTCGAAAAACAATCGCAAAGGCGATAATTAAATTCCCTTTTTTGAAAATTCACGAAAATCGAAACTGCTTCAACATTTTTTTTATGCGCTCCAGTAGCTTTTTTTCAAAATTGCAAAATTACATATATTTAGAATACGTTTTCCTCTAAATACCTCTATTTTTGAAATCCTAAAAAAACCAAACTAAAACTTCTGAAAAAAATCGCCCGGTAGGGAATGAAATTAGATTTCCCACTTTTTCGAAATATTCTGGAAATCTCAAAAATTTTTCTCATGCGCTCCAGTAACTTTTTTCAAAACTCCAAAATTACACATATTTAGTCCTTACTTTCCTCTACATTTGTCAATTTTTCGATTTCCAAAAAACGAAATAGAAATTTCTAAAAAAAAAATTCTCAAAAACCTTGGCCAAACCTATCCTTATCTTCTCGCACGAAAAACCCCAAAGAAATCAATCTTTTAAAACCGTTTAATATTTCTTTTCTCAAATCCACAAATTTATCCCTATTTATTTAACGCGAAAGCTTTCTTCCATGGACGAATTTTCAAATTTTCGTAAAAACGAATTTTTCAATAACAAAAAAATTTCTTCGCTTCTTGGCAGAATCGATTTCTTCGATATCAAAAAAAAAATATATACATTCCAATTTTGGCAAAACCGATATCTTCGGTTCCAAAAAAAAAAAAAATTGTAAAAAAGTCTCATTTCCTGAGTTATCATTTCTCGCTCGAATTTCAGCGAATTTCCAAAAGATCCGAAACCGTTTGCTGCTGTTTCGCGAAGCAATCTAGATCGAGGCTATTTCGCGAATGCCAAAAAAAAGCCTAATCGGCCGGCAAAACGTAAAAAAAGAGTGAAAAAAAAAAGGTCGGCGAAATATAAATAAATGCAAATAACAATATACCGAGGAGGTTCGGAGCCTTTCACGAGCGTAAAGACGATAAGCCTGCCGGGAACTAATGAGTTTCTATTTATATGAATTTGCCTCTTATCATCAGCTGATTATAGACGCTATCAGCGACGCTTTCACGGCACTCTTTTGTTGTCTTGAAAAATTCGTGACTTATTTACATTGGCGCGCTCTCCGTAACGCACTAATCGATCGTGTACGGACGTAGAAGCGTAATTCCGGCGACCGGATCGTCCCCGGGGCTTCTTTATTATCCTCCATTCTAATTGTAAGAAGCAACATCTTAGAGAAAAGCCTGATCGAACCCTGATCTCGGTGCACTATCGCGATCGAACTTGATGTATAAACACCTACATCCTAGTGGTAGTAAGAGCCTGGGATCGGCTCGAACTATCGTAGTTTATCGAACAGTCGAGTTTCAAGCGAAGTTTTGCTTTCGCAGCTTATTTCCTATGTACAACACTTAACGTTTCCCTCCCCCTCTTGTTGTGTGTCTCGTGTCTCCCCTTACCGATTTTTCGAAACCCTTTTACTTTCCCCATTCTTACAATAACGCAATTTTCGCTTTCTTCCCCTTTTTTTTCCACACTCCGAAGAGACCTTTGCTGGTTAGATATCAGAGGAACGATCGGAAGGATTCTGTAAATTCGATTCGAGATAATTCAGATGCAATTTCGCTCTTACTTATATTTTTTTTTTAATTCATTTTTTTTTCCCGGTCAAGTATCCATTTTTTTTGGATCTATTTTTCTTTTTGTGATTGCATTTTTCCAGAAAATCGACAATTTTTCCACTGGAACGTTCCAACCCAGTAGGAATTTGTAGCGTTCCAGTACCGGGTCGTTCCATTCCAGTAGGAATTTATAACGATCTGGAATTGGAACGTACGATTTTATCAGGAATTGATAACAATCCAGTATTGGACTGTCCCATTCCGGTAGAAATTGATAACGATTAAGAATCGAGCTGTTCAATTCCAGTAAGAATGTGTAGCATTCCAGTACCGGACCGTCCCATTCCAGTAGGAATTTATAACGATCTGGAATTGGAACGTACGATTTTATCAGGAATCGATAACGATCCAGTATTGGACTGTCCCATTCCGGTAGAAATTGATAACGATTAAGAACCGAGCTGTTCAATTCCAGTAACAATCTGTAGCATTCCAGTACCGGGCCGTCCCATTCCAGTAGGAATTTATAACGATCTGGAATTGGATCGTACGATTTTATTAGGAATTGATAACGATCCAGTATTGGACTGTCCCATTCCGGTAGAAATTGATAACGATTAAGAATCGAGTTGTTGAATTCCAGGAAGAATGTGTAGCATTCCAGTACCGGGCCGTCCCATTCCAGTAGGAATTTATAACGATCTGGAATTGGATCGTACGATTTTATTAGGAATCGATAACGATCCAGTATTGGACTGTCCCAATCCGGTAGGATTTGTTGCATTCCAGTACTGGGTCGTTCTACTTCGTTAGGAATTTCTAACAATTCAAAATTTGATGGTACGATTTTATTAGGAATTAACGACAATCCAGCATGGAACGATTCAATTCCAGCAGAAATTTAAAGCATTCCAGTTTTCGAAATTTCACTAAAACCGAGGAAATTTTCTTTTTAACTTCTGTTCCTTTCCGGTTTGAAAAAAAAATTGATATGAACTAATTATGGCTCCAAAAATCTCCATATTCCGAATGGAGAAAAATTCCTCGGAAAATAAATGGGAAAATTTTGAAAAGTCCCTTATACAAATTTTCCAAAATTTTCAAACCGAGGATTTCTTCTCGATCGACTATAAAATCTATTTCCTACATTTCAATTTGTTCCAAATATTTGAAAAATTCTAGAATCCAAAAAAATTACAATTCTATTGATCTTAATTTTTCTGTTTCTATTATTTAAAAAAAAAAAAAACCCGATATTCAGTAATTTAATAATTCCACCCCAAAAAATCATCTCCCTCTCCTTCAAAGAATTCCGAAATTGTTTTCCGATAGTTTTTCCATTACATACTGGCTATCGTTAAAAGTTGAAGGTACCAAGAATTTTCCTGGCGAGGTTGCAAGCTTTTCCTTGTATTTCCAGGGCGCAATTTCCCGGGATGATTGAGCAAATCCGGAAGACTATCCGAGATAGGGAAATAAATAAATCGCAGGAAAAATAATAAATGTGAAACGCGTGGATTTGCCTTCTTTTATGTTGGATGCTGGAGGGGTTGAATCGAATAACAGAAGGGCTGACGATTCTATGGGATTTCCATTATTTTCACGCTCCTCTTTTCTCCATTCTTCTAATTCTTTAATGGTATTTTCCGCTCTGTTTATTTTATGCAGACTAATTGGATTTTTCTCGCCTTTTCATTGTAACTTGAAAATTAGGTTCTCAGAGGGAAATTATTTCAAATGGAAGAACGTTTCTTGGAGCTTTGAAATTCCCTGGATTTTCTGAGACTCCGCCGTTTAAATTAGGTACTCGATTTAATCAGAAGTGCAATTTTGAAGTCGAAGGAGGTTTCAAGTGAAAGGAAGTTCCGATACCTTCCACCCTAAGAGTTGATTCGAAATCCCTTTGCACCCTCGTTGGAGGAAAGGAGAGGAGAGGAACGAAAACTAATAATTAAAAGAAAAATGCGAAAACTCAAGGAAGAAAATTATATAATTTATTTATGATTATAAATCAGAATGATTGTTCGAGAAACGTGGAAGATTAAATTATATAATTTGTACGTTTTGTGTAATAAAAAATAATTTTTCGTACTATAATTATTCTAATTACTATATCACTTTTCTAATAATACTTTTTCTGGAATCGTACAGTAAGAAAATTGTGGAAAATGAGATTTCACAATTTTAATATTTTACACATGAAATTGTAAACAATGTGTGTAGTATAATTAGTAGAAGATATATTTCTATTTTTTTCTCTAATTACAATAAGCTTTGTATTTTTTGTTTAATAATGTTTTTCCCAAAGTATGAACAATATAAAAATTATGGGAATAATTCTTAAAATAAAAAATATGAAAATTTCATTTTGCTCGAATTTTCGGAAAATTAAGTTTCACGAATTTCGAAACTGTTTTTTTTTTTCCAAGGAATATCAATTTTCATATTGGAACCTTGCTCAATTATTTTTTTTTGTATCTTCGGCTCTTGTTTTTCAAAATTGCAAAATTACATGCGCTTAGTACCTTCTTTCGTTTAAATATATTTATTTTTTATATCCCGAAAAATTGAACAGGAATTTCGAAAAAAAAAAAATCGGGAAATCGAGAATGAAATTCCACTTTTCAAATTTTTCTAAATTCCTGAAAATCAAGGTTTGCCCCAAATTCTCTTTCTCGTGCCAATTTCTCAAATAATATCCAAAGTTGGAAACATGAAAATTTATTTTGCTCGAATATTGTGGAAAAAAAGTAAAAGCAATCCAAAGAATATAAATTTTCATATTGGAATGAAACAAAAATTAATAAATTCAAATTTTGATTCTTTTACGTTTCTTCCTGCCACGGTTTTAATTAGATATTTGAATACGCTACATTTTTTAGCTTATTATAACAGTAACGAACGGAAAGCAGTGAGAGATAGAAAGGATAAGTAAGGCGAGTAACAGTAGTTTCATCTCTCTCGAGTGTTTTTGCAGTCGGGAGTGAATTTTTTTTCAAAGGAATGCAAATTTAATTATTTTTCGAAACGGAGAGAAAAGCAAGTTAAGGGAAAATTATTTTATTTTTAATGAGAAACGCGGTTATTTGCTTTGGATGTTAAGCAGATGTGAAATTAGATACTGAAAATGATTTCAGCCCGTCCGTTTTTGCAGAATAAAACATACAGACGTTTCACTTAACATTATTCGTAGAAAAAATTAATTTTTGGTAGAAAATATTCAGACTTGAATTGAAATAAGATATATTTCTTTTAAATGATATCTGATACGATTGTTCGACTAATTATTCTGCAACGACATAATTAATTAATCAACTGTCCCATAATAAAACTTAAAATACAGCTAATTAATTAGTTGCCATTTTAAATTCTAAACTAATAACGGTTTCACGAGAAACTACATTTCATAATAATATATCAAATTTATATAATAATCTTATCTCTTATAATATCAATTAATTATCGTACAATTAATACACTATCCCATTAATCAGTCAATCATTCGATAAAAAATCGCGTTGTAAAAAATTTCTAGTCAATTTCCATAATAACAAAAATGATAATAATAATAATAATAATAAAGAGGATAAAATAATTTGAACGTATTTCGTTCCGTACAATCGTTAAGAAATGAATGGGATGGTAAATATGAATGGCGAGTTATATTTACACAAATGCATGGAAAGGACGAGTCCAAATAAAAGGAAAAAATAATAAATTTATTACATTAATGTATCTATTGGTAAAAGAAGCGTTTACCAGAGGGAGGGAGATAAAAAAAATTGGATCAATAGTGTCAACTTAAAGCTTCAGTGGAATTGACTGGGCTACAGTCAGACATGTAACGAGTTTATTCATTGAGGAACTGCTGTCTGTTACTATACTACAGTATTACTACTAGCGAGCAGCCTCGCTTTGGACGAGGCGAGTGGAACGTACGTTGCTACTACTTCCACTGCACTCCTACTACTACTACTTGCTCCGTCTGACCACAGCCTGGCCAATTTCTACTTTCGGCTGGAGAGCAAGTAGTAGTATTTAGGAATCGTAGGGAGTGATGTATTAGTAGTAGTAGTACTAGTGTGGTAGTAGCGGTAGTAGCGGTAGTAGTATGGTAGTAGTGGTAGTAGTGGTAGTAGTGGTAGTAGTGGTAGTAGTGGTAGTAGTGGTAGTAGTGGTACTAGTGGTAGTAGTGGTAGCAGTAGTAGTACTAGTGGTAGTAGTGGTACTAGTGGTAGTAGTGGTAGCAGTAGTAGTACTAGTGGTAGTAGTGGTAGTAGTGGAACTAGTAGTGGTACTAGTGGTAGTAGTGATAGTACATGGTAATAGCAGTAGTAGTAGTAGTATTGTGTATTGGTGTATCAGCGTATAGTTGCTGTAGTAGTAGAATATTAATGCACTAGTATTGTAATTGCCGTAGTAGTAGTAGTAGTGTATCAGTGAAGTAGTCAAGTAGCAGTCGAGTGTAAAGTAAATACCAGTAGCACAGAGTTATACAAGAGATACTGCTAGTGATCAAGCTTAAAATATACGCCGACAGATACGACATTCAGTGTTCTTTTCAGGAGGCTTTACGCCGCAGTTAATGTTACAGCGATAAATTACCCGCCGTTCTCCAAACGAACAATCTATATACGAGCCGTTTACTTTGAAAGTGGCCTAAGTCCCTGAATTTTCCTAAACCCATCAAATTAAAAATCCGAATTTGGAAAAAAAATATCGTAGAGACCCATGCTTTAATTCCTTTTAAAGTCTGCAGCCTTTTCCTTCTACCTTGGAAATTCCAAGCTTCCAGAAACATTTCCCTCGGGATGGAAAATTTCCATCACAAAAAAACAGAGTCCCTTGAATTTTCAACTTCGAATCTGGAAATTCCTAACTCGGGAATAAAAAATCAAGAAAATTTCCGCTTTCATTCTTTTAAATGTCTAGAGTTTCTTTTTTATGTTTTGAATATTCCAAAATTCCAAGAAAATTTCCGTACAATGCAAAAAAAATTTTCAAGAAAGTGATTTTTAGCAAGAAAACAAGGCAGTTGGTACGAGAGATCACCTCTCTGCTAGGAATACGTCCCTTCTACGGACTTGAACCATTCCTGACAGGGAAGACTATCACTCTTTCAGCTCCTTTGTATACTCGTTCTTTGTGCTTCCGGAATGCTTCTGCTCGCTCTTTTTTCACAGCTTATCTGCCTGGAATTTGTTTACCCGGAATTTATTATTCTCGGTCGTAATCGAGATCTCTCGATCTTAACTTCTCGTGCTAAAAGGAGCAGGCAATGGAAATTTTTTTCGGGAGGCTATCGATTTTCTCGAGCTCGTTTTCGAAATCATTCGCATGTGTCGTATTTTTCTCGGTTGTATTTTAATTCCTTTTCTTTTATTTAAATTATACCCAATAATAATAACAACAATAATACGAATAATAATAACAGTAGTTAGAGTGCAAATAATTTTTGTATCTTATTACTATAATTATTATTCTGATTATTATCATTAATAATAAAAATCATTTTACAATAATAGTAATAATAATAATAATAATAATAATAATAATAATAATAATAACAACGACTACGGGTTGTTTTTCATTGATAAGCAATTTTTGATATTAGCAATAATAGAAAAATAATGGCACTATATTACTATTTATTATAATAATTATTATTTTCGTGATAGTAATAATTTCTGTACATTTTCATTATTATTATTATTATTGTTATTATTATTATTATTATTATTATTATTATTAGTAGTATTACAATTATAATTATCATTATTTTTCACATAAAAACTTGTAATTTTATTATTATTATTATTAACCATATCACGAATTCCCTGAATTTCCCGGCATCGACCTCAAGCGAATTTCGAGCGATACGTCACTTCCGGGCTCATGGAGTCAGGGAAGAGATTAGCGAAAATCGAATAGATGTAACGTAGCAGCGGCATCCCTTTGCTCTGGATGCCGTCGTAAGTGAGTTTATCCACCGTGAACCCGGTAAACTCGAGTTGCTCAGGATATGTCTCGAGTTACACGGTCGGTGGGCGTCGGCCATGGGATGGCGTTTTTTTCTTTTTTTTTTTCCCCTGGAAGAAGGACATTTTCCGACGGAGCACGTACGCAAGGGAAGGCTCCTCTCCCGGCGTTCCCTGACTCCAGCCTCTAGAGCTCCGGTGGCGACTCTTATCTCTTTCCCCGATTTTCGCAAATAAATAAATCGATGAATCCCCCGTCATTTTCCCGGGATGCCCCCTCTCCCCCCGCCCTTCTTATTTTTTTTTTGTTCTTCTCTCTCCGGAGGAACAACTCCACGTGAAACGATGGAACAAATGTAAAATGACGACACGACACACGCGGGTTCGTTCGTCGTTACCGATTCTCTCCGGGCAAAGTCTTGTTTTGTTCATTCTTTTTAACAATAATAATAATAATAATAATAGCAGCGGTAGTAGCAACAGGAAAACGGACATCAAAATAAAAATAATAACAATAGCAATAGTAATAACAATAACAATAATAATAATAATAATCATAATAATAATAATAGTAATAATAAAATTGCTATTATTATTATGTTTGTTATTATTATTATTATTACTATTATTTATATACTACTATTACTATTAATACTACTAGTACTACTACCACTACTTCTACTGCTACTATTGTTCTTGTTATTATTATTATTATTACTACATTATTTTTTCCACAGAAGAAAAATTTGATTTTAGTGAATTTTAATAAATAATTATATTTCTCTCATAATTTCTGTATATAAAGTATCGTTATTGTTGTCAAAAATTGCTGCTATTGGATATTATTTTTGTTGCTATTGTAATGATTATTATATTTATAATATTATTATTATTATTATTATTATTTTAATATAAATAACGATACTTTCTACATAAAAATTGTAAGAAAAAAATTTATTATATATCAAAATTCGATATAACGAGATTTTTCGAGTATAGAAAAAAACAAAATTCTCAATTAGCAAAAAGTATTGTAACGGATAGTAAAAAAAATGTATAAAAAATAAATCGGGATATTCGTGAACGAAAAAAAAATACATATATATATATATTACAATTTGTACCTACTTAACCGAAGGGAAAAAACAACGCTACAAGTGTACAATCTTTTGTATAAAATAATCGTTTATGCATGAGTTCCTAAAAGGAGATTATCTTCCGAGTATTTCAAGTGGCAGTCGTATTATTAATTACATGCACAAGAAAGTCTATATTAAGCACACTAATTTACATATCTCTTTTCGATAACATCGCGCATGCATTAAGTGTTATATTAGAATTATCATCAGATATAATGGTAGGGACACGGGCGATATAAGATTTCCCATGCGAATCTTAAAATACGTATATTGCGATATATGTACTTTATACGTATTACACGTACGATATATCATACCTATAGCGCATTCGATATGTAATATATATAAAGTATATAATAAATATATAACATATATGACATACACTTATTTCCCAAATATTTAGAAGTGTCACGGGGTTTATTATTATTATTATTATTATTATTATTAGGGGGGAATAGACATCGATAATATTGAATTCAATTTCGTGTGTAGTATATATCTATATATGTATCAATACCTCGTTTCCTATTTTTTTCTAGAAACTGTTTACCGACTGCCACATTTTTTTTCTCGCTCCCTTTCGATTTGGCTGCATCCATTCCCCGGGGTTTCGACGCCGAGGGAAATTCGTGAGGGAATTGCATCATTTTTTGAAATCAAATTCAATTCTCAATTGCACTCGCGCGATATGCATTCTGTCGCGACTGTGTCGAATATCGATAACGGCGAAAAAAATTTGCAATCAAACGAAGACTCGAAATCGAAAATCGAAACCTCCCCTTGCCCCCTCCTTTTTTTTATTTTTCTCGACTCGAAATTTCTGGTCGCCATTTCCGGTTGAACTATTCTACCGTTTCTTTTTTGTACTACCATAGTTTCGTTTTTTTGTACTACGATTTACAATTAAAAAAAAAAAGAATCAACGCGATGGGAAGCTTTTCTTTGCGGTATAAGAAAATAATTCGTAAATATATTTGATTCTCAATAAATTGTGGAATTTTCATTTAGATTCGTTTCTTTGATATTTCTTCCTGCCCCTCCCCCGTCCCCCCTTTGCCCTCTCTTCTATGTTTCGAAATTTCTTGGATTTCCTTTGTACTACTTTTTTTTTTTAACGCTTTGTCACACGTTTACTCTGTTTCGTTTTGTACTACTTTAGTTACGAGATTTGTACTACATCTATATAGTAAAGACTACTATGTTTGTCCTACGAGGTCCCTAATGGCAACCAGAAATTTTCGTCCAACTGGATTCCAGTTCCAAAGCATTTTTAATTCTCACAATTCCAGTATTGATCAATTAGGATTCAATCATATTGGATTTCGATGCATCGGGTATATTTTTTTTCCGACGGGAATTATTCCAGGCGTGATAAGTGCAGGTTTGACAATTTGGAATTTAATCATTTCCAATTGAATTATTAGGAATTGTCAGATTTGGTTTCGAATTATTCCCAATTTTCGAATTTCGAATTTAATTACTTGGAATTTCCAGGTTTTGGTTTGAGTTTCTCCCAATTTTCGGATTTTCAATTGAATTCCTCGGAATTCTATGATTTCAGATACAATTCTACTCGGATTCAATCATTTGGAGTTTAATCATTTTGGAATCGTAATTATTTGCTTTAGGTTTAATTATTCGGAAGTCGATAATTGCAGATTCGAATTATTTTGCTTCGAGTTATTCAAAATTTTCGAATTTCGAATTTAATTACTTGGAATTTCCAGATTTTGGTTTGAGTTTCTCCCAATTTTCGGATTTTCAATTGAATTTTTCGGAATTCCATGATTTCAGATATAATTCTACTCGGATTCAATCATTTGGAGTTTAATAATTTCGGAATCGTAATCATTTGCTTTAGATTAAATCATTCGGAAGTCGATAATTGCAGATTCGAATTATTTTGCTTCGAATTATTCAAAATTTTCGAATTTCAAATTTAATTACTTGGAATTTCCAGATTTTGGTTTGAGTTTTTCCCAATTTTCGGATTTTCAATTGAATTCTTCGGAATTCCATGATTCCAACTATAATCCTTCCCGGATTCAATCATTTGGAGTTTACTAATTTCGGAATCGTAATTATTTGCTTTAGATTTAATTATTCGGAAGTCGATAATTGCAGATTCGAATTATTTTGTTTCGAATTATTCAAAATTTTCGAATTTCGAATTTAATTACTTGGAATTTCCAGATTTAGGTTTGAGTTTTTCCCAATTTTCGGATTTTCAATTGAATTCTTCGGAATTCCATGATTCCAACTATAATCCTTCCCGGATTCAATCATTTGGAGTTTAATAATTTCGGAATCGTAATCATTTGCTCTAGATTTAATCATTCGGAAGTCGATAATTCCGGGTTCGATAATTGCAGATTCACTTATTTCAAACTCCACCATTCTGACTTTTCTTAACCCTGATCTGATTCTTTGCGATTTCATTTCACCTATTTCCTCGCTTCCGTATTTAATTATCCCTGATTTGATTACCACTTATCGAAATATAATTATTTTTGCTTTAATCATTCCAGATTCATCTATTCCATTTTTTTTGGGAAAATTGAATGCCACCGGATTTCATTTTTATTTTTCCATATTTTCTACATTAGTAATTTCTAAAATATTAAATTATTATTCATTATTTCTATGTTAACCCTAGAACAGCACACCTCCAAACTCGAACGTAAAGAGCACACTGGGGACTCAGTGATCCCACGTGAAAAAATATCGATTTCTCCGCGAATTTTCAATATTTAAGGCCGAAAATTTTTAGAGATATATTTTGACATTCCTTGAATAATGTTTCATCATTGGGAAATCAAAATAAATTTTCTAAGCGTGGGGTCATATTCACCCTATGTGCTGTTCTAGGGTTAAAGATTCTAAATGAATAAATTCCGCATTTATTGTTTCAAGGGGGTTGCAAAAATAATGTCACCTCATTATAGGTACATATTTTTGTGCACGAAATTCGCACACTCTTACGTTCCTAGGATGAAAGAGTGGGGGGAAAAAAACATGTTAATAAATGTAATAGAACGTAACGATTCATGTGCCAATATTTTTATAAACTCCCAAAGGTATAGAAAAAAGTTCAAGGAATTGATGAAAATCCGACTTGGCGATATTTCTGCCAAAGGGATTGGCCATTCGCCAGCGACGAATCGATTGTCGTCTCCTAGTTTCTGGAAGGAAGCCTGCCAATGACCGGGGTTACCAAAACTTCCCAAACAAATGCGAACCAGGATTTGTTTCATAGAAATGCAAATTTTCATTCTTATGAGCAACTCGCGTAGAAAAAGGTCCGTGGAATGGAAAAAAAGGTTTCCAACCGACTCATCAATTTCTTTCAGCGGAATTTCTTTTCAAAATCTAATAATTCTTCGCGATAAGATTAAGAACAAAAATACTTGTACCATTTGTTTCGTGGAATTTGTTATTTATAAAAAAATGATAATAAAATAGTTTATAATTAATTTTCATGGAAATTGAAATTCGAACTTTTCATTAGTTTGTAATAAAATTGATCTTCTTGGTTTGGTTCTCGAACCCCGAGAATCGATAAAAATTTCGAAATGAAGATTTCGAAATTGATGAAAAAAAGAAATTTGAGTATTTTAAAATTTTTAAATAAGAAGAAATTGATTTGGACTTTTTTTTGGTTCAAAAATGTTTATATTCGAAACTAAAATTATAAACAAATTATTTGGGAATAGGAGAATTTTTTGCATAAGTTTCCCACGTAAACTAAAAATCAAGAAATTTTGAAAAAAAGCGACTAGAGTATTTTAAGTGCAGTTTCGAAGATAGACGACAAATTAATTGATTTTTCGGAATTTCAAAAACCGTTCGTTCCGAAAGTAATATGACTAGAACAAAAAATAAAAAAAAATCGAAATAAAAAAAAATTGTTTCCTAATTTCTAAAAAAGCTGGCTCGAGTAATTCGTAATTCAAAAATATTTGCTAGGGGTTTTCTAGCAAAAAATGAAATTACAAAGAATAAGAAGAGACAAGATAAAATAATAGTTACATCAAATAATCTAAATAAATAAAAACTAGAGTATACAATAATCGAATCTTAAAAGAATAATATAAAAAAAATAAAAGAAAGAATCCAAGTGTTAGACAAAATATTTTTCTTATTTTTTTTTGGAAATTTCGTATATGTATAATTATTTTTAGAATGCAAAAAGATCCCGGTCAGGATTTTGGGGAAAAAAATCCCTCTTCTCTTACGTATTTATGTTAGAAAATTTTTTAAAATTCCGAAAATAATACACATACATAAAATTTCGAAAGAGAATAAGGACAATGTCTTTTTGAATCCTTGGTACCTTTCTTTTATTTCCCTCGTATGTAAAATCGGAATTTCAGTAAATATTCCCTTGTTTTGGACGAAATCTTGGGGGAAAGGGGGGGGGATGGGTCGCGAAAGTTCGAGGTTCGAAGAAAGTTTCCACCCTCCGTTTCGCGAAACGATAAGAATTCATACACGGAATTTAAATATCGGTGAATGTAAAAGTTTATGGGCTTAAAAATAGCACGTAGTAATAGGAAAACGTCAGTAATAGCGGAGTTCCAACGTTGGGAATATACGGATCTGTACACCCGCCAAATATGTCCCATTAAGTGGGTCAACGGCACATGCACATGTTGAGATTTCCATTGAATTATGCAACATTCCCACATCGAACTTTATCTTTGCGTAATCAATCGCCTCAAGTGCCTCGACCGGTCTATATCCTTCTCCATTTTTTATTTGGGGTCACAGCAAAAATATATCCGTTCGAGTGATCGTCTCTTGCCACGAAGATGAAAGCATTCGCCCGGATAATAATCGTCGCGGAATCCGCCGTGGAACGGCAGGTTACGAGATCCTTCGATAAAACCCAGACCGAGTGGACAGACGAAAAATTTAAGTCCTCTAAAATCCCGATGGACCAATTTCGGTTCGATTAAGTTCCAGATCGGGAACGCGATAGAAGACCAAAAAAAAAAAAACTGTATCACGTAAAATTTCCAAATTGATATTATTAAATGGGATGTGTGGTATGTAATTTTGTTGTAATGAAATTTAGGAACGATGCGTAATCGCATTTGTGCCGATATATAATAATTGTGAATTATTTATTTATGCATTTAACGTTGAATGGAATATCGAAATTGGGTGTGTTGGTATCGAGGAGCAATTATTTTATTTTGTTTTTCAATTTTTCAAATGTTTTTTTAATTTATTCACGGTTTTTATCGTACCTGGAATTTTTGGGTTTGAAATTTTTATGAATTTGAAAAAATATGTAGGATAATATAGTTATAATGTAAAATAGTATTATAATATAAAAATTATTTTTCGAATTGAAAATACTCTAGTCGCTTTTTTTTCGTGGTAAAATTAAATAATGGGAAAATTATTTTTCAAATTGTTGAATTTTCTTTCTTTTTTTTGATACGCTATTATTTTTTAATTGAAAACTTACGAATTCCGAGAAAATTACGTAAGTTCGTAGCAGGCTAAATTTCAAATGATAAAAATTTACTTTTGGGATTGAAATTTTTGGATTTAGTCGCAAAAAAAAACCGTCAGGTGAATTTTTTTTTCGATTCTCGGATTCTTCTCTCCATTTTCTGTCCTTATCAAATTAATTTTGATTCCACGAAATTCACGCTTTTGTGAATCAATTAATGCATAGGATTTTTACTTAACATTAAACCCATCCAATTTTGTTATTAGCGCCAACCACAATTAAATATAATTTCAATATTCAACTGCAATAAATATATCTACTAAATGTTACGATTTCTATTAACAATTGCTGCAACGTAGGAAGGAGCAGATTCAAATCAGTGTATAGATATATTTATATATATTTTGTTAATTACCAACATCGTAACTTTTTGTACCTTTTTTTCATGTTTACCCGAAACTTTGATCTTCAACTTTTCGAATTTCCCTCTACTCTCCCTATCTCTCTCTTTCTTTCGATTTATCTACCAATCTATCGTTTTCTCTCTCTCTCTCTTTCGTTTTTTTCATTTATCTATGTATTTATCTATTCATTTACCTATATCTATTTACTTCTTTCTCTACTTTCACATTTGATCTGCGAGAAAACGAAAGGTTTCATGTAAAATCGCAAACTTGGGAAAATTCCCCAAGTCTGACGAAATCCCGATTCCTTTCAGATGTAAATCGACTTTCCTATTTTCTCCTTTTTCCTACAAAAAAAAAACGAGGTTAAGGGATTTTTTCCTTTTTTCAGAAAAAAAAAAAAATAATACCGGTACTATTTTCCCACGGGGCGTCAATAAAAAGTTACCATGCATCTCCTGCGTCGAATAAATGATTAAAGAAATGCGTGTGAATAATTAAAAAAAATATATATGTTTATATGCATAGGGAAGAGGAGGGTCAATTGAACGAAAAATTCTCGAATAATTTGTTTTTTAATACAGTTCTCAATAATGAATAACCTTTTTTTTGGAAAATAGTAGCTTGATATTCGCTTTACGATTTTCAATAAACAAATTAGTCGTTGAATGAATAAAATTTAAGAAAATAATAAACATACAATTATTTATTCGCGTCGAGTGATTCAATTGACCCCGACACAGGGGCAATCGAGTCGGTAATTGGGGTCAAGCATTACGGTAATTAATTCATTAAGAATCATTATAAAATTATTTCAGCTTTAATCAAGTTAGAAAGCTTAAAATATTGATATGCATTAATATATTAGGTTGGGGAAAAAGTAATTTCGGTTTATCCCATTGAAAAACATGAGAAAACCCGAAATTACTTTTTCCCCAACCTAATAAATAAAATTGATACTTTATGTTTATACTAGGTGTAATAAAAATCGAAATATTATTAAATATTTCCCTAAAAAATGAAAAAAAAAAAACAATTTTTTTGTTCGTAGACACAAAAACTTGAATGTTTCAAAATTGAATAATCATCAATGATTCGAAATTTTGGGCAAATCAAGGGTTTACGTAGAATATAAGTCTAAAAGGACACTTTTAAGTCGAATTCAAGTTCAATTGCCCCGTGGTTCGAATTGACCCCTCTCTCCCCTACACGCGAGAAAGGAAAATTTCCAATTGCAGCGGAAATGCGAATTTCCAGTTAAAAAAAAGAAGAAGGAATCCAGAACGAAATTGGCGTTTCGGAAAATGAAAAGAACCAGACGAGAACGTAATCGTAATGTCAAAAAATGGCATTTTATTCAACGAAAAAAGCAAAATGTACAATAATCGGAAAAGTCGTTTTGCGAAGGGGAACTTCGCGAGTTTGCGAAAATTCCGCGGAAAAACATATTCGCGGAAACGAAGCGAAAAGAAAAAAAAAATAAATAAACATGAGAAAATTATTTGACACTTGATCAGTTTTTCGTAATATCTTCATCTCTTTATTATATCTCTCAAAATATTCCCTTTCTATGTCATTATAGATAAAAATTCACGCTGTAAAAAATCCCATTGGCTCCATCGCCGTGAAATTTCTTTCTTTCTCTCGCTTTCTCTTTCTCCGTTTCTCGTCATCCCCATCGACACGCGATTTTTTACAGCGCAAAACGTCAACCGTAAACATTAATTAAAAATGGAATCACAATTATATGATCGATCCTTCTTATATTCATAACCAGCAAATACTGAAAACTGGAAGAAAAAATTGGTATCAGAAAGCTTTTAAATATTATATGTATATTACATATAATATAATATTATATATAATATTATAAATATATATTTATATGTATATAAATATAAACATTATATTATATATGTTATATATATTATATTATATATATTAAATATATCATATTATATATCTGATGTTATTCCCGCGGAAAAAAAATAAGAGAATCAACGTATTTGTCGTATGAGCGATTATCTGTTCATTTTTTCGTTTTTTTTTTATTTCTCCTTTTCAAAAAGAAGGAATGAGAAAATAGTGTTTTTTTTTTCCTTTTAAATTCTGTTTTCATTCATCTTCTTTCTCCTTTTTCTTTTGGTTTCTTTTTTTCTCCTTTAAGAAGTATACAATTTTCAGACCTGAGAGAATTTTTTCCAGTCGAAGAGAAGAAATCAAATGAGAGAATTGATGTTTCCTGTTTGTTTTGCACCTTTTTTCATTTTCCTTTTTTTTTTCTTTTTTGCCAACCCCCGAGAATAAGAAAAACCTCGATTTTGTTCATACATGGACGTTTGTGTGTGTGTGTCTGTGTGTGTCTGTGTATGTGTGTGTGTGTGTGTAATCATGAAGAGGAAAATGATTTCTACTTTTTCAAAACTCGAGAGGAAAGACATTTTTCTTTTTTCTTTCGAGAATTTCAGATACTTTGCGATACTCGGGATAGACTTCCAGGAGACTGCTGCAATAGTTGCTGCAAAATTGATGGGCGACGCTCGAGAGAAAGAATTGTACTTTGTCTTATTTACAGATCACGCGAAAAATAGGAAACAAGTGAATTTCTATATAATAATTAATTTATAATACTACCGGCGCCGAGCGAAAGAATCCCGATGAGACGCGCGGGCGGCAAAGCGTCGATAAACAAAAATCCCGGGAATCAAGAGAATCCGAAATTCCAGAGAGAAAAAAAAAAGGATTTATTTTCCACCCGAATTTCTTAACGTAGACTTTTATCTCCAAGAAGACTGTAATCGTCCCCGGGTAGAGATTCGCGGATTTCGCCAAAAGCCTCGACCTATCTTGCAAGAGGGCCATGGCGGGCCCTCGATGGCCAACTGCGAAAATCTACCGGGACGTCATAAAAAAAAAAGGTTCTTTAATTCTTAAGTAAAAAAAAAGGCTCATTAAATTCCCGGATACGTCGTTACGATTATTATCATGTTCTTTTGATTATACCTCAATCAGTAATTAGTTTGATCGTGTCAATGAAAATATGTACTTATGTCTCCCTTGTCTTCTCGTCCTCCTTCTCTCTTTCTTCTCCTTTTCCTCCATTAACAAAAAAAAAAATCATTAAGTTACTTTACGTTACTTTACGTTACTTTACGTTACTTTACTTTACTTTACTTTACTTAACTTAAATGTTCTCTTTTTTTTTCTTTGGTTTGTTTTATAGTGAAATTAGTCTCTCTCTGTTTCGTGTAAAAGTCTTACTGCTATAGATAAAATACTTCCCGCCTTCTCTCGCAGATTTCTGGGCACCGATTCGACGTAAATGGCAATTAATAATAATTGTAACAATTGATAACCGGAAATCGGGGGACCCCATGATCGATTCGACTGTATAACATCGACTGCAAATGAGACTGTCGCTGTTTTTTTTGTTGTTTTTGTTCTCTTGCACGTATTACATAATTATAGATATACCGGAAATTTTTGCCGTTTTTCGGAAAAAGAAAATTAATTGATCAATTAATGAATCAATAATAGTATCCATAATATACACGAGCTCCCAAATATATATGTATGTACATGTGTACGTATAGGTGGAAAAGAAAAGTATCTCCATACCGCGTCCGTGTCAAAAAAATCCCGTCAATTTTCAGTGTCCGATTTCTTGGATGCTTGATGACCGATCTCCAAGCTGTGTTGGTCCAAGCTGAGCAGATTTACGATGGGGCGACGATCTTTCTTTTTCTCTTTTTCTCTCTCTCTCTCTATCTCTCTCACTCTTTCTCTCAATTATTATTATTATAATATTTTTTTGTTCTCTCCTTTCTATCATATATATATTTTTTTCTTTTTTTATGTATATATATATATATACCCTCTTCCCTCCCTCGTTTTCCTTCACGATCTCTATTTCACTCTCTCGCTCTCTCCTCTCCTGGATGTGACGGGAGGATCTTATACGAAGTGTTCTTTTTTTTTTCTTTTTTGTTGCGTCCCACGGCGCAATATACCTACACGTACCTCTACACATAAATACAGTTACATATATATATGTGTATATAAGAATTATTTATTTTTCTTTGTTTGAATGAACCATTCTTTAAAAAATAATGATTATCCATTTTTAATTTTGAAAAATTCATCAAAAATATGAGAATGGATCATTTTTATTCTTGTAATAATAAAATACGTTTCTTTTTTTTACGTATTTTATCTTAATAATTTTACCGCAACGATTACCCATTTTTAATTTTGAAAAATTCATCAAAAATTGAGAATGGATCATTTTTATTATTACAATAATAAAATACGTTCTTTCGCGTATTTTATTATTATACTCAATTTTTATTACGATTGTCAACTGAGAAGAATGGAAACACACATATATATATATATATATATATATATATATATATATATATATAGATATGCATGTATGTACAGGTAGATTCGGTAGTTTTTGCGCCGTGGGTTCGTACCAAAAAGAAAAAAAAAAGGAAAAATACTTTACTTGGAATGAAAAATGACAGGACTCTATCTTACATAACAAAGTGGAAAACGGGCTGAGAAGGGGATGAAGAGGAGGAGGAAGGGCAGAAAAGGAAAGGTACAAGAAGGGGTTGTTGATTTGTATGTTCTTTTTTTTTTTTTGAGGAGAATTAAGGATAAGGAGAGAGAACGTACATGGAGGTGATTATCTTTTTCTCTCTTGGCTTTTGCTTTACTTTGCTTTGCTTTTTTTTTGATGGTTTTTTTTTATTGTAACGTTTCTTTTTCATTTTCTTTTCTTTTCTTTTTTTTTTTGAAATAAACTCGCTTATCCCTCCAGATTGACGAAGTTGGATTGGGGGTTCGAGAATTACACGATTAACGAAGTAACGAACGTGTGAATGTAGGATTAGCGGCCTCTCGCCCATCGTAATAAAGCATCCGCCAACACGTCCAAGTGTGCTTTCGTCTGGAACAGAAAGAACAGGCGGGAACGGGGGTTAGAGAACGTACAGTCATATGGGTATTGCGTATACACGGGATTGTTACACGCATACATGCAAAAAAAAAAAAAAGAAGCATCCCTTCCTCCCCCGGGGGTTGCTTTTTATGATGCAAAGTGTGCGTCGTAGGGGTGGAAAGGGCGCAACCCCCGATGCACGGCCAAGGGAGGCTGGAAAATGGGTGACTGACATTTACGAGCAACGGAGGTGCAGTTGCAGTTGCAGTTGCAGTAGCAGTTGCAGTTGCGCTGACAATTGCTCCTCGGCAATCGGCAGCCCTCGTTTGTGGGAATTGGCCCAAGGGTAGGGTCAATTGGCCACTGATTTCGCCAGCCAAGACGGTACCGGATGATCATCGCCCTGGTCGTCCCTCTAATCCACGGGGATGGTTATTTAACTTTAACTCCCATGGACCAGAGGGTGCCCGTGGTGGGTGAAACCGGATCGTCCCGGGATCCGGGCTCTCTAATCACGGCTAAGGTCACCCCAATCATTCGACCCCCTCCGAAAATACTTGAGACTGGAAGTTTATAATGATGTTAATTCTATTAAAAAAGGTATTACTAGAAAAAAAAAATTTTTACAAAAGCATGGGCTGTAACGATTGGATTATAAGTTTGATCGTTTCCAATTGAAGCCCCAGTTGTACCTAATTTTATTCGAATTAATGACCTTATCGAGGACCCTAATATTCCAGATCAAATAGCAAAAATAAAATGAGCCATTTATTATGAAAGTGGTCTAAGTCCATTTGTGAGTTTTTTTTCTCCTTAATTGTAATAACATGTGCCACTTCAAATTAATTGTCATAAAAAACATTTTTTGGAAATTTAGAAAAAAGATGGACTTAGGCCACTTTCAAAATAAATGGCTCAAATATAATGTTCCGATATCTTTGTGGTTTGTAGAAAATAACCATTTGTTCATTTTTCATTTGACAAAATAATGAATTTCAATCTATTATTTATATATGAGCCGTTCAGTGCACAAATAGATCAACTCCATGAAAAATGAAGTTGAGAAAAATGGTAAAATAACATATATTGCTTCTTAAAATTCTTTTTAAGTAACAAATTTAAAAAATGGAAAAAAATGGAGTATAAATCGATTTGTGCATTGAACGGGGCTCATATTACTATAAAAGGTAAATTCTTTATTTAAAAAAAAGAAATTTTTAATATCAATGTATATTTTTTAGTAGGAGTTTTCACGATCAGTTATAGTTTTTGTGGGTTTGTCTTTTCATTTACATGCATTTTTACGGTTTTAAGTCTCTAATTATTGTTGGTCACAATTTTAAAACCCCGAAATTTATGCATTCTTCGTATTTTTGGTTATTATTTGTTGCTTTTATTCTCATTTATAATTTGTTTTTTTATGAATTTCTGGTATCTTCGATTATTAATCTTCGCTCTTCCACCTTCTGCCTTTCAAATTGTTCCTCAATTTAACTATTTTCATTCAACTGATGAATTTGAATATTCTCATTTTTAGGCATTTTTGCAATTTTTAACAATTACTCATATCTACCCAAGATCCTCAAATTTTTCCAATTCCGCTTTTATCCATTCCAGGTGTTGTCAAATATGATTTACTATCTCTAAAATTAGATATTTGTTTCTATAACAATTTCTATCCCCTTTTCAGTGAATTATTACCCACTATTTGCTATTTTCGTACCCTCGTTCTTTTTATAAACATTTTTTATTATCAAGCATTCCTGTGATTTTTCATAAATATTTATTATCTTCCATCATTTGTTTCTATTTTTAAACCTTTCCATGCTTATTAATAATCGGATCCTTTTTCTTTCCCAAAAAAAAAAAAACTTGGAATACTCGACTTGTCCTTTCCTAAAACCTTCTCCAGCTCCAGCCATCCGGTCACAACGTTTTTTTTGTTTCTTCCTCTGTTTATTTTTATAAAATCAATTAAGACGCCACACACAAAAAGGGGTGAATAATAATTAAGGGTTCAATAACATGCGGTGAATAATAATTAAGGGTTCAATAACAGGAGTTTTTCCGCTGCCGAGAATCATTTCCAGGGAAGGTAAAAACCGTATTATTATACTTCTCATGATCAGGAAACTTTGATAGCAGGGTAGTTGGGAGCAGAGAGTAGTTGGGCTATCGAAACATTTCGGTTAATGTTTATCCAGCGACACGGCATTTTATTCATGAATTATTTAGGGGACGTTGAGGTTTCGTCGTTATTTACCGTGCGAATAGTGAAAAATACCCTCACGGGGCCGGTAATTCAGACAAACGACGATTTTTTTTCTCCACCAGAGAAAAGGGAGGACCAAAAATGGATCCGAAAGACAGCTATTACATTTTTTGTGGGGGTGGAAAAGGTTATGGTGCTCTAAGGTTTACTTGAAATTGATAGTTTTCTATTTAATTATCCTTTTTTCGTGATTTCAAAATTTTTTTGTAACGTACACATTTTTGAATTCGAGATTTGAATATTCTTTTCAATTAGGGACCCATCAATAGTTACGAATTTCGGAATGAAATCAATGAAGACGAGATATAGGTACAAAAATATTAAAAGTTTGAAGAAAATGTTAATAATTTCTTTAGAAGAATAAAATAATATAATAATATAAAAATATGATGTTAATGAAATAGTGTAATTTTAATAAGAGCGAAATAATTAATGAGAATAAATTTTATTAGCAATTTTGAAATTATTTTATTTGCAGTTTAAGGTAATATTGGTGCTTTGGTATTTTCCAATAGAATTTATTATACAATTTTTGGAACTTTCATGTATTTTATAATTTTATTATTTTCCACCACTTGCATCTAAATTTCTAGGTACGTTCAAAACACAAATTTAACACAATATTGTTGTACAATAATTTCCTACTAAAATAATAATAATAATAATAATAATAATAATAATAATAATAATAATAATAATAATAATACATTTTTATTAAATACCGACATAAAAATAAACAGATATTTTACATGAGTCCCATCACAATTGTTTATTTTTGATTACATCCTAAATAACAATTAATATTATTTCTACATACAAAATTATTTACTGTATAACAAAAATTTATATTTTCACAATTATCATAATTTTGACGATTCCATTTTTCTCCTCGCGATTCCCTTGTATTTCCTATCCATGGAAAGTGAGAATACCCCTTTACACATTTTCGGAAAACTTTTTACGGAAAAAAGCCAAACCAGAATTTCTTTTTTTCTCCAGTCCGAGGTAAAACATTGCCATTATTTTTACCGTCATGACTTTTACCGCGCTTTAATTTGACTTGCGGGGGCAAAAAGAAATTGCAAATAAGGAATACACGATACGACGATTCGGAGCCTAGCAATTTTCCAAGTCCAACCCCAAAATAATTACGAAATCCGGGGGAACCGAATTGCTGTCGGAAAAATAACGTTTCCACAATTTCCTCTTCTTTCTCTTTTTTTTTTTTATCAAGGTTGTTGTTGTTAAGAATCGCCCTGTTTCAGTAGTTTCCGGTGTCTCTATAGACTCGACGATGCCCCCATTTTGCTAGGGTTATCTGCAGACATCCGGAGCTTCGGCTCTAAGGATCCAGGTTGAAATATCCCGGGGTGGAAAAAGAGAGGGAGAGGGAAAGAGAAAGAGGGATCGTGAGCTACGTCGGTGGAATAGTATCAGAAGTTTGCGATAATACTTTTGGAAAACGAGACTTTATACGAGGGAAGAAAGGGCCAATTGTACTCTGGAGTATATGAAACGAGGAAATAGGATAGTATATAACGTCGGAAACGCGGCTAAATTCTGAAATCAAGTAACGGTATGAAGAGGAGGAAAAAAAAAGGAGGAATAGAGACTTTTTTATTTTTATATAGATTTATAAGGTCCGAGGGTATTTCTTGATCAGAAGCTTTCATTGGAAGATGGGAATTATTGTACCTGTGCGAAGCATAAACCATAAAAAAAAAACGGAGCTTTGCCGCTGGAAAAATTGGCTGGAAAATTTTTTTTTTTACAATTACAGATTTTTGAAATTTTTGTTCTATCGTTTCCGGTTGCCTATTTACGTGTTTATAGGTTTTCCAATAATTGCTCGTTCTTTTCGAATTTTTTATAATCGTACGTTTGCAAATTTTCAGGATTTTCAATAATCAATCGACGTTATTAATACATTGTACTTTGATTTTTACGATATTTTTATCGTTGGTCAGTATTACTCAGAATTTTGGAATTTTTTTAATTTCCAATTTTAGGTAGTTCCGGTGCTTTGGTATTTTCAATTATGACGTATTATACAATTTTCGTTACTTTTGTGTATTTTATAATTTTGTATTGCTTTTTTATTGCTAATTGAATTTAAATTTCTATCCACTTTTCGCCTTCTGTTAATTCTTATTATTTTCACTTCTTTCTAATTTCATTTTTATGCATTTTCCTATTTTCAATTAAGTATTATTTATCACTTTTGACATTCCGTATTTTCACTCCTGCGTGTTTCTGAAGTTTTTAATTATACCTTATTATTATTTCCAAAGAAGTCGAGTATTTATAAAATATTAGAGTTAACGAGACGATCCTTCACTTAATATCAACCTCATTATTAATTAACTTCTTCGACTCCTCCTTTTTCATCCGGAATGTTCTTCGTTGCTAAGGCACACCAGCCCACTTTTTTATTTTTAAATCATTAAGTTTATGTAAATACCTCATCTTTTAATATAAAATATTTCTGATTTTTCAATTCGACTTTTCAATCATAATAATTTCAAATTTGTGTATTTACTTTTATACATTTCATATCTCCTTTAATTATTATTTATTATTTTTAACTTTTTTTGTAATTTCAGAATTTTTTCATCTATTTATTTTTAAACATATTTTATTATTACTTATTATTTTGAAATTACCTGTATTTCTTATTTCATGAATTTTCATTATTAACAATCACAACTCGTATTATCATTATCACTATTATTATTATTATTATTATTATTATTATTATTATTATTATTATTATTGTTATTATTATTATTATTGTTATTATTATTATTATTATTAAATAATAATAATTATAGTTGTCCCTATTTTTTTTGTAGATTTTTTATTTTTAATTATTACTTACGATTTTCATCATTAAAAATAAAGAAAAATTAGAAACTTTAAAAATAATAATAATAATGGAAGAAAAATCTACATTCAATGATTTTTTTTGAAAACACAAATAGAAATCAGTGCTTTGAAGGATCTTAAAATTAATGAATCCTTCCTCGAGTGCAAAAACGTCCTGAAAAAAAAACAAAAAAAAACGGTCCCTTTCTTAGGAAAAATCATAGAGCGAGTTCCTGTCGAGTAATCAACGGGGACGTTAAAAAGAGCATAAATCCAGAAGGATTTGATGAAAAATGTCGGTTGTCCTTGTAAACATTTGTCTTTTTTTTTTTCAGTAATATAAAGTACATAAAAATGTAGTTGAAAACGTGCAGGGCGGTTTATGTACTCTTTCTTGCCAACGCTCCTTGTCCCGTGGCACGTCCCGAGTAATTTATATTCGTCGAAAGTACGAGCAGAAGCACTGAAAAAGCTCGACCGATTCTCGAGTATCGTTCCGTCTCTCACCGTCAAATGTCGGGTGGAAGGACAAAAGATACTCGAGTACGCGCTGGAAACGTCCCCCGAGAAAATACAATACACTTTTCCTATGCTCCGCGGTTATAGAATGCACCCTTGGGGTATGTTATGCTAACGTCATATGAAAAGCGTTACTTTTAAGTAATAAAACCATTCGCGTTATCCTTTACTTTGGGAATAGGCGGCAGTCGTATATACACATATATATATATATGCATAAAAACTTTATTTAAATACCTTACCCTCCGATACAATGCATTTTTATGAGCTTTTGGTGTCTTCAATTATTGTTATTGTTATATTAGTTTCCATTGTGCCTTTTATGCTTTTCCAATATTATCATTTATTATTTTCCATTATTTCTATTCCCATTTTCATGAATTTTCAAGGTTGTTAATTGTAACTGATAATCCTCGAATTATTTTTTAATGTGTTGTTTATCAATTTTCACGTGTTTCTATTATTGTTAATTACTATTTATCATTTTCCTCTTAACAAAATTGTAAATAAGAAATAGTTTACACTAAAACTTTCCATAAAAACACTACAGTCCAGTAATAATAATAATCATAATTATAATTATAATAATTTGCAGACATTATTATCTATATGTATGAAAAATAATAAAACAGGGACCTACATAAAAAGTACGAAAATTTGCAATTATTGAATAACCACTGAATATACTAAAAAGTCATAAAAATATATTGTATCGAAGAGTATGATATTTCAATAAAGTTGATTAAACTAAAAATAAGTGTAGATTGATGGTTTACCAATAAACAAATAATAAATATTGCTGTATAATAATTTCCTAATGAATTAATATAATAGTAATAAAAATAATAATAATAATAATAATAATAGTAATAATAATAACAACAACAATAACAATAATAATAATAATAATAATGATAATAATAATAATAATAATAATAATACATTTACTATTATTTTTTAAATATACATTTCTTGAAGATCCCTTTTTTGACCATTGATCGTAAATAAAAATATGTATTATTTTCTAGTCTTATAATAATTATTTATTTTAATTATCAATTATTTATCCTACACAACAATGCACGAAAAAAATTATAATTTTTACTATTAATTAATATGTTTATTAATATATTTATTTTATTTCTATTTATATATACATATATGTATATGTATAATATTATGTACTTTGAAAACAGAATTTTTCTTCCATGAAATTGGACATGGAATAAAAACATTAATTCCCTGTCGTCACCCGGAAACGAACCCGAGACCTTCGCGTTTGATTCATAAGCTCGGAGAATCCGAGCCGATGCTCTCGCAGGGTATAGCGATAAATAATAAGCTCCGCGCGAAGTGATGCTCCAAGAAGTTGATAAGAGCGATATTTTTCAAGCTGCAGTTGCAGTCGAACAGCGAGAGGAAGAGGTGACGTAGCAAATGAGGTGTGGATAACTTTCTTGATCATTCGTTTTACTCTGTCCAACAGTTTGGGAAGGCGAAGGTGCTGACTGGATGCTACATCAACGTCATTTTTCGCTGATCCAAACATAAAGTGTAATATAGAAGCTTGTGAAAGCGATTCTTCAGCCGTTACACGCAGGCAACCTTTGTAAACGTCGATAAGAAAATCTGCAGCACGTTCGCTCCGTGTTTCCGGAAGGAGAGAGCAAGTTTTTACCTCGGGGGGGAAAGTTCGACGGGATCTTAAGGGTTCCGAGAAATGTTCAAGGTGCAAGCACGAGTTAATAATTAACAATTAATTACGAACCCTCGATAATAATTATTTTAATGGGCTAATTATTTAAATACAATTATTATATATTATTATTCTGGAAAATAATCATTTCAGTAATTTAGTAATTATATTTGAATAATAATAAATCATAATCATAATAATAATAAAATATTTATTAATCAAAATTCTCCATTTGATGAATTTCCATTTTTATGAGAATTAGGCTTCAGGTTGAGTTTTAGGCTTTCACTTGTTATTTATTTTTTCTAAAATCAAGTATTTATTTTTTTTTAATGATTTACTGATATTTTAATTATTCATTATTATTTTTAGTGATTTATGTTTTTTGATTTGCAGGATTTTTATACTTTTCTGATTTCTTTGCAGTTATTATTATTATTATTTTTTTGTAATGTTTACTTTATATTATACTTTATATTATCTTTATATTATCTTTAAATTATGTTAATCATTTATAATAATAAATAGTAATTAACTGTCATAAAAACACGTGAAAATTAATAAACAGCACATTAAAAATAATTCGAGAATTATCAGTTACAATTAACAACCTTGAAAATTCATGAAAATGGGAATACAAATAATGGAAAATAATAAACGATAATATTAAGTAAACATTACTTTATATTATATTTGAATAATAATAAATCATAATAATAATAATAATAATAATAATAATAATAAAAAAATATTAATTAATCAAAATTCTCCATTTGACGAATTTCCATTTTTATGAGAATTAGGTTTCAGGTTGAGTTTTAGGCTTTCAGTTATTATTTATTTTTTCTAAAATCAAGTATGTATTTTTTTTAATGATTTACTGATATTTCAATTATTAATTATTATTTTTAGGGATTTATGTTTTTTGGTTTGCAGGATTTTTATACTTTTCTGATTTCTTTGCAGTTATTATTATTATTATTTTTTTGTAATGTTTACTTTTATTGTTACAAATTCAAAAACATTTATAATTCACGTTTACAAACAGTTCCATCGGCGTTTTCCAGGAATGTTGAGAAATTTAGTAAAAAAAAAAAGGGAAGAAATAAAGAGTCCAACGCTTATTGAATCAGAGTTCATGTTTTAATATAAAAGCCCCGTTACTGGTTTTATATGTTTATCGCACTGTTATATAGATAACGTGTACACGGAGCAATGAACGATTTTTATCTCTTCCACATAGGGGTCAATAAAATTTAACAGCCTATAAACACCACTTTGTGATCCCTCAGATGCCGCTCTGGTGAACCTTAAGTATTCCTTCAATCATATAATGGCACTTTGATGACTACATTATTTCGCTATTTTCAATTGATGTTTTTTTTTTTTTTTGCATCGAGAGGAAATCATCGAGACTCAGAAATAAATCAGCCTGAAAAAAGCTCCATCCGGGTAAACAATTTTTTTTTCATTCCCGAAAGTGTGTCACGATAAAATCTGTAATTATTATTTTTTTTTTTGAAAACAGGGTGGATTTTGAAATGTTTCGAAATCTGTATGTATAAAAATGAAAAAAAAAAGATGTGTATATTATTATAAAATGAAAAACAAATAAAATTATATAATTTTTTAGGTTACGAATAAATTTGAAAAAATAAAAATAATAAATAAGTAAATAAATAGGCGTTCCTATCAAAGAAATCGAAGTTTTTTAAGGACTCTCGCACTTCAAGCATTCGTTATACTGGGAAGAAGCTTTTTTTTGCGCGAAATGCAGGATTTTAGAACACTCGAGTGGACTTTCAGAATTTCTCCAATCGTATAATTAATGTACAATGATTAAAGTGCCATTTCCAGCACTTTAATTACATTATTTTACTATTTTCGATCGTTTCTTTTTTGCATCGAGAGAAAAATCGTTAAAACTGAAAAAAAAATGATTCCGAAAAAAGTTTCTTGCGGATAAAGAATATTTTTTTATTCCCGAAAGTGCGTCATAATAAAATCTCTAATAATCATTTTTGAAATCAGATTTAGTGGAAAATTTATTACGCATAAAAATAAAAATTATGCGTTCAATTTTTCATTAGTTGCGAATAAATTAAGGAAAAGAAAAAATAATAATAATAAAATAGGTAAATAAATATAAAGAAGTCGAAAGCTTCTTAAAGGACACTCATCCTTTTTTCGCGGGAGGTGCAGGATTTTGCAAAAATTTGCTATTTGGCTAATTTATTGGAAGCTTTTACTCACAGTTTTGTAGAACATGCAGGCTTGCCTATCTTCGTCTTCTCCCGTTGGGCAATCTATAAAACCGTCGCATAAAACGTGATCGTCGATACAACGGTATCGGCCCATTCGATCTGGCGTGGGACACGCAAACCTCTCCATTCCGTCTTCCGACGAGGGGCACTCTGTACGGAACATAGTAGAAAAGCGGCTTTATTGTAAACTTTCATAATAATATGGTAACAACAACATCATTTTTACACTTAATCTAAATCTCGTATGTTTTCGTTCCGAGGTATGACGGGGTAAAGAAAAAAAAAGAAAAAAAAAAGAAAAAAATAAAGGACAAATCAGGGGACGGCAAATTTTTCTACGCGTCAACGCAGGGTGTGAATTTTACCGGGGTGCAGCTGGCGGTGCAATTTAATGAGCGAATTTTCCAGTAGAATCGGCGATGCAATAATTTCGACCTCTGGTATTTTTTTTACTTTTTTTTTCTTATTCGCTTTGTTGGGTACTCGAACAAAAACGTGGCTGCTAATTATTTGTTATTATCTGATACTAATTTTATACACGTTAGGGGCAACTCTGGGGTAATTTCCTGATTAGTTATTTATTATTATTTACAAATGATCAACATAATGTAAAAATTGTTACAAATAAAATACCATAAAAGGTTTCGAACTTATCATTTTTATATAATTTTTTAAAAGAATATTTAATTTTTTTCGTTTAGAGAGTGTAAATTTGAGAAAAAAATGTTATGTACCATTTTTTCGAAATTCGGAATAATTACCGAGTAATTAATTCAAACGTTTCGACCAATTAGAGGTGGTATCACTTTGCAGGGGGCGAGGGGGGCATCTCCAGCTGTCAAATTACGGTCGTGGTTGCTATGAAATTTGAAGCCTAAATTTTTTGACACGCCCATCGAGCCTCTTCGATCCTCCGATTGGGCGAAACATTTTAATTGATTACTCGGTAATGATTTCGAATTTCGAAAAATGGTACATAATCCTTTTTTTCTCCAATTTTCACCCTCCACCACCTTTCTACGACGCTTATACCGCATATTCTGTATGAGATTCTTTCATTTGGCGCCGGTACAAATTTTATGTACGACACCAACGTGGTGCCACCGGCGCTTATCCATAGTTTTCGTATAACACCAACGTGGTGTCACCGGCACTGTGATAATACAGTCGTTTATAACCAAAATAAGCGTATGAAATGTAACAAAAAAAATATTGCATTAATTAATGGCATGATTTTAATGACGTCGCTAATTAATAGCAATATTTTCGCGTGTGTTTGGAAAATCCTCGATTACAATGTAAGAATCATCGTTTAAAGCGGCAGTGTATGTATAAAATATAAGATTATTAAGCGTCGGCCTTTGTGCCGTGCGGTGGGACTTGGTTAAAAGAAAATTTAATAAGCTGGGAAATTCCATTCGGGCTTTTCCCAATTTGCATCTTATTCGGATAATGCCGTTATTTGCATATGGCGAAGGCGTACACCCTGGCACTGGGGCTTAATGTATGCATTAAAAGTAAATTCTTTACGAGGCGTCGTTTAAGCTCCATGAAGCACGCGGCGTAGTAGACGGGTGGTACTTTAAATTAACAACAAGAATAAGCTGCGTATATATCCTCTGTTTCCCGCGATCGTCCTCTTCCCTTTATACAGGCTGTTAATGAATTTAATGACGCCATCCGTGACACCCCTTACCCTCATTCTTTGGGAAAATCCAAATCGGCTCAGTCTCAAAAAGGACCGATTTTTATCGGAAAGAAAAAGAGACGAAACGTTTCAGGGAAAATATTAAAAATTTTGAAAAGTCCTGAACCAAAATTGTAGCAAATTCGTCTTTTTCGAGAAATTTTGACAAAATAGAAGCTCAAATTTGATTTCGAATTTTTCTAAGAAAGAAAAAAAACAATTTTTCCCGGAGAAAAAAAAAGAATTTTACTGCGGAAGATGCGAATCTACAAATTCTGCCAAAAATATCGAATTTGTCTTTCCTAAGATATTTGTCTTGTTTGACGATAAATGAAAGCTCCAATTTAATTTCCAGTATTTGAAAAGACCGGAATAAATGTATATAAACAAATAACGAGATTTGTACGAGAATTGCGCCGCCAAAAAATTCAAATTGAAACACCCTGTCCGAAAATATTAATAAATTCGTCTCATTCGATATATTTTGGGTCAGAGTTCACCGAGAATCGAGGGTCCAAATTGATTATTATTATTTATATTTTAAGATAAATATTTTAAGAATAATATGTTCGCACACATGTTTCTGTCGTAACAGAAGTCCTCTTGAAAATATGTAGGAATCGAAAGGTCCTGAATTAAAATATTAACAAATTTGTCTTTTTCGTCATTTTTTGGGTCAAAATTCATCAACAATCGCGAGACCAAACTGACTCCAAGAATTTCGAAAAAACAAATATATTTACATTAACTCGGTAATTATCGCAAATTTCGAAAAATCAAAATTCATCAACAATCGCGAGACCAAACTGACTCCAAGAATTTCGAAAAAAAAACTTTTCATCTCAATTTTCCACCACCTACCACCATCTCTCGGCTTTGACACCTTACATCGCACACCCTGTATATTTTTCTAACGAAACCAAAATCCTTTGGAACATGGAATCGAAAAGTCCCGAACGAGCAAATATTAACAAATCTATTTTTTTCTTATTTTTTGGGTCAAAGTTTGCCAAGAGTCGAGAGTCTAAATTGACTCTAACTATTTCGGGAAAAGTATGTTTATATATATATCTTTCTACCTAAACCAATATCCTCCAGAAAATTGAAACCGAAAAGTCCTGAAGGAGAACACAGTCGAATTCGTCTTCCTCGAGATACTTCAAATCACATTTCGCGCGTTGCAGTTGGCAAATACCGTCTCTACTGAGAGCAGTAGTACCACCTTTGTCTGTCTACCTACGTCTTTTTCCACTCGCTATAGGTACACGAAGCGGATGGATACGTTGGGATCCTTAACTACTACGTGCGCATTGATCTTATCTCGCAGGTCGCGGTGGATCGTGTTCCCAAAGGACGAAAGCTGGGGAACCAAATTTGACACTTTCGCCGAAGGACATCCCTGCGGTTTTGCATTCGCAACGTCGCACAAAGTAGTTCCACTATCACTGTATCTGGTGTCAAAGCGGAACGAAGTCAACTTCGGTCTTGGTGTCCATCCCACCCTGTATGTACAGGGTACATACGAGGTATAAGAGTTAGAAGCCGAAGGGTGGCAGTGGAGGGTGAAAATTTGAGAAAAAAATGTTATGTACCATTTTTCGAAATTCGAACTAATTACCGAGTAATTGATTGAAATGTTTTGGCCAATCGGATCGTCGAAGAAACTCGGTGGGCGTATCCAAAAATGTAGACTTCAAATTTCATAGCAACCACGACCGTAATTTGACAGCTAGAGATGCCCCCCTCGCCCCCCGCAACGTGATACCACCTCTGATTGGTCGAAACGTTTGAGTTAATTACTCGGTAATTATTCCGAATTTCGAAAAATGGTACATAACATTTTTTTCTCAAATTTACACCCTCTAAACGAAAAAACTTAAACATTCTTTTAAAAAATTATATGAAAATGATAAGTCCGAAACTGCCACTCGCGACGCGATACCACCTCTGATTGGCCAAAACGTTCGAATTAAATATGTACTCGGAAATTATTCCGAATTTCGAAAAATGGTACATAACATTTTGTTTTTTTTTTCAAATTTTCACACTCTTCCGCCACCTTTCGGCTTCGACCTCTTACATCGCACGCCCTGTATATACGTATTGTACAATTTCTTTTATGTTTTCGAATAAAATTTGAGACACCAGAGTTAATTCAATTAAAGACACATCGACCACTCGAATAATAATCGAGCGTAACAATTAATCGAACAATTAATCACTAACAATTATTAGAATAATTATTATTTAACAATTAACCAAATTGAATGGGTCACCTTAAAAACGTTGTAAAGTAGAAATTACAAATTGTTCAAAAATCCCCGAAAAGAAAAAAAAATAACCTGTTTGATTTTTCAAAAAAAATCCATCCATTTTTTTAAAAAAAGTGTTAAAAAAAATCCATCAGGATATTTGTTTCATTTTCGGGGGTTTTTGAAGAATTTGCAATTTGTACCTTACAACGATTTGGAGGTGACCCATTCGATTAATCAACTTAACTAATTATCTCAATTCATTGATAATCAATGATACCGTTTAATCGATTAAAAATCAACCACTCGAATAATCAATTGAGTAATAAAATCGAAAGAATTGAACAAAAAACGTTGAAAGCATCAACGAGAAACGCAACGGAAATCCAGGCGCGGTAGCGATTGTGTAAGTGCTTTTGATGCACTCTGGGTGTCGACTGCATCAGTCAGCAACTGCAAGTTTGTGTTAGTCACAACTACCCACGCTGGTGCGAAATCGGAAACCAGTAACGGAAATTGCCAGTAGAAGCGGAGCAGTAAACTGACGAGGAGCGATACGTGTCACTAGAGCCCGCAATTATACGCAATCGCTGCAACGCAAAGACAATCTATCCGCGACGTGCAGTTGCATTCATCGTTCCACGCGTTGGGAAAAACCGGGTGGCTTGATCGACGGCCGTTGTTTCTGGCAAAGCGACGCACGAGACAAACGCAACGCAAATTATCCGCTTCGGCAATCGTATTGTGTCGCTTCGGTGCCGATGCACCGAACGATAAACTGCAACGCGGGTACGTATGTCATAAAGGAAAGAAGGGAAGAAAGAAACAATAACAAAAGCGTCAGGCGTCGGTGATTTTAAATAAACGGCAGTTACGGTCAGGAATTAATGGGACTTTATGCTGTAGTTCAAGGACTCGCCGCTAGGTGGCTACCAGCGCCATTCGTTTTCGCGACAATTGTAGGTATGGACTCGCTTTGACGCTTTTTACGGTGCCTTTTTCACGCTACGATCGACTTCCTTCAGCTTAGTGCCATTGTTATTTATTTTTTTGTTGCTATTATCGCCTGGGGACCTTCTTGGAACGCCCATCGGGGTGGTTCTGGTCCGTAAAGAATTTCACAGTTCGATGGTAATTTCAAGTCACTCGCAGTGAAGAGGAACTGGAGGAAAAATGGAACTAGGATTGCCTCGACTTCGTGTCACTTTAAATAATCTCGTCGGCAAACGCTAATTAATGCAACGTAACACTGCAGCCTCGGCATATACTCGGAATGACGCGACGCAGGCAGTGTCGAATAGCGCGGCTCATGATTTCAATTAAGGCATTGAGCGATAAAAGTAATTTATTACATTATTAATTAGCGACATTGCAGCCTCCGCGCAAATACAAGGACCTAACGAACCGCGCGGTGTAAGAGGAATAATATCTGCAGTCGTCGCTGCGTCACTCCAACCTGGGGCGAATCTACCATTTGCCGGATCCGAGATTGAGAGTTTCTGCGTTTGTTGTTTCCTGTGGCCTTCGAGGGCCAATGGGGTCCTTAAAAGAGAGGTCCGAAGAGCATCGGCGTGATCTGGACTGGCACTCTATTTGGGCGCGGTAATATTCGGAACGCACACACCATATTTAAATACCATAGGTACCATAGGTACCATTTTTCGGGGTACCAATAACGGCGTTATACCTGAGATGGAGATTTTTCCGTTCGTGGGTGATTGCGGCCTTTGAGGGCCAGTGAGGCCCTCAAATGGAACGTCGGGAGAGTGTCTGCCTGATCTGGGCTCTCTCTCTCTCTCTCTCTCTACTTGGGCGCGGTAATAATTAGGACGCACTCACGCTTGGTTACCATTTTCTGGGTTACCAATAAAGGTACCCTTGTACCTGAGACTGAAATTTCTGCGATCCTGACCGAGGGCCAATCGAGTCCAAAGAGCATCTGCCTCGTCTAAGCTGTGCGGTAATAACGACACACTCACGCTGCGGTACCATTTTTCGGGCTAGCGATAACGGCGTTGTACCGACGCCATTCGTTCCACTTGCTATGCGCATATTTTGCGCGGATCCTTTTTATCACCGTTTTTTTTCGCCGCAATATAGGTACGAAGTTTAGGCATTATGCGGTTCCAGTTTGCAACTCCGTGCATAACAAACTTTGCCATAACCATACCATTCGCCATTTGCTCGTCCGTGTGCGCGTGTCTCCGTGTGTGCGAGCGCATGCATAATTATACATACATTTTTTTTTGTTTTCTTTAATTTAAGACTTCTTGTTAGCGTTGTCTCACCGCGACCGTTGTCTCGTTACGTAGCGTTCCGTTTTGACCTACATTGCGATACGTGGGCGTTCATGTGTATCATACACGTAAGCACATACACGACCATATAGGACCGGTCGCAATGCCTTAAAGGTCCTTGTTATTATCCCCTTTTACAACCCCCGGGAATACTATATTACCTGGAAAGCCGTTTTCAAGGTCCACTTACTTGATTAAGACACCTTTTATCCGTATTTATTTATTTCAAGTTTACATACTTTATAAATAAAGCCGTTAATCGATGCAGCCGAGTATCGAGCCCGACGGGGAGCATTTTACGAGTGTTTACACCTCAGGATGATGCGAAGGGCGTGTATGTACGTCACGCGTCACACTCGTACCTTCTGCGTATGTGACGCGGTCTACGTCCAGACGAGCCTGTTCGTGTGACGAGAATTCCCCGAACTGGATAACGCGATATGCCGAGTGTTTGTAAGGTTTCCGAATAAATAGCCTATACGTGCATACATATGTAAAGCCGCGCTAATACGAACGTTCCAGTCGTTCTGTAAAAAGGGGTAAGGGGAAGTTCCTGCTTTCGCTGTATAGGATTGAATGAAGCGGTGTATTAATAGCCGCCTCGTAGAGTATTCTATGTGCGACTGCGGATCGTCTATGTCCACACACCCGCGTTCGTCGACGTGCATGTGCATGCAACTTGCACTTGCACGTGCACGTACGTGGTATACGTCTTCCAGACGACACACACCGGCTGGTTCGACTTGACAGCTCGCCGGGCTGGGTTAGACGAGCTTGCAGTAAGCAAGTGCACACCGCCTCGCGTATGCACCGTGTACGTACATACTTGTTTGCTCAAGCCGTATGACAACGGCTAAGCCCTATAACCCCCCCATGCATCCAATTATATAAATACGCATTTTTACTACTCGTTTACTGTTACACTAACGCATTAAACTGTTGCCATAGTTGACTTTTGCACGTTCCTATACAGGGACGAGCCAGGTTCGACCCACGAGCGAGCGAGTGGGCGACAGAGCTTCGGGTTGCAAGGACCAAGCCGAGCCGAGATTGCGATTGGGCGAGGCCGCAATGGTAGATGGCGTTTGCTGGGAATCGAACTGTTGCGGAATTGTTGCATGAAAATTAGGTGATTTGTGGGAGGTTTTTGGTGGGAGTTTGTTGAAAATTGTAATGGGGGTTTTTGGTGTTGTTATTCCGGGGGTCCGGGGACAAGGTTGTATTTTTATTTATAGTTGTAGTTACATTTGTAGTTTTTATTTATAGTTGTATTTATAATTATAGTTATAATTATAGTTGTATGTAATATTTAATAAATAATTGAATTCCTCTACGGGGAAAAAGGTTGGATTTTTATTTATAATTGTATTTATAATTGTAGTTATAATTATAGTTATATGTGATATTCAATAAATAATTAAGTTCACCGACGAATTGATTAATTTACAAAGTTTGATGAATTTCGTTTAAAATAAGCATTTGCTTTAATTTCATAAAAATTGTAACAATGACTATTGCTATTGTTGGTACATTAATTAAATTATATAAGGAGTGATTGTGCTACAAAATGAATCAATTGTGATTTACAATAATTAACAATTTCTTAGATATCGTAAAAATAGTAATTGTGAATTTTTCTACTGGTATTTCCGGATTTCAGGAAAAAGCTTGTGTTTCTATATATATTTTTCTATGGAATCATGACGAACAATGTCGGAAAGTGTCATTTCTCTTAATTGGTTTTATTCTTTTCCAGTCCAGCGCGATATTTCTACCGGTATACTTTGAACTTCAGGGGGCAGAGATAAAAGTAACCATTAACCCATTCTAGGAAAGGCTTGTTTCTGATAACCGGTACAAATAATTCTCCTTTTTTTCCGGTTGAATATGCTGCAATTAATTGCACCTTTAAATCAATTTAAAATCAATTTTAGTTAAACACAATTTGCTTGAAATCACATTCCAAAGCTGTAGACCCAAAATGGCAAATTAATACATCAAACAATTTGAATAAATAGCTTCAAACGTTATATTGACACAATATAATTTGTTTATTTAATACAATTAATATAATTTGTGTGTTTTGAAGCTATTCGTTCAAACTGTTTAACGTATTAATTTGCCATTTTGGGTCTATAGCTTTGAAAGTGGTTATAAAAAAAAATGATTGATTTTCAATTTATTTAAAAATGGAATTTAAGTTTAGGATTTCATTTACAATTTTAATTAATTACAATATATTCAACCGGAAAAAGCAGAAATTATTTTATTATTCCCGTTGCAATTTGTATGAAAAAAAAAAAACACAAAAGTATGGGGCAAGTCTGCGGGAGATCCGGCACGTTTTGCCACGATTTCTGGGACTCTAGAATTATTTCCCCAGATCAGTCGCAGCATCCGTCTCCGGAAACGACCGTTTCGTCTCGTAAAAGGGTCCCGGGGGAGGTGCGATGTCACGCATGTGCTAAATTCAGGTGAAGGTAAAGTAAAGTAAGGTCTCTGATGTATGCATGGAAGTATCTAATAGAATTTTCTCCATTACAGGTACAAGGGAATAGGAATTTCAGTGTCAGCGGGGTTTCTGTAGTAACAAAAGGCACGAACGGACGCCGGGTCGGCGTATAATATCTACGTGGGAATTTCTGAACTTTGTACGTTTGTATAATTTGTATTCAATGGCGTCAAACCACCCTCATCGTGACGCATACGCAAAGTCGTAATCGGAAGCTGCAAGGCAAGTTTCCCCTGTGATATCAAAAGTACCAATAATGCTGTTGTTTCAAACTTTGAAACATTCTGCGGGCAAGTTTCATGATATTCGTGACATCGCATGGGACAATGTATTCACGAGAAAACAGGAGGTCGGGAGAGCAAACAAACAAGATTTTTCAGAGGGGTTGCAACTTTTATTTGTTTTTTTTTGTTGCGACGTCGAGAATTCTTCGAGAATGGAACGGAAAAGGAAGTTCAGGTAAATGGAAAACGAATTTCAGAAAGAATTTTTTTTGGAATGTTTTTTTGCGAGTTTAAAAATGATAAAGAAATTGAGGGTGTAAATTAGGCAGATGAGTTTCAAGGAAATAGAAGGAAATCAGAAGCTTTCCAAGATTTTTGGTTATTTTTTAGGCAATTTGGGACTAATTCGCTGATTTTTGGGTAAAAGAACGATTTTTTTGGAGTTTTTATTTTGGGATAAGGGTAGAAAGATTCTTTTTTTTTAATTTAGGGATTGTGGAATCGTACAAAAATTTGTGGTAATTTTTATTGAAGTTTGGAATTGATTTTTGGCAGAAATGTTAATTTTTTAAAGAGAATTTATGGTGAATTTGGAATTTTGGAAAAACGATAATTTTGTGGATTGCGCGGGAAGTAAAAAAAAATTGGAATGATGCCTAAATTTGTGGTATTTTTTTTTACGAATCTTCGTTGTTGACTTTTCGACTGTTTTATATATTTGGAATAACAACGGAAGGAACTTTTTTTATATTTGTTAGATTAAGGGAAGTAACAAAACTACAATCGTCCAAAAATTTGCGGTAAATTTTTACTAAAATTTGGTGTGTTGATTTTTTAGTGAAATAGTGCCAATTTTTTAAGGAAAGTTTATGGTAACTATGGAAATTTCGAAAAACGGTAGAGAGACTTCTTTTTTAATTTCGCAGATTAGGGGCAAATTTTTTTAATTTTCATATTTTTTGAAGAAAAGAAATAGACCCTAACTCAGAGTAAGAAACACCACAATTTCAATTTTCCCGAATTTGCGTTAAAACTTCCGTGTTTTGGAGGCTCCAAATTTCCAAATTCCAAAAAAGTGGAAATAAAAACAGCAACTTTAATATTTTGATTCTTATCAATCTCGTCTTCGATTCCAATGGATTTCACTTTTTGGAAGCAGTTACATTGAAAACACCATGAAACCGTCCAAGTGGACTTCAGTTTGGGTACGGAGTGACGTCAGATGGGAATTTGCAACCCCCGAAATTGTAATTCGACGCGAGGCCCGAAAATGTCGGCATCGAAAGCTTCGGCGATAATTATCAATATTTCCTTGAGTGTATCGACTTTTGCACCTGTTGAACCAAGTTCTGCCACTATTTAACACGACTACACCTGTTGAGTGGAGCTCTGTACTCCTATTTAACAGGATTGCACCTGTTGCTTGCTGATTGGTACATTTTACTATGAGCCTGAAGGAATGACATCATTGCGAATCTGGATTCGCCGTCCTTCCCTTTAATAGACTCTTCAACTGCATAAAGCTATTCGCTTCTGCAGGAAATCGCCTCCTACCTGTTTCCAAAACCCTTCCGCTCGGAGGAAATTAATAGTTTTACCCTTTTTTCTTCTTTCATTCTTCTTTTAAGATCTGCGAACAGACTATCTCCTTTCATCCCCTTTTACGCCACTCCTACGATACTTTCCGCGAGGGCTGGCCTTCGAAGAACCGAGAAGATAAAGACTCTCTCGAAGGGTCCTTGATTTTTTTTTTAATCCGGAATCGGTATTTCTTCGTCTCTAAAAGTCGGAAAATCCATTGCATCGTGAAATTTGTAGCTCTGACGGAAATTTGAAAGCAGTTTCAAATTTGTAGGGTTGAAAGAAGAATCTTTAGGCTTTAATCCCCTGACGTACAATCACGAGTTGGGGTAGTCCTTCATTTCCCGTGCATTCCCTTTTATTCGAACGACAAGGATAGTTAATATTCTTGTAAAAGTGCTTGTGACGTTTTTTATTAGTGAATTATTATTTTTCGAATTTCATGAAATTCATAAACTTATAAAATTATAAATTTTCAAATTTATAATTTTATAAATTTGTTTAAGTTGTTGTTCAAGTTTGGAGTTTAAGAAAAAGTAAAATATTTGCTATGCTGCGAATATCGTAACTTTGAGAGGTTTGGAACCTGTTTGGAGTTGCCAGGTTTTAGAGGAATCGTGAAATTGGAAAATAAATTTTTTTCGAAAAATTCTTCAGTTATTTTTCATCTAGAAGTATGAATTTTTGAAATTCGTGAATTCATAAATTTATAGAAATATGTCTTTTCAAACTATGTGTTTGAGAGAAAAAAAAAGGAAAAGTCATAAAATTGCGAAATTTGTAACTTTGAAACCGGTAGATTTAGGAGAAAAATCACGAACCTGGAAATCAAATTTTTGGAAATCAGCAAATTTTTGCGCCGAGTTTGAAAAACCACGACAATTTTGAAAATATATTGCTTCCGAGGTTCCATTAAATTTTTTAAACATTTAAATTCCATAAACATTTGGAAAATCCATTACTATGGAAAAAATGCAACTCTGTCGGGGAAACTCGAGGGGTAGTCCTTCATTTCCTGTGCATTCCCTTTTATTCGAACGACAAGGATAGTTAATATTCTTGTAAAAGTGCTTGTGACGTTTTTTATCAGTGAATTATTATTTTTCGAATTTCATGAAATTCATAAACTTATAAAATTATAAATTTTCAAATTTCGAGTTTAAGAAAATAATCAAATATTTGCTATGCTGCGAATATCGTAGCTTTGAGAGGTTTGGAACCTGTTTGGAGTTGCCAGGTTTTAGAGGAATCGTGAAATTGGAAAATAAATTTTTTTCGAAAAATTCTTGAGTCATTTTTCATCTAGAACTATGAATTTTTGAGATTCATAAATTTGTAGAATTATGACTTTACAAATTATGTGTTTGAGAGAAAAAAAAATGGAAAATTCATAAAATTGCGAAATTCTTAACTTTGAAACCGGTAGATTTAGGAGAAAAATCACGAACCTGGAAAATCAAATTTTTGGAAACTTTTATCTGGATTCCTTTGTCCGAAATCAGCAAATTTTTGCGCCGAGTTTGAAAAACCACGACAATTTTGAGAATACATTGCTTCCGAGGTTCCATTAAATTTTTTTGTTAAATTCCATAAACATTTGGAAAATCCATTACTATGGAAAAAATTGCAACTCTGTCGGGGAAACTCGAGGGTAGTTTTGAATTTATAGGGTTGGAAGAAGAATTATCAAGCTTTAAAAGCAACTTTTACAAGAGTCGTTACTTTTTTGCTGATATAAGTATAAATTTTCGAATCCGCCTCCGAGTCTGCGAGAAAGTGGAATTTTAGGAAACCGTTAAAAAACATTTTACTTCGTAAAATTCCTAACTCTCCGAGGAAATTAGATGGAACCTTGAGATTTACGGGGTTGAAGGAACGGTTTTAAAGCTTCGAGGTAAATTTACGTAAAAAGCTTCGCCGTTTTTTTCCCTGGGTGGTATCGGCTCCCATGTGTTTTTCTTATTAACTTTTTTTCGGAAATCTGGGATTTTGCAATTCTTCGGATGCTCTCGTTGGCGAGAACATCGTGACGTACGTTACAGTTACATCGAAAAACGAGGGAAGGGACTCGCAAGGAATAGGTGTCTTTACATTGGTTTGCAATATTTCGTGCAATCGATCTACACACACACACACGCACGCACACGCACACAAACATACACATAGAGACACGTATACGCGCGCGAGCGATGTTTCCATAAGGGAGTAATAAGAATGTGATGGAAATTTTATGCTGTCACGTGACATGAGATTCTTATTTCATAAGAGCCAATGGCATTAGGCTCTAGAATACCTTGGGGGTATATAACTTCGACCAACGAAATACGTACAGCTTCGGTATAGAATCTCTCTTGAATTTCATGCCGTTCTTTTTGCAGCTTTTCCCGCATGGCAAACGGGAAAGTGGAGTCGTAGATGTTTTGGATAAACAGCGTAAAAAAGGAAAGAGAGAGAAAATGGGTCCATCCGCGATCGTTTTTCCACCCACCCCTTGCCGTGCAAACGGTAATTTTAACGCTAAAAAAGGAGGTACATAAATTTTACGAAAGCTCGAATATGGGATTTTATAGGTCGTCGTAGAAAAATATTGAAAAAAGAAAAAAACTGGCATGATTTTAGAAAAAATGTACCCAAAAGCTTCGAGCTTCTTTTGTCGATTTTAAATTGTTACGAATTTTGTCGGTTACTTTCGAAACAAAAAAAAAAAGTAGTTTCCCGAAGAATTGTAGTCAATTTGATTCGAAAACTGATGATTCTGAAGAAAAAATGTTCTATGTAGGTTCAAGAAAAGTGAAAAAGTTGGAAAATTAGAAAGAGTTGAAAAGGATGGTAGGAATTTTGGAACGTCAAGTGATTTTTAAATACTTTTGCAAAAAAATATTTGTAGTCAATTTCGAAAACTGATGATTCTGGAGGAAAAGTGTTCTATGTAGGTTCGAAAAAATTGAAAAAGTTGGAAAATTAGAAAGAGTTGAAAAAGATGGTGGTAATTTTGGAACGTCACGTGATTTTTAAATACTTTCGTAAAAAAATGTTTGTAGTCAATTTTGAAAACTGATGATTCTGGAGAAAAAGTGTTCTATGTAGGTTCAAGAAAATTGAAAAAGTTGGAAAATTAGAAAGAGTTGAAAAAGATGGTGGTAATTTTGGAACGTCACATGATTTTTGTATACTTTCGCAAAATAATATTTGTAGTCAATTTTGAATTCTGATGATTCTGGAGAAAAAGTGTTCTATGTAGGTTCAAAAAAATTGAAAAAGTTGAAAAATTAGAAAGGGTTGAGAAAAATAATGGTAATTTTGAAACGTTGAGTGGTATTCAGTTATTTTCGCAAAAAAAAAGAAACAATTTTCCGAGGATTTGTAGTAAAGTTTAAAACCTGATGGTTCTGAAAAAGAAAAATCTTTGATGTAGGTTCGAAAAAATTGAAAAAGTTGGAAAAATCGAGAGAATTCAAAAAGGTGATAGTAATTTCCCATTTTTCATTCAATTACGAATTTCGCGAGTCGAAGAGATTTTCAGTTAATTTCATAAGTTACAGTTTCCCGAAGATTTATAGTGAATTTTCAACACATGATTCCGCATAAAAAAAACTTCCACGTAGATTAGATTAAACAGTTTTCCACGAGTAAATAATTTTCCAGAAATTTGGAATTATTTTTTATTCAATAATACCAATTCGAAGCATATTCAATAACAGTCCAAAACCCAACCTTCGGAAATTACTAATTTAGAAAAAAAAGAAAACACCTTCGCAAATTTCAAGCAAACTCGATGTTAATATTTCCCAAAACGTATAATTTAAATTTTGGCGATTTCAAAAAAATTCCCAAAACTCAAACCAATAAATCCTCGAAATGACCAGTTTAAATTGAAAAATAAAAACGAATAAATAAACCAAAGAAAAATCCAGCTATCGCTGTTCGCCTTGTACTGGACAATCCGATGGTTCTCTTTCGCGTCATCCGGTAAAAACCATCGGACGCGTATTACTGATTACCATACTTCCTCGTGGGCTGATTTATCGCGACTTTAATACACGAAAAAGAGAGAATTGCAAATTGAAAAACGCTGTAAACATATTTTAAGGCAGGAGAAGGAAGGTAGCGAAGAATAATAACGTACAAGAAGAACGGATAAAAGTCCGCTCGCAGTGAGTAATTTCCCTTGACCTAAGTGAAATCGCAAGCTTCTAGAGTCAACGTAGGTACTATACGACGACATGAACTAAATCTACTTTTTCCTTGTCACCGGCAGAGACAAACTCTCGGACAGATAAACAGGGAGATAAAGAAAGAAGGTAAGAAAATACCAGGAAAAAAGGAGCCGTGTTTTCATGCCACCGAGGTCCTTGGTAGCCGAATGGCCATTAACCCTCCAGTCGCGGCCGATTTTCCCATTTTTACCCTACGAAACTGCGGCAGATTGTTTTTATAGCGAACCGTCAAAGGATCTGGGTCCATAACGCGCGATTTTGGCCCTAATAGTTATTAAAAATGGTAATATCTCGGATTTATACATTCTTAACAAAAATTTTTTTAAATAATTTCAATGTTTTGTTGGAGCAATATTAAGACTTTTTTTTAAATTAATTTAGGCCCTGTGTTATAGGAGCGAACTTGAGTCTTTGTATTATTTTTTCAAAAAAATAATTTTTTTGGCACGTTCAACCGCGTTTTTCAAAATGTGCGTAATTGCGCACAATTTTATTTTTTATGTACGTTGTAAAAGATATCAAAGCACATGATATATATATATAAAAATGAAGATGTTCCCCAGGAGCCAAAAATCCGCCTTATGGACCCCCATCCTTCGGTGGAATAATTTTTGAAATTTCATGGTTTTGGTTTTCAAGGGCTCTTGCAATTTTTTAAATTAGGAGATTTGTATTTTGGTGGATAAGTAGTGGATAAACGATGTTATTCGAATTTTTCCGATTTTTGTTACGAGCTTCTACGATTTTTTGTTAATTAGCAAATTTGTATTTTTGTGGATAATTAATTCGTTGTGGATAAATTGAGGATAAATAATATTCTTAGGAATCTTCTATTTTTGTTACGAGCTTCTACAATTTTTTTGTTAATTAGGAAATTTGTATTTTCGTCGATAAATATTGAATCGTGGGTAAATAGTGGATAATAAATGAAATAAATAAGTAAACCCGAGGTAAATAATTAAATAATTAAAATGTAATTGAATGAGTGATACTTAATTAAATAAATAAATTGTATGAACGAATAATTAAATAAATAAACAAATAATTAAATCGGAGTTTAAATGATAGCACCCACAAATTCAATTATTTCATTTTCTGGATTTTCTTATCGAATTAATCTTTTAGGTTTACCCTTCATAATAAACGAACCTAACTGAAGAATTGTTCGGAAAGTATAAGAAATGTCTACTAAAAATCCACTTGGGCCAAACGTTAATAATAAAACATATAAATTCATTTTGTTTATGTTTTGAGAGACCTGGGAGCTGCTAATGAAATTTTTTATTATTTAGCGGAGGCTGTGGGCAGGAAAAAAGGGAATACAAGTAAACATTGCCCCGCTCACAGTTTTTCTTTATTTAGTCCTGTTCAAATAATTTCTCTGAAACCAACGGACGTCCAGACAATTGGTAACATAGTGGCGCAAAAAAAAAAAGGTTCGCAGGGCCAACCGTATTTTTTCATATATTTTTACCACCTTGGCCTGACCCGGCCTTGCCCGGGAATTGGTAATCAGAAATTGCGCTTTTCGCCGTCAAAAAATATTTCAGAAAATTTTTTTGATCTTGATGTATTATTTATTTTGAGAGAAAAAAATAGTTCGTTAGAATCGGTTCGGTAATTTTCCAAATTTTACTTCATTTTATTTTTTTTTTACCACATTTTTACTATTTTCTGTTAAAGATAATTTTGTTTATTTATACTGAAACTCGTTGTTGCGAATTTTACTTTGTTACTCGCGAAATTTGTAACGATATTATTTTTTTTGCATTTCAATCACTGTCATTTATATTTTTTATTTTTATTCTATTTTATTATTTTAATTATTTTCACTGGCACGTTTTTTCAGCGGTTTTGTTCTGTTACTTACTGCGACTGCAACTGTAGTAAATTCTTTATATTCTAACGAAACGGAATAACCTCCTTTTTAGTAGTTTTTCCGTTTTATTGCAAACGAACCAATTTCGCATAAACATATTTTATATACGATCTTATATCTATGTTGAGATTTGAAAATTGAAATCGAATACGAAGCTCAAGTGTTATGTTTGTTTTTTTTATTCTCAAGAAAACGGGCTATTAAAATTCAAAACGAAATACAAATTGAAATAATACAAATTTTAATACAAATTTAATACTAATTTTTCTTTTTGTTACAAATGACTGACTTTACGGTTTTTTTTAAACTGGAAAAAGTTAATTGGTTATTTGCAATAAAACGAAGATGATGCGACATAAAAAAGGAGTATTGTTGCAGACTCCCGGATATAAACAAATAAAATAAGTGACGGGACACGAGTGTCGATAAAAAAATATATATAACAAGGAGTGGAAAATACGAAGGATATAATATTGACGAGAGGAGAATTGTATAAAAAAAACTTCGAAATTTCAAACACAAATGCCACTTTATCAGGAATACACGGTTGACAAATTGGGATTTTTTAAAATCCCAAGTGATAAAAATTCGTGTATCACGAAAGCTAGTGACTTTTTAAAACTTAAAAAAAATGTTTATGATAATTTTTAAATGTTGTTTCAACAGATAGTACAAAACTATAATATTTTTGATAATATAATATCATTACGTCAACAAGAATGAAATATAATAACATTATTTTCTAACAAAATACAATATTTGGCATAAAAAACGAAATTATACAATTTTCGAACGATAAAGCTGAACTAGACTGGGGCGACCCGAGAGGCCACTGAGCTAAGGCTTAATTATTTATTTCATTTAATAGTATCCTTTTATAGAGTGAGCTAGAAAATTGCAGCAAATGGATAACATGGTAGAGATAATCTCATTTTACATCTAAAATAGAGAATTTGATTTTTAAAGACGCGGTAATTCGTCTAATAATTAATTCTGTAGGTTCATATATCGACGTAGAAGCTTCAAGTTAGCAACAGCGAGGGAAATGGACAAAAGTTTCAATCAAGTTTGATCTTCGGGAGACTCTGATTACTCGGTTTTGCTGCTTTTGCGGTTTTGAATACGTTCATTTAGGGACGCGGGTACACCTGACATTCCCTGCGTGGATTCCTGCCCTTCTCGAGTTACCCCTTTAGTTTGACTACCCAGAGATGTAACCCTTCCCGTCTACATCCCCATTATTGAGTTTCGGGTGGTTTTATTAATTGCTGCTTTCTCCACTTTCCTTTTACCGTAAAATTGTTTTCAAACTACTGCTACTGCCACTGCTACTGTTGCCAGATCCTTTTGAAATTTACACACTACTTAAAAAAAAATTTATCGGAATGAATCACAACTAAAAACCTTACTCGCCACCTAAATAACAAATCCTGCGAATGTGGCCTCGATGGATCCGGTATTTTGTCAGTGATGATGCGGTTTACTCACGCACAATGGATTCCACGTACAAAGATATGCTAATTTTTGGAAAGTATTATCTGGATTTATTAAATTAGCAAATTTTGGCGTTGAGTTCGAGAAACACGACAATTTTGAAAATATATTACTTTCGAGATCCCATCAAATTTTTTTAAAATTCCATAAAAATTTCGCAAATCCGTTACTCTGGAAAAAATTGCATAAATTAATTAAAGTAAAATGGGTTAAAGTTAATTTTTGTTGATCTTCAAGACTATTTCTACCAAAAGTGTCAAAAGACACCCCTTAAAATTTTAATTTAAAATCAATTTTCAGGTCTAATTTATTCTTTTTTTTTTAAATCCACAAACGGGAGGTGCTTCGTAGAGCAATTGTGCGTCTGTACAAAATTTGGTATCAATTAAGAAAATCTGTTTTAATTATAATTCTATATTTTTGCTCTTGGATTTTTGATTACGTATACTTTGATTACATTGTGTACAGCAAAACCCTAGCAAAACCCTAGCAAAACCCTAGCAAAAACCTAGCGTGGTAGAAATAGTGTTAAACTACTTAAAAAAACAAATCTCCAACAATGACATGCTAAATTTTTGAGAATGAAAAACTAACACATATAACATTTTTCAAATTTGTAGGGTTGAAGGTTTTCAAATTTGTAGGTTGTTATGCGTCTGTACAAAATTTGGTATCAATTAAGAAAATTGATTTTAATTATAATTCTATATTTTTGCTCTTGGATTTTTGATTTCGTATATTTTGATTACATTGTGTACAGCAAACCCCTAGCAAAACCCTAGCAAAACCCTAGCGTGGTAGAAATAGTGTTAAACTACTTAAAAAAACAAATCTCCAACAATGACATGCTAAATTTTTGAGAATGAAAAACTAACACATATAAAATTTTTCAAATTTCTAGGGTTGAAGGTTTTCAAATTTGTAGGTTGTTATGCGTCTGTACAAAATTTGGTATCAATTAAGAAAATTGATTTTAATTATAATTCTATATTTTTGCTCTTGGATTTTTGATTACGTATATTTTGATTACATTGTGTACAGCAAAACCCTAGCAAAATCCTAGCAAAACCCTAGCGTGGTAAAAGTAATGTTAAACTACTTAAAAAAACATTCTCCAACAATGACGTACTAAATTGTTGAGAATGAAAAACTAGCACATATACAATTTTTCTAATAAACATTATTACTATTTCATATTACAAAAAAAAAAAACAATCGTCCGTCACCATGTCAGTCAACAATGACTGACGATGTACATTCCGTTCAGGCTGTGCTCGCTACGATAAATGTAATAAACGTATCCCATTACGCCCCACGTGGTGGCGTGAATAGTTAACCACATAAATTTAGCGTGTAAAAGAAACCAGTCGAGGCCCTTCTCTCGCGTGCGTGACGCGGCTCCCTTCAGTGTTTCCCGATGTCAATTTCGGTAATAGTGATATACGAGGCACAATTTACCGAAATTTGAGAAAACGACGGCATCTCGAAATTTTTCTCCTCGTCCCTTATCTCCGTTACGCCTTTATCTGCCATCGTTTTAGAATTTCCGAGACGAAGTAATCCCCGGAGAGGTATCGTATCGCTCGGATAATTTATAAGATCGCTCTCGGTACAAATTGCCAACATATGCGAAGATTACCGGTTGATCAAAGGAGTCTCGGGGACGGAATTACCATCGCCGTGTAACGTGGGAACCGGGAATTTTAAATCCGGAGACCGAAGACGCTAACGGTGAATTGCTGAGGGAAATTTCGCCACCGACGAGAAATAATTCAGACTCTTGGTCGGAGGAAAAAAAAATAAGAAGGAGGGAAGATGTATGGATTTGGACCGGCACAGCCTCGATCCATAATTGAGTTTCCTTTGCCACAACAATTCTATTAATTTTCGGCGGAAGCAATAACATAAAGAATTCCGGGACGCAGGGTAGTAGGGTAAGGGCACTCGAGGGTGAAATGAATATCCTTCAATGTTGCGATAAGATGATAAGAGCCTGTAGCGGAGTGCTTTTAATATTTTATGCAACGAACGTCATAAGTTCGGGTGGACGTTATTGCCTCCAATGTAATTTACGAGCCGGAAATGCGCATTTACTCGTGAGAAAGGGACCGGACACGACGAGTGTGGCGGGTGGTGTTTACCCGGGGTCGATTATTATTTAAGATATTTATTTTAGGTTGTATTTTTATGGTTAAATAAAATGATATTGTTAATGATAATGGCTACGAAAAAAATACTAATGTTGGTAATGCCGATGCAAACAATAACGGGAATATTAACCCTTAATGGTCACCCGGGGTCAAAACGACCCCAATCGAAACTTTAACTAGAATTACTATAAATTATTGGCGCCCGCTTGGTCTAGCCTTCCCTCTAATAGTGCTTTGGGATTTCCTTTGTAAGATAAGATTAACGTCGGGAAAACCCTCTTGAAATGTCAAAATAAATACCTTTTTTGAACCGCCCACTTTGAAGTTATTTTTTTTATACATTCCGGTATCTCGAGAATATCAACCTAAAATTTTATGAAAAAATATTGAAAATTGCCAGAGTTATGATTTTTTTTAGTAAAAAATGGTATTTTTTACGGATTGCCTCCTTCCTGATTTTTTTTCGCCATTTTGAAAATTTGATAAAAATTTTTTGCGATGATGTTCTCGTTCTAAAAGGTTCAAACTAATATCCTGAATTTTTATGAGTCGCTCGGAATGATATTGGCAACGTGGTAATTGTTTAAACAGGGCTGGGGTCATTCTGACCCCGTGTGACCAATACGTTATTTTTAGAACGTGTGACCATTAAGGGTTAATACTGATGTTACTATTAATAATAATAATAATAATAATAATAATAATAATAGTAATGCTATAATAGAACTAATAATAGTAATAGTTGCAGGTGTCTTCTAAATTTTTAATTATAATGTAGTAATTTTGCAATTCATTGATAATTTCTTAATTAATATCTTAATAATTTCTTAATAGAAAGATATTCAACTTTCAGGGAATTCATAATTTTTATTAATTTCTTATTAATGTATTTCTGTTCTTTTTGTTATTCTTTCAAATAATATGATATTATTGCGATATTATTATTATTAAATATCTAATTATAATAGTGATTTTTCCCTTCGCGAATAATTCCTTACTCCCACGAAAAAAAATTTCAGTTTTGAGGAAGTTTATAATTTCTTATCAAAAAATTACTTTCCATAGAAATACTATTTCCGTCATCCACATTAACATTACACCTTTCAGCGTTTCTTAATAAAGCCTGCATATTATTTTTTGATATTATCCCTTTTCTTATTTTCCCATTATTTTTTTCACCCCTGAAAAATTTAATACTTTCAACAAACAATATTTATCTTTGTTAAACTTTTCATCAAATTAGAATTTTTCCTCTTCATTTCCACATCCAGTAAAAAATTAAAATATAGTACCAGTATTAGTATTAGTAACAATTTTTACCTAACCCCAAAAAACTTCATATTTTCTTCAAAAATATTTATCTTCGCTAAATTTTTTATTAAATTAATATTTTTTGTTGTTCGTTTCAATATTTTTCCACATCCAAAAAAAAAGAATTAAAATGTACAATAGTATTAGTATTAGTATCAATGGGAACAAAAGCGACAGCGGTATTTGACAGGTTATTTTGAAGATATTCAGGTGGACCGGTTAAAAAATCGGTATCGCCTATACATGCAATTCTATTGCAACCGCGGATTTCAAAACCTGCACAAATATTGAAACGAATGAATTGCTGCAAGTGACATGTCCGTTGTTTTCGAATAATAATCTGCTGAAATAGAGGTGTATTTCATATTCGAAGTAAAGCAATGAGCTTTATTTGGAGAGCACTCTTATTTAATCGCGGATACGTGCTTTTTTTGAACTTTTGTTTTCTATTGAAAAAAATATTAACATCGTCCTCTTCGGCAGCAAGATTATTGATGCGATATGAATATTTATACACTTTGTTTCGTTTAAAGGTCAGCGGAATTATTACACGCATTTCCATTTTATGGTATGTAATATCAGATACGGAAACGTTTTGTTTTATATGTCGTTACATTCACGGATAATAAATTGGAAATTGTTACGACTGGGAATACATTTACATTCTATAAGTTTTTTTTCGAATTTGTTTATTCCTGATTTTCATAGTTTTTCCGTGCCATGGATAATTTTCATGTTAACCGATGAAATCAGATTTCTTATCGATGGCAAATATCACTGGCGATTTTTAAAGTATCGATACTATCTCGAATTAGAAAAAATAATATTAAAAAAAAAATAAAAATAAAATTTACGTAACGCTCTATTCACGCCATGTGGGTCGCATTGGTATAGGCTATAGCATTTGTCATAACGGGTGTGGCCTGATCGGAAAGTTTAGTGACATGGTAGTTAACGCGTTAAATATTCATAGTAATGAATTATTTACTTTAAATTTGGTTTTTTTTTCTTCAATTTTTTTTTATATAAAAAAGGAGGTTCGGTAAAAAAGAATACACGCAGAGAAAATTGAGAAAATTCAATATTTTCATGAAAATTATTGGTCAACGGAACACCCATTATTTTAATTAAGTGTCTGATGTAAACAACAAATTATTGATCGAACAGCTTGTTGTCAAGCTTGTTCATAATTTTTTTAGAGATAATGAATTACTTACTGAGGAAAAACTACCAGTTCATGTAATTACTTAGTGAAAATTGAATGGGAATATAATTATAATAACTTTACGGTTACAAATAATTGCGATGATGTGTAATAAAAAAATGTGAAACTCAACAATTATTATCGGGTTGGAAAATTACTAAGTTAATGGAAAATTTAATGGAAATTATAAATTCTCATAAAACGAAGTATTTAATAATGAAAATTAGGAATTACTAATTAAAAGAGGATTAATAACAATAATTTCATGTTTAATAGTAGCTACCATATTTTACAGTTAATAATCCTTGCCTCAATGTAAGAAATTATTAACGAATAAGAAAATTATGGAATTAATTAACAATTTAAGAAAATCCCCTAAATTTCTGTAAATTAAATTCCATTTATTACATTTCTCTAGAATAACTAATAAATTCCCTCCACAGTGTATTTGTTAATCCTTGATTGGCCTAGGAGTTACGAATGACACTTTAGAAAAATGAGTTTCAATAAATAATCAAAATAAGAAAATTCCATTTTTTTTTCTTAAAATTATGACCGCGAACCTTAAAATTTTCGAAATCGATACATTTTCGAAATTTAACCGGGGATTGTCTAGGGGACATTTTTTGTCTCGGAAAAATTTCCTTGTTCGTCAATTCCAAGTCTAGCCTAGAAGAAAAAAACGATTTTTCTCTCTGGTTGTCGAAAATCTCTTAGGTATAGTTAATTCCATAAACCGAATTGTCACCTAAACTTAGGCACCCGGAGCAACGCTTTGATTACACAGAAATCCATATACCACGTATGGAGGTACACGTATACACATATACACGATTTTGATATATTCTTGTGACATTTGAAATTCTCGTGACATTCGCATGCACACATTCTATCAGGTTTTTCTATCTTACGGAATACGAATGTCGAATCGTTTTCAAATTCGCCCGCGGCGTATAACATTTTGGTACACACATATGTACTCATACGTTTCGGCGCATAAAACGACGACGTACGATAGTAGTTTCAGCTGGGGTGGCATCAACGTAGCGTACACGTGTGTTGGTATGATGTAGAATTTCACAAGAATCCCTTTGAGAAATATTCGCTGGAATTTTCATCTGCGTTATTATAGCGACACGCGTCAATATTTGTTTGCAACTTTCCAGTTAATCCTCTGAAACGTTTAATACATCAGGTACGTGGACGTTATCCTATTAGTAACACCTACGACTGTAATTGCGTTTGTCACAGTATAAAAGGGAATTGGAATTCACATTATGTACCTACACACCGCGAGAGAAAATCTGAAACCGCGTTGGCTTTGAGGTAAATGTCGTGGTTCCCACGCTGAGGTCGTGGGTTCGATTCCCGGTACCGACATGTGAAATTTTTTTCTCCCTATTCTCCCTTTAATCCAAATCAGATTGAGTTGGATTCAATTGGAGTCAATGGGATTTGAGAATATTCGATTCCCAACCAACTGAATTGGATTAGAATCGATTCGATTGAGTTGGATTAAATGGGATTTGATTCAGCCGGATTCGATTGTATTCCATTGAACTGGATTTCAATCGGGTTCGAATACATTCCAATTGATTCCATTGCAACTGATTCGATTCAATTGGAATTGAATTAGACTGTATTTCGTCCAATTCAATTCTGATAGATTCGATTGAATTTGATTGTATTTTATTCGGTTCCATTGGAATTGAATTGGAATGGATTCGATTTTATTTAATTCAATTCGATTCCAGTCAATTCGATTGAATTCGATTGGATCCAATTGAACTCAATTACATTCAATCGTATTCGATTAGATTCAATACGATTCCATTGGATTCGATTATACCCCAATCAAATGCGTAGCGTTTGATTAAATTTTATTCGACTCGATTGGTCTTGGGATTTAACCTATTTCAGTTAAGTTGGTTTCTAGGCTCACGCGACTAAAACCATAGAACCTGTTAGCGTAGAAATGACTCTGCGGGGTCTTCGTTACGACGACAGCAGCCTCTGGCTTAGACAACTGCTACTAATCTCAAACTTTAATTGTCTGTCCAACTTTTGCCCACGAAATTACATGCACAATCTGGAATTGGGGGAAATTCTCGTTACCACATTCCGTCTCCCGTTTGTTTAATTGCAAGCGACTACCGCGCATCTGTGTGATACAACAAAACTTACTTTTCTCCTCTTTAATCCTCTTTCCTCTCTCTCTCTCTCTCTCTCTCTCTCTCTCTTGTATTCTCTTTAAAGAACAACGAGAAAACCTCGTGTCGTAGGTAAAAAAAAAAGGAGGTTTACGACAGAAGGTGTGTAAATCGTGTGGGAGAGAAAAATAATTCTAGTAGAAACGTGACATTTTCTAGATTCCCTCTCATTACGACTTTACTTTCATTAATTAAAACGAAATGGTGCTTGAACACTCGTACTCTATTTTTCATGGTAAATGCCGCATTTGTGAGATTCCACAATTTTTCAACCGTACAATGCGTTTCGTTAATGCGGTTGGACTTCTTGTGCAAAAATGGGCGAAGAAAAGCACGAGATACGAAAGGGAAAAGAAAAAACGGAGCTTTAAGTGGCTGATATTAATTATGTTCTTTCCCCAACCCCGTTCCCTTTAATTTCACTTTCCATTTCGTTTCGGCAACTTTTGTGGTGCATCGAACAAGTCGAATCGTTCGTTCGAACTCAAATCCAATCAACGTGAAATTGATAGTACGGCAAGTGTCAGAGACACAGTCTGGGATTGGGCATTTTCGTTGATGTTTGCTATTTTTTGGGGCCCAGTGATCGTTAATCGAGAAGTTTGGAATTTTGGAACCAAAGGATTGCTGAGGGGCTCTGGATTGGCCACGGCATCCAGCTGGAGAAAAAACTTGGACGCAAGCGAATAAAAGGAAAAAGAATTCGTTCCAGTCTGGATTCAATAGAGACGTTTTCTAATTACTCGAAGTAAATTAATCGATACGCATGAGAACGAATGTACAATTATTGTGTATCGTTGGATTTAATTGGAACGCGTCAATCTGCTTTTAATCAACGTATACGCGCACACCGACAATAGGATTTGAAGTTCACCGTTGAAACGACGACAAATGCATTGCCACGATAGCGTTGGATCCTGCAGCCTCGTATTCAATAACAGAAAAATTGGTAGCGTTGTAAAGAAAAAACAAAAGCGAGGAACAACCATCCGGTTACAGGGAAGGCAGAAAAAACAGAGGGTTTCGGGTGAAGCGGAATTTTCGAGGAATAACCAATATGTGTATAATTGGACATAGGATCCCTTATATTGGACACGGGATTCGTTGGAATCTATAATCGAAAATCGGACATAGGACCGATTATAGCGGGAACAAATCTCAAGAATTGAACGTAGGACCCATTACAACGAACACAGGTCCCAAGTATTGGACATAGGATCTGTTAAGCCTAATAAACGTGTGCATGTTGCGTGCGCATGTTGTCCATGCGACGGAAGAAAATAGAGTGCCACAGGCCCTCTTGCGTCCGTTTCTTTCTACTTCCTTGGACCGAGCAAGAGCGAAGTCGATTCCAGATCGCGACAGAATCGTTCGAGTGTTCCGCTTAGAGCGTGTTTTTCAAGACGTTATTTTTTCTTATAGTCATTCACGGTTTAATCATCACTTTTGTATGGAGATTTGTTAATCTTCATGTATCACCGAAGTTAATAATAAATTCCAATGGATACGCCAAAACTCGTTTCCATTGTGCAAAAGGTTTAATCGAATGAGAAACCTCAACAGGATCTATGACACCGGACGTAGGATCCTGAAAATTCAAGTTCTTCTGGATCTGAAGATGATCGGACGGGGCACAGGACCCATCGAGCGCGGATTCGACTGGGCACTGGGGACCTACTGGTTATCGGTCCGGTTGAACGCAACATCCAGTGGACCGGGCCCGATTGGATGGACGGAAGGGTGGACGTAAGATCAGTCGGGATGGCTGAGTAGCCAGAATTCGTTTTTACCAAACCAATAACGCACATTTATAGACGGAAACTCGATTAGGGCTGACATCAAAGCGCAATACCGTTATTCCGATAATTCCCGCGACAATAGCCGGTAATGAACCGATGCTAACATAAGACAATGTGGGCGGGGAGCCGTGGAGCCGTAATGATCCATCGGCTCTGTAACTACGGCTACCGAGCGAGTCAACAAGTAATTAAACGATGTTGAAGCGATAAAGAGTCGGGTAATTCGTTCATTGCTGCAAGCCGCAGCACTGTAAATACTGTCGATGTGTTACCGCGAATTTCGCAATAAGGGGATGAATAGGGATGATCCACTTGAATGTAGGGTAAACCGTACGCTGATTGGGGTTTAATGCCAATGAAATTTGTAGCGTTATTCACGTGTCCCCGTCCGTCCCTTTCTGGTTTATGAATTGTACATTAGGGGGCGCTGTGTCGGCAAACACGGACGGTATCACGGATCAAAACCCTTTTTATATCAACCACTGCTACCAATGCAAATATTAGCAATAGTGATGTAGATGCTGCTGCTCCTGATGATAATGATGATATTAATGATAATAATGATAATAGTAATAATAATAATAATAATAATAATAATAATAATAATAATAATATTATTATTATTATTATTATTAAATTTTAAAATTCAGAACTGAAAAAATTGTATCTAAAAAAATTCTTACAAGGCCTTGACAAAAACGATGTTTGTTATTATTATTATTATTATTATTAATAACAAACATCGCTTTTGTCAAGGCCTTGTAAGATTTTTTTTTAGATACAATTTTTTCAGATCTGAATTTAAAAATTTTTGTTTTTAATTTGAGTCTCAAAATTATACATTTTTTATTCGTAGATCTTTGAACACATTTTTTTTCCTGTGGAAAAATCAATTAGTTAATCAAATTAATTCTTACTTTGCTTTCAAAAAATTATGACACATAAAAATATAACAATACCGAAATATCAAAGCTTACAAAAAGTTACTCGAATTATTCGAAAATGTATGTTTCTAATTGAATCTTAGAATTTGTTAATTTCTGAATTATAAAGAAATTTGTAATTCAGAAAATTAAACATGCACTAAAAATTACAAATTCGAAGTAAAAAAAAAAGTATAATCAATTATATCGATATATTTATAAAAGGGAGCAATGAGTTATCGTAAAAATATTCGTCAATTATAATAATAAAAATGGAAAGGTAAATAACGTCACTGAAATAATATTGCGACTAAGAAAAAATGTAATTTCCGCATCCATCAACATTGAGTTTCTACTTTTCTCTCAAGTGACCCTTAAGGGTCTTTTTATAGATTCGCCGGCAAAGAAAATATATTTTCTTTAAAAGAAAACTATAGAAACGCCAAGACAAATATGCTTTTTTTTCCTGGGCGATGTAAAACACGTATCGTTATAGAAAATCAAAGAAAGAGAGAGAGAAAGAGGGAAAAAGGAGAAAGTTGAAAATGAAACAACGGAAATGTACTCCTTTCCTCGGGTTCTTGTTTCCTTCTTTGATGTATCGTAAATAATATAGAATTATAATGACTCGAAATGACATAGCAGCAATTTACGAACATTACACAGCAATTATTAACGGTTCGTTAATTATTAGTTCGCCTCCTTGCTAATTATATGTATTCCTATAGAGATATTCTTGATATAGAATGACGTAGTATTCTATATATATTTTATAATATATTCCTAAATGGGTGTATATTATATAAATATATCATGTAATATATGTGGACTCATATAAACACATTTACAACAATTTGACGATTCATCGTAATTGATGTTTTATATTTTTTATAAATAAAAAGGATTTTTGGTAAAATGTATACACTATATATTTATATGAATATATATTTATATAAATGCGTAGCAAAATAATTGTAGAAATATATTTCTAGAATTATTAATTGACCAATTAAACATTTGGTTAATTCCTTATAATTGATATCTATTTATACTAAAATATATATTTTTTTTTATACCAAAAATGATTTTCATTATTTCTACATTACTTCCAGCGAATTAATTACCGTTATTGAATTGGTTATTGATTAGGTACTAATTATTGACCGATTCGTTAATTCTTTCCTTTTCATAAATAACAGTCTTGATTATAATTAAAAAAGAAAGTAATATTTAAGTAATTCCTTTAAATATTTTCTATAACGGCAACTAATATTTCAGTTTGTTTAAAAAAAAAACATTGAAAGTGCGGTTCTGAAAGAATTCCAATTTACGTCTATTTCCATCGCTGTCGTCATTAATTTCAAATTAAGTTTCATTCATTTCATTAATAATTAGTTTATAATTGTCAATTTTTAGGTTAGGCCGATCAAGAATTAGTTCTCAATTACTTTTTTTCTCAATCGCTTAAAAATAATGTTGGTACAAATGTTTCAATAAGTTTCATGATTTTGTATGAGAAATTAATCATTTATTTACATATCAAAATGAAAAAAGATACAGATGCGTCGAAATTTATATTTACATGTAGCAAATAATGAAACCGGAGATCAATAAAGTGATCAATAACCAGTGCAGTGACGGTAATTGGGATTCTACTAAATAAATGAGCCCCAATAATTCTGAAGACTTCCAATTAATATCCACAATGGATTGGAATTATTTCTTCTAATTAACAACCCCCTAACGAGTTAATTAACTGGGCTTCTATTGTAGTATATTCTCAAAATTTGCTAATTACCTCTAAATCAATTGCATAGTTGTTTATTACCACTAAATTAATTACATAATCGTTCATTTAATTATTCAATTCCTTCTGGACCCCGATAACAGTAATTCCAGTGTACCAGCAGACACTTTCATTTAATTCGGACAAAGCAATTAAATTTTGAATAAGATTAATTGAGCAGGTCTGACCTATTGTATGTACTTCGCCCCGATCTAGAATTACTTGAAAGTGTTGAGTTGTAGGCGATGAAATACGCGTTTCGTAAAACAGTGAATGGCAATTCTTGAATGCCTATACCTCGATGGCTTTGTTCCTGCGAGATTCTGCGAACAATTCATCATTCTATATTAATGCAGAATGAAATCGGAGTAACTATGCAAGCTAATTCGTGGTACTTGCATTCAAGAGAACTCCGTGAACTTCTCAACTGTCTGTCAAGCTGCAGGTTAAAAAGCTATTATTATAAATAAAGGTATTACAAAGCAACTGAAGTAGCAGTCAAATAAAAGTATATCAAACGGAAGCGACGAGATTGAAAACAAAAGACTGTGGTAATCTTATAACATTGATATCAGCAACAAATGATATTATTAAGCATTTATCTTTCCTCCGTCCGGTCTTTTTTTATGCGATTTTTTCGAGCGATACTTTTTTGCCCAATATTTTTTTTGTGCAGGTTCGACTGTATTGGATCGAGTCAGAAGTTTTGATACACTTCAAGAATTTTATAGAAGCCTAATTTTTTGCAATACCAATTATTTATGGCAGCATTTTTTTTTGATAATCCTTCGTTAACGCGATTACAATGAAAAAATTCGTAAATTCGGTTTTGTTGGAAAATTGATCGCTTACAAATTTTTGATAATATACAGCTTTCCCTTAAAGTTGAAAATTGGTAAAGCGAAATCAGTTTTTTCAAATTCTAATTTTGCATATTTTTCAATTCGACTGAGAAATTTGAAAAATTTTACGGTAATTTTTTGATCTTTAATTATTCATTATTTTTAATCGAGAAGAAAAGTGATTCAATAAATAAAGAAACAATTAAAAGCCACCATTTTTCTCGTAAACTTGAAAAGTAACTCGCAGATTTGTCGATTCTACTCAAAAAATTGTTGAGTTTGAAATTTTTCCTGGAAAAATATAGAATTTATAGTGGAACTTGATCCTTTTGAAATTGTGCATCTACAAATTTTCAATTTTTACTTGAAAAAATACACACAGGGGTTACTAAGAATTTATAAAAATTAATTTATTTCCTGAATTAATAGAAGAATATTAACTTTTGCAAAATTCCTTGAATCGAAGAAGCTCCTGGAAGTCAACTTGAAAAATTCATACTTAATTTTGAAACAAAAAATTGTAGAAAGTTTTACTGGAACTAATTTCAAAGCTGAAAACCTAAACTTGTCATTCATATCAATTTCAATTTCCACGACAGGTTTCTCGGAAAACAATCAATTTACGAGCGAAGGAGCCTCCCTTTCAGGTTCCCCGAATTCGCTCGTTTCGAATTTCCATTTCAATTGTATTTTTTCACCGTGGAAGCAAAAGTTGCAGAAATTTTCGCTGAAATTCGTTTAAGGGAAGACTAAACTGAAAAATGAAAATTCGCTGCTGTTGTCTTTAAACCTTTTTTTTATGGTTCCCTAGTAGTAAAATGAGGTTTTTAAGAGATTCCACCTAGTGACAGCCCCCAAAACAAAGATTTATAGCCTACAACCTAAATTTTACACGTAAAACAGGTGTCAGAGAGAACAAGCCCATGCGCAAAGTGAGAAGGCATATATGACTGCTGGACATCGAAAATAATTAAAAAAAGCCCTAAAAAATAATAACTCCAGATTAGAATTTCAATTTATACCTTATTTCAAGAAAAAAAAAATTTTTTTCTTATAAAAACCTCAAAATTATCCTATTTTTCAGTTTAGTCTTCCCTTAAAAGCTCGTTTCTGGCTGGTCAAAAATAGCATGAAACATTTGGATGTTAAAAACGCAGTAAAGAGAAGATACATTCGCTAAACAATAACCACCCCATTTTATTAAAGTGATACACTGCCTCATCACCATATTTAACTTCTACGTTATTCTGCGTTAAATTAAACAGAACAGACTTGATGAATACGATAAAGTTCGCAACTACACGAAGCTTTCCCTCTCTCTCTCCTTTTTTAATCCCATTCCCATTGCGTGAATTTCCTAATAATGCTCCGTATTCATTCACTCGTTCGTACATAAAACCATTTTCACACTTTAGAACCTTCCCTCTTGATAAATTAGTATTAAAAAAAAAACACCCCCTCTGATATATGAATAATTAAAAAAAAAAACTCGGCGATAAATCGTCGCGAGGGAAATTAAGTGGAAAAAAAAAGCTAAATTCACATCCCGAGGTGGGATTCGCGACTGGACCATTATTGGACCGATCTGAGAAAATCGAGACCGGTACCGGATCCCTGAAAATTTCAGTTTAATTTTTCCAATATTCGTTGGGTTATCGTAAAATCCGAATTATTAATAATTACATTAGTTATTAATTAGGTAATGACGTATCGATAAATAATATAGATAAATATGGTAAATTATAGATTAATTAGTTATCAAATTAAAAATTGCAGTTGAAATTTTCGAAAATTGGTTATATTATCATAAAATTCGGATTATTAATTAGATTAATAATAATTGAATTTATTTTTACCATATCGGATTATTATCAATTAATTAAAAATAAAAGAAATAAAATATCAATTATATTGGATCGGAGCTTTTTTTTTAAAGCTCTCGCATTCGGTACGAATATTTATAAATTTCTGCACCAAAATTTCTGTTCGAAATTTTCTATATAAACAAAAAAAAAATAAAATGTCAATTATAACAAATAGAACACTTTGTAAATATATTTTGCATCGGATATTGAAATATTTCCGCGATACTTTTTTCTTCGGATTTTTATTATCGCGGCACAGAGGAGCAAAATTCGCTTTTTGTGCCGTAGAAATTACTTAAAAATAATTACTTTGAAAGCAAAAGTCACGCGATTTCAGGTACTTCGATTCACGTGTGTGTGTGTGTGTGTATATACATGTGTGCTTCGTTTCAACGTACTCCTGACACAAAACGCCGATTCGACCCTGAGCCCGCTATTTTAATCGGCGCTATAAAAGCATCGATACGTGCACGAATACATATACACTCCGTTCCTGATGTCACTATCGTGCTTTTATTTTGCCGGTGACATATGTAATTCCCTTTAATTATTTTAATAGCACGTCTACGGTCGACGGACAAAAGTGTCGTCGGTTCTTCTCGTTATACATTCATATGCATCTTCGCTATATGCAAGCTGCACCCCCTGCGTGGTGGTGTCCACACCTGCATCGAAGTTGCAAAGGTATTTCCGTCCACCGCTAGGAATACCACTGGTGGATTGAAAAGTAACGCGTCAGGATTTCGCGTATAAATAAAGATTGTTGTTAATTCCTCTCTCGCGGCGTATTTATAGCGAAATCCATTACATTCGAGGATTAACTCATCGCGGGGAGCGTTATCGTGAGATGCGTGTCGTGTCGGATCCTACGTGAGTATATTAATAGGAGTTTCGTGATAACAACCAAAAAAAAAAAAAAAAGAAACATTAATTACCACCGGAGAGAAGTTATCGAAGGTACAAATTTGGAGGCTTTCGTGTGCGAGAGGAAATTACATCCTCGATAGGGTAATTTTCTACGAAAAGTATTGCTTCGTAAAGTAAAAGGTCCGTGTAATTGGAATTATGTACCTAACATGTACCTGTAAGGTATATTTAATTATTGAGGATATAGAATTGCAGCGTCTTTCTATTTATCCGAATCTGGACCAGAGAAATAGTATGTATTTTAATATACATGTATATATGTATTTTGCAATATGTACCCATTGCATATATATGAGTGTTTTATTTTGAAAGTGGCCTAACTCCATTTTTGAAGAACCATTAGATGCGGCGTAAATAAATAGTATTCAGTAATTTAATCATAAATTTTCGAGTTTTTCAATTTTTTTTTGGAAAAATGGACTTAGGCCACTTTCAAAATAAACGGCTCATATGTATATTTATATAAGTAGTGAAATGCATTTGCTGAAAATCTGCAATTTTTAATATAGAAAAAATATAGTACAAAATATAAGAAATTGTTTTTGTTTTTTTTTGGTATCCTTATACTTATAATAATTTGAAGTATGCAAATATATTTCTTCATATATTTTATAACATATTTGTATAGATTTTTGGACATGTCTTATAAAAATATTGTTTCTATTGCGTTCCATGAATATATTCAGAAACAGATATATTATAATATATTATATTTACATTCAGAAATACAGAAATAGATATACTATAATATATTATATTTACATTCAAATATAAACATATATTATAAAATCAATATATGTTATATAATATATAATAAAAAATTTACCTTTTTTATAATTTATAGAATCCAATATTTATAAATTATAAAATTGTAAAATCACAATTTTTTGAAATATGTTTCAACAAATCTTATGGATTATTTTATGAAAATATAATATTTATTGGGATTTGACAAATAGGCTTACCCCATCTGGTGGCGAAATATCGTATCGCAATAAGGGAAAATTAACACGTAAATTGTTGACTTCTTAACAACAAGTTATTTATCACAATAATTTATTATTAACCATCCATCAAATATTCGAATTACTGCAGTATTATTATTTAACAATATCGGTATTTCAAAGTTATTATTTTAAAGCTATTATTTAAAGATCGGAAATTATTTTAAAGGTATTACTTAAAAATGAAAAAAAAAAAAAATCGAAACATATGTATTAACTCGTCTGGGTATATTAATACGATTGGTTTTTCAAGATTAGCTAGAATTCATTAAAATTCATTAATTGCAATTATTGATCAGAATTCATAAGAAGCCTTAATATCCTTAAACACTGTTCCACGTCAATCTGATGTGATTGAAGTGTACTCACCGCGATATTAATAAGCGCTCCCCATGGAAAAGAGTTATTAAGGGTTAATGAACATGTTGCAGCGCTAATGAATTTCATCTCCGGAATTTAATTTTTTTGGTACTTGAACATCAGAATTTTCTTCCAAAAAAAAGAACAACCCTTTTTTCTTTTATTGCAAGTTTTCCAACAGGTAGAAATCAATGATTCCGTCCGAAGCCTCGTAAGAGGGAAAGAAGTGACGAACGCTCGCTAATATATGTAAATAACTAAATGGCGAAGGCTTTACTGCGGCAAACTTTAAACAAAGCGAATGCAAACTAAGCAGCTGTTAACACTTCGTATCTAACTAGACGAAATCGCACTCGAACCAAGTGGACTTTATTCTGGGCAGAAGGTCGTTAGTTACGTGTTAATGTATGATAATTTGGGAAATTAAAAAAAATTTCAGATTTTTTTTTGATAGACAATACACTCTAGTGACAATATGAAAATACGATGTTACTTATGGGTACCCATAATATTAATATACCCAACATATATACTGTAAAACAAAATTTGAATTTTAACGTACATGTAATTTGTAGAATCCTCAGTTGGTCTATGTTGTGGAATAAATATTTCAAATTCTTAGTTATTATAGATCTTTTATAATAATTAATAAGAAATTTAATGAAATAATAAGAAATTTCATATTTCTTTTTGAATAGTTAAGGGCTAATTCCAATTTTAATATATTTTTTGACTTTCAAAAACTATTTGTTTGAAACTTCGAAACCCATCGGTTGTGATTTTTGATTTTTATGTGAACTTTTCTATGAAATTTCATACAGACATTTTTTTACGTTGTAGACAATCCATCAAAACTCGTATGTAAATAATTGAGACGTTTATTTTGAAAGGGGCCTTAGTCCATTTAAATTTAATTTTCGCAAAATGCTTTTCATGACGGCTAATTTTTCAAGTGGCACGTGTTACAACAGTTAATAGCGAAAAAAACTTCTAAATGGACTTAGGCCACTTTCAAAATAAACGGTTCAATTTTAATTTTGTGGTCCCGACTCAATTTTGCGATTATTTCAACAATACAAAACGTGATTTCACCTTTTTCTGCAACAATTTTCTGTTACACTGAAAATAATTTATAGTCACTCTAACTACTGCTGTAGTTGAATAAAGCATCAACCATAAATTTCTAGTAGTTTTATAATTTCAACAATATTTGCTTAACAATTTCAACGTTTGAGCGATTATCTCAACAATAAAAAATATGAGATCACATTTCAAACAATTCTTCTGCTTGCACCGAAAACAATTTATAGCAATTCTATTTATCGCTGTGGTTGAATAAAACATCAACCATAAACGTCTAGTAATTTTAACTACATAAATTGTTATTTTAACTATTTCTAAGATTGAGCCACCCTAAAATTGAATAATTGAGCCGTTCATTTTGAAAGTGGCCTAAGTCCATTTTTTAGTTTTTCGTTGTTAACTGTACTAACATATGCCCCTTGATATTAGTTTTGATAAAAAACCATTTTGAAAAATTAATAAAAAACTGGATTTAGGCCACTTTCAAAGTGTACCGGCTCAATTAGTGTCTTTATTTTTTTCGTCGTATTGTTGGAGGCTTCAAAGGGGTTCCATACTAGTTCCTTCGCTTTCCTACGACATCCCAAACTTTAAATTGTCCCCATCCCCCGTGGTAATTTTTTCTTCGTCATAAAAAAAAAAATTTATCCGAAATACGCTGCACTCTGTATCTACCTCCTACCGGTTAATTTCTACCGGATCGTTTTCTCGGACACTCGCCGCTATCGTATCTCAATAAAAAGCTGGAGAGAAAAACGTACATTGCATTCCCTGCAAAATAACCCAAGCCCGACCAACCTAGAACTCGTCTATCCGGCCGGAGAGCTTGCAAGCTCGCGATACATCCCTTTAAAATTCCGATTGGACTCGTTTATTTTTCTATTCCGCGTAGGCAAAGCCCTGACGGGCGAATCTAATTTTTTCCTTGTTTTATTTTCGCGGCGTTAAGCAAGAGTCTCGTCGAAAAAAAGGAGTCCAATTAAACGAAGTACATAGGGAGCGAAATTGCTGGAGTGCGGGAGAGAGAGAGAGAGAGAGAGAGAGAGAGAGAGGAAGAGAGTAACAGAGGTGAATAAAGCGAATGTATTTAGCGTTCGATGCAAAGCAACGCATGACCCCTGAACCGAGTCTCGTGACGCATTGAAAATGTCATGGTTGAAACGGGGGTGGAAAAAGGAAAAACCAGGGGTAAAGGGGTTCAGAGGAGGGGCGTCGAACCGGGGGTGGGCGCTTTTGCTACCCCTCTTGTGACTAGACCACTTCCGTCACATTGTGCAATAGCCATTTTGCTGGAGTTATACGTGCGTCTCCCCCCCCCCCCCCCCCCGCTAAAGGGGTAAATAAATAATCGAGTCGTCGCGCGACGTTTCAATTACGAGTTCTTCAATTTCCCCTTCACGGATTCCCCCTGATTATTTATTTATTTATTTATTTATTTACCCGCCCTCTTACTTACTTTCCTTCTTTTTTTAATGACGTCCGGGCTAATTGCAAGCGGGAAGGGGCTCCGTCCGTAATTCGCGTCAACAAATTAACGAACTTCCAGCCGAAGGGTTGTTCGCCGAAAGCGACTGGGAGCCTGCAGTCTTCGAAGTCAAAGAGGGATGGATATCCGTCGAAATTGGCGAATTAATGATCGGCCCCTCTTCAGAGAGCCCCGCCACCGGTGCGAATCCACCCACGCACCCGGCATAATTTAGCGCTCGGATGGGGTGGCAAAGGCGAGACGGCGACCTGACCTCGCGGATCCCCGGTAGCGGGTCCTGGGAGGAGCGTCGTCCTGTCGTTGTCTCGACTCGTTCGAGCTTTGCGACGAAAGCTTTGGTACTCGAGCTTTTTTCTTTCGAAAGCCTCCAGCATCCGTATCGGGGCACCCAGAGACGCAGTTACCGTCGGATTGCGAAGTCGAACGAGAGAGGAACTCCTGCGAGAGGAGGTGGTGGATCAAAGAAACGAGGAACAACCGCCGTCTGCCTGCAGCGTAATGCGCGCAACAGGTCCCCATATTTATTTCCTGAGCAAAGCGTTGAATATTAAATCCCTCTTGCCTGTCAATTCGAGTTCATCGCTTCGCTCTCGTGTCGTCCGCTAAATCTTTCACGACCCGGATTCACGGTCGGGGCACGACCGCACGTGTCTCCGAGGTTTCGCTCATTTGGGAACGAAGCTCGAAAAATGCGAGGTGAGCGGGTGGAACATTGACGGACAGGAACCTGGAGCGATGTATCAGTGCCGAGTATCGAATACAGAGGGTGCTGGCGCGGGAGCAGTGACGGCGAAGAGTCTTTTCCGCGACTAGAGCGTCTATGGTTCTGGTCACGTGACTCGCGACGATAGGGTCCATTGGCTACGGCTTTGGTACCTAACCTAAGAAGAGTTGATCCAACCCAACCCGACGTAGCTTAACCTGGGATCGATCACGTGACTAGAAACAGAGGTTGATAGTTTAATTATGGAACCCAATGTTAATAAGCTAATGTAGGAGAATTTCGTTAAATTTAATTTGGTTTCTGAAATATTCGTGGATTGTTGAAATTGAGAAGAAAAAAAAATGGAAAATTTCCTTATTTTGAATTATAAATTCAGATTTGTCCCTTTTTCAAGAAAGAAAAAGGTTTTTCATTATTTAGCGAATTGTAGATTTTTTTTTGATTTTCAAAATAATTATTTTCGTAATTTATTAAAATGGGGTTCATTTGAAACTTCGTTTATTTGATATTAAAACGATTTTTGGATTCCTCGAAAATTTTCGAAGACTCCGGAGGGGCCCAGAATTTCGAGTCAGTCTGGACGAATAGTAATTTACTATTTTGTTAAAATCCGCCAAAACAATTGTTTCCAGAATCTGCAATAATACGACAGACTTGGAATTTCAATTATTTGCCATTCGAGCAGTTTTCGGATTCCTAAAGAATTTTTGAAGACTCTGTCGGGGTTATGTGCTACTGCCGGTAGCGCATTGCTTTTGCAAAGCACAAGTGCTTCAAAGCTTCGGATACACCCCTTCAGATAGAGCGCTTTAAACTGTCATTGCATGTTGGAAGCCGTTAGCCTGCAGTTTAATAGTTACGTTCGGTGTTGTCAGTTAAAAAGGGTCACAAAATGGCAAGTCTCACGTGACACGACTTCCTTGCGATAATTTCGCTTCAAGTGATGTTTACGTCTAAGGGGATATTGAATTTTCTGTTAATCTTTCATTTTCATCAATTTTTCATTTTCTCTCTGTACCTACAGCAAAATCTACTTTATATATTTATATATTTTGTAATTTTAATAATCTTCTATGTATTTGCACGAAATTGCCTAAGGATACTGCAAGACATTAATAATAAATAATAATTTTATTTGTTTCTAGGATTTGATTTGACTTTTTAAAATTTTTGTATCCCGATAACCACGAAAGTACAATATAATAATATTATATAATATATATTAATTATATTCATTAATTTATATTACAATTATGTATAAAATATATAACAAAGCAAAAAAAAACATAAAACAGACTTAGATTTGTTAGATTTTCTTTCACTTTTACGCTGAATTATGAAATTTAGCGTAGACTCATGGCGACCATAATTTTCACCAGTAACATAATCATGATAAATTATTATTATTATTATTATTATTATTATTATTATTATTATTATTATTATTATTATTATTATTATTATGATAAGGTGGACTCTCGCTCTTGGCATCTCCAGTCTTGTAACTAATTTATTTTCTGCAAATTATTCTCGCAAATGTATTTCTTCCCTCGCCGAAGTAATCAAAGAAAAGCGGAAAACTATAATAAAAAGGAAACTCGAAGGAGCAAAGTTCAAAGTTTAGTAATCCTAGGATGTTCCTTCTGCACGTAGCAACAGTATTATCGGTCGTGTGCGATTCCCGTAGTTCCTGGCAAGTGCTAGAAGATATTGAGTTACACCGGTAACGAGTTTGCTGGAACTCGAAGGCTTTGATTTTTAAGCAACACCGAGATCAAGTTTTGCCGCTTAGCACAATTGTTGTTATGGTATTGGTCATTTTCCTGTTTTCTACTTTTCACCCCTTCCTACTTTGACCTTTTTTATTAACAGGTTTGTGATATTGTTGATAATGTTGATTTTTTCACTACAGGGACCTTAGAACGAGAGCTTTTTTATAAACAAAAAGGGTTTTTTATTTATAAGAGATCTTACGACAATAGAAATTTTGACGAAAGGCACTTGGAGGGGGTACGAGAGGGTGTGGAATTAAAAAGTTATGGAGAATAATATATTCTAATAGAAAATTTACCAAAAGCAAAAATGATAAAGGGGATATAAGGAGAGATTTTTTGAAAAAAGAAGGTCTTATAATTATAGGGAATCTTATAAAAGTAGAAAATTTTAACGAGAAGCCTTGTGAAAAACTGTATTGTGACAAAATCATTGTAAAAGTAAAAATTTCAAAAAATTTGAAGTTTTACAGCGGCAGAATTAATAGAGAAATATCTTGCATCCGAAAAACGCATGAAAATTTACCTTTTTTGCTATTTTTATTTTTAGCTCATTTATAATTTGTTAATTGTTTTTTTATTATTATAGTTTCCTATTATTCACATTATTTTTATGCACTTTCCTGGTGAATATTTCTATTATTTATTATTTTCAATCTATTCACTTATTTGTCCACAATAAAAAAATAACAAACCCATCAACAACAAATTCAAACTTAACTCCATCCAATCTTCGCTATTTTTATTTTTGGATCATTTATAATTTGTCAAATTGTTTTTTTATTATTATAGTTTTCCATTATTCACATTATTTTTATGCACTTTCCTGGTGAATATTTCTATTACATATTATTTTCAATCTATTTGCCTATTTGCCCACAATAAAAAAACAACAAACCCATCAACAACAAATTCAAACTTAACTCCATCCAATCTTCGCTATTTTTATTTTTGGCTCATTTATAATTTGTTAAATTATTTTTCTATTATTATAGTTTCCTATTATTCACATTATTTTTATGCACTTTCCTGTTGAATATTTCTATTACATATTATTTTCAATCTATTCGCCTATTTGTCCACAATAAAAAAACAACAAACCCATCAACAACAAAATTCAAACTTAACTCCGTCTGATCTTCGCTATTTTTATTTTTGGCTCATTTATAATTTGTCAAATTGTTTTTTTATTATTATAATTTCCTATTATTCACATTATTTGTATGCACTTTCCTGTTGAATATTTCTATTATACATTATTTTCAATCTATTCGCCTATTTGTCCACAATAAAAAAACAACAAATTCAAACTTAACTCCACCTAATCTTCGCTATTTTTATTTTTGGCTCATTTATAATTTGTCAAATTGTTTTTTTATTATTATAATTTTCTATTATTCACATTATTTTTATGCACTTTCCTGTTGAATATTTCTATTACATATTATTTTCAATCTATTCGCCTATTTGTCCACAATAAAAAAACAACAAACCCATCAACAACAAATTCAAACTTAACTCCGTCTAATCTTCGCTATTTTTATTTTTGGCTCATTTATAATTTGTTAAATTATTTTTCTATTATTATAGTTTCCTATTAATCACATTATTTTTATGCACTTTCCTGTTGAATATTTCTATTACATATTATTTTCAATCTATTCGCCTATTTGTCCACAATAAAAAAACAACAAACCCATCAACAAGAAATTCAAACTTAACTCCGTCTAATCCATTTATAATGGATAACTTTCCGAGTAAAAATTGTATCCAATAAATATCGTGTCGCTGCTTTCCGAAATACATTGTGACACGCGACGTTAAGTTTATAGGGCGTTGTAACTTAAGTACACTGTTATTGCAAGGGGAGAAAGCAACACATACGAGGCGGAATAAAGAGAATGGCGAAAAATGGGATGAAATTGTCTGGCACGGTGTGAAATTTCAAGACCGTCGGTAGACTTGCCAAGTAAAAATTTAGAATTGATGGGCGCGTGGGATTAACAGCCGTGAAGTTTTTCGTATACGTAATAGGTAGAAAAGCGTGGGAAATAGCGACTCGCGTGGGTTTTAGGAATGACCCAATCCAAATCCGGCAAAGTTTTTCTCGCGAGAGTCGAGGTGGAGCAGCCGTTCGGGTGGATGCACAAATTTCTATGGCGTGAAACTAAGAGGGAAATAAAAGCGATTGCAAGCTGGCCGGAATCATTTCACCTCGGGTTGCTCCAAGACGCGGGAAGATTCAGTGTGAAATCGAGTTTGAGGTGGACTTCGAGATTACCGTTGTAATCGAGTTGCAGGTGGAGCCTGGGGTCGAGTCCGCGATTGAATTTCAGATTGGATTGGGGATTGCCTTTAAATCCGAAATTGATTTCTCCTCTAAACTCGAGTTTGAGTTCCAGTTTCGCGGTAGATCGACGATCGATAGGGAAATCGTCTTCGATATTCGATCGCGATAGAAATTTAGGATTAATTTTCGGATCAAGTTTGTCATTGAGTCGCAAAAGGATCCTTGTGACTCAAATTTGCTCGAGATTGGTATTCAATTCGAAAGTGAACGAATTGAGTTCCAAGTGTGATTGGAAATCGATACTAAAACCGAGATCCATATCCAATTGGAGTTGGAATTTGAAATCAAGTTTGAGATCGAGTTTGCAATTAATTTTTTCTCGAAATTGATTTTTAATCCAAAATCGTACGAATTGAGTTACATATTCGATTCGAAATCGGTGCTGAAATCGAGTTTGACGTTTAATTAGAAATGCAACTTGATATCAAGTTTGTAATTAAATTTGAAATTGGTTTTCAAATTTAATTGAAATTTGCTTGAAACTGGTATTCGATTTGAAAGCGAACGAGTTGGATTTCAGGTTCGATTAAAAATCGATACTAAATCGAGTTATATAGAATTGAAATTTGAAATCAAGTTTGTAATTAAATTTCAAATTGATTTTCGAAATCGATATTCAAATAAAGCTTGATATCCAATTAAATTGGAATTTGAAATCAAGTTTGAGATCGAGTTTGCAATTAATTTTTTCTCGAAATTGATTTTTAATCCAAAATCGTACGAATTCAGTTACAAATTCGATTCGAAATCGGTGCTGAAATCGAGTTTGACGTTTAATTAGAAATGCAACTTGATATCAAGTTTGTAATTAAATTTGAAATTGGTTTTCAAATTTAATTGAATTTTGCTTGAAACTGGTATTTGATTTGAAAGCGAACGAGTTGGATTTCAGGTTCGATTAAAAATCGATACTAAATCGAATTTTACAGAATTGAAATTTGAAATCAAGTTTTTAATTAAATTTCAAATTGATTTTCGAAATCGATATTCAAATAAAGCTTGATATCCAATTGAATTGGAATTTGAAATCAAGTTTGAGATCGACTTTGCAATTAATTTTTTTCTCGAAATTGATTATTAATCCAAAATCGTACGAATTGAGTTACAAATTCGATTCGAAATCGGTGCTGAAATCGAGTTTGACGTTTAATTAGAAATGCAACTTGATATCAAGTTTGTAATTCAATTTGAAATTGGTTTTCAAATTTAATTGCAATTTGCTTGAAACTGATATTCGATTTGAAAGCGAACGAGTTGGATTTCAGGTTCGATTAAAAATCGATACTAAATCGAATTTTACAGAATTGAAATTTGAAATCAAGTTTGTAATTAAATTCCAAAGTGATTTTCGAAATCGACATTCAAATAAAATATCCAATTGGAATAGGAATTTGAAATTAAGTTTGAGATCAAGTTTTATAATTGAATTTCAATTGACTTTAAAATTGAGATTTTCTCGAAATTGATTTTTAATCTAAAGTCGAACGAATTGAGTTCAAATCGATGCTAAAATCGAGTTTAATGTTTAATTAGAATTGAGATCAAGGTCGTAATTAAATTCCAAATTTATTTTCGAAATCCTTATTTAAATAGAGTTCGATGTCCAATTGGAATTGGCATTTACACTCAATTTCCAGTTGCAATTGAAATTGCATTGGAGTGAAATATCAGGTTTCAGAGTCGACTCGAAATTTCTATTGAAATCGAGTTCGATCTCCGATAGGCGCTAAATTTTCCGATCAATTTCGATATCAAGCTAAACACGTTGACTGCCACGTAAAATTTACGTGACTCCCGATTCACGCCGCGTGGGTCGTAATCGTATAGGCTATTGCATTTCCCATAACCAGCGCGGCCCGAACGGAGAGGCAGTCAACGTGTTAAACTAAAAATTCCAAAATTGATTTTCTCGATTGAAATCACGCTGGAAATGTCTAGATTCAGTCCAAATTTGAGCACAACGACTTACAAATCAGTCTTGGAACCGAATATGGAAATCCCAATTGGTATTCATTTGTAGCCAAACTTTGGTATCAAGTTCCTGGTTATGGAGATTGGGTTTAAAGATCCACTTCGATTTCGAGTCTCCAGCTCTAGCTCCATCATCGTACCCGAAGCCCGAAAGCTCGCTCGCTCGCTCGCTCGTTCCCGGGTCGGAATTGAAAGCTCGACGTGGAAATCGTGCAGCCATGAACTCCCAAAACGGGGAATGTGTTCGGCCTCGGAGAGCTGCACTAAACCACGCGAATACGTGTGAAACGTGTGGGAGAGGATGTTAATTTCCTCCGAGCAGCACCTAAGGCACTCTGGGGAACGAACCCCGGATACCGGGAATCCGATTAGCTAAATATTTGAAAGTGATCAGGAAGAAGGGCGATTCCCAAAAGCGTGGAAGGAAGGATCCGTATTTTCTCGTCTCGCCGAAGCCGTCCAAGGCTCGGAGCGCGCGGACGGGCCACGCCAGACCGCACCGGGCCAAGCCGGACCGGGCCAGGCTGTGTACACGCTATGAAAATAATTGAGCGAGTTATTTTTACGCAGCCTTAGAACGACTCGCGATGAAATTTCCTTGACGGAATGACAAAAAAAGATTCGAAAACAATAGTTGTGGCTATTATTTCTTCGCGCAAATCTAATAATATCTTTATGTAGGTCAAGATAAGATGGTTGACTATTTCCTTGAGCTAAGTGTAGATGAAGATAGCATACTGATTGTGAGTAAAACGGCTAGTAACCATGGCCGGGGTCGCGAGACTATCGACCGTTTTCTTCCTCGTTCACACACACTAAAAGGAGAATCAGTCTGCGTTGTACTCAAACGATTTATAAATGTCTCGTATTTCCTTTCCTTTCTTTCCTCTCTCTTTTTTTTTATTTTTTTTTTTCGACACCACCTGTTACGTTTCATGGCCTTTCTCGAAATTACAACACAACTTTAGATACCTGTCACCCGCAATCGCTCGGCTGCACGGATGGATGAATTCCCATTCTTCGCCTCGACTCCACGGAATGACCGAGACGAAGTGGACGAGTGGACCTTTTCTTCTCTCGTCCGTCATGGAAACACGGGAGTTGGCGTGTTTCGAGGAGATCTTGGTGTTATTTTCTTCGGGGAACATTGGGTGGCGCTGTCTCGGATGAAAAGACGCGATATTCGACTCTATCTTCGATTTCGAGTCGAAGTTTATATTATTTATAACATTTTTTTTTTAATTATGGCAATAGAAATGAAAGTGTTTCAAGGAAACGTTGAGATTAGTTTATTTAGGGACCGTTAGACGGCGCTACCTGGAATGAAAGGAACCAAATTTGAGTTTATCCTGAATTTTGTATCGAGAATTTTGATAATTTTACGTTTTGTTGAAATTATAGTGCGAGAAACGGGTGTGTGGTAATGAAATGTGGGGATTACTTTTTTTAGGGAACGTTAGGTGGCGCTGTCTCGGATGAAAGGGCGCGATATTAGACTCTATCTTCAATTTCGAATCGAATTTTTTATAATTTATAACATTTTCCTAAAATTGTAGTAATAGAAACGGGAGTGTTTTAAGGAAACGTTGAGATTAGTTCATTTAGGGACCGTTAGACGGCGCTATCTGGAATGAAAGGAACCAAATTTGAGTTTATCCTGAATTTTGTATCGAGAATTTTGATAATTTTACGTTTTGTTGAAATTATAGTGCGAGAAACGGGTGTGTGGTAATGAAATGTGGGGATTACTTTTTTTAGGGAACGTTAGGTGGCGCTGTCTCGGATGAAAGGGCGCGATATTTGACTCTATCTTCAATTTCGAATCGAATTTTGTATCATTTTTAACATTTTTTAAAAATTCTAGTAATAGAAATGGGAGTGTTTTAGGAAAACATTGGAATTACTTCCTTCAGGGAACGCGAGGTGGCGCTGTCCGTGATCAGAAGGCGCGAGATTCGAACGGATTTCGAATACCGGGTCAAGTTTGAGTTCCAATTTGAGACTAAGTTTGACCTCGAGTGTTACCAAGTTCCGTCTCGGCAGAGTTATCGGCGTCCCGACATTTGGAAATCTCGAAAACAGCGAGCGTCCGATATTCCCGCTGCTTCGACCTCTTTCCCTTACTTATTGCCACATCGTGAGGATCGCAACCATCGCCTTCACGGATTTAAACTTAATCCTTGACCGCGTGACCATCATTTTTAACCCTCTGCAATTATTTTACGAAATAACATCACCGCTTCTAGAAACCACCCCTTCGTTGCTCTCGCATACGTCACGCGTCTAATTTTGTACTTTTTGAAAAATGCGTCGAAGGTGGAGGTTGGGTTACTATTGCACGATATATCTCGCAGTAATTTCGTTAAGGAAGAACCACTTGAGCAATTTGGTGCTCGACTGTCCCCTGATTAATAACAATATTGTTTATAATTATTATTTATACAAAATAACGATAAATTCAAATACAAAGAAAATAATATAAATCTAAAATAGTAATTTTTGAAATAGTAGGAATTTTTGCAATAATAAAGAATAAATGAAATCTACGTAAAATTATAGAAAAAGTTTCGTTTCCTTGTTCTTGTTAATTAACTGCAGGATTGAACGAAGAGTAATTACTAAGATATATATAAATAAATGCACTACCGTCAAACGCACACACAAGTACGGTCATTAAAAAAAAGAGAATATATTTATGTATATAGTAATAGTAGTGTCTAAAAAAATGCAAAAAACGAATAGCAAAATTTGAATACTTAAAGAGAGGTTTAAAGGTGACGTTCCACGTTAGTTATTTGGTTTTCACTATTTTCATCAAACAAGAATATTTATTATTATTATTTTTTTCGATATAATGGAGTCCTAATAATAAAACATATTAAAAATATTAATAAACGTTAATTGTGATATAAATAATAATAATAAATTCTTCATACATAAGAATTTTACTATTCTTTGCCCTGATCGGATTTCGGTTATTTTCTTGGCGGCTCAAAAAAAAAACCTTTTCTCTTCGTAATTGGACAAAGACAATTTTTAATTAATATTTTTTCGGTAACTGATGACGAAAAAAAAATGTATAATAATTATAATTATTGCTGCAGTTGAATAAGGCATCAACCATATATTTCTGGTAATTTTTGCTACATTTATTGTTGCTGCAACTACTTTCGTGATTAAGTCAACTAGAATTTGAACCCTTAGAGAACCGGATAACGCTATATCGCGTCATGAGTTGACTGGCCAATGTCCCAACTTGGTTTGGTCCCAAGTTGCGAAGCTCAAATTACTTTGCCATAGAAATATATAATTAAATGTAGAATAAAAATATATTTAAATAAAAAATATATATAAAAAAAATAAATATATATATATATATATAAATAAATATATATTCAATAGAAATACATATAAAATATAGAACATTCCAAATTTTTGGAACCCCGGCGCTCCGAGGCTAAATAATTAGTGGCTCCATTTTTTTCGGTGCATTTTCGAGTGCATTTCGGCACCCCAAAAATTCGGGTGAACGTAGATGCGTCGGTGCAAGCGGTAAATACGTGCGAGGATGAACGTGTGCGTTCCATTCTTTCGAAATCTACCCCTTTTCCTAAATGCTTCCTTTGCTGGTGTAAAAGTACCCTCAATTACGACCGAGCTTAAGGGGACGACGCTTTTAATGGGACTCCCCCTAACTTTCATTGTTAGTGAAATTACAAACGGCGCGGGAAACGCTTACTTTCAAGTGTCTAAGATTCCAGATTAAACAGCCGCGGTACGTGATAACGGCTCACGCGTAGATTAGGCAGCAGGATACCACGTATTTCGGAGGGAGGATGTGTGTAATTGTCGTATGTGCGACACACGTGAATTTTTGATGCACCTAATCGAGGAAAAGCAACCGTGCCGATCGCGTTCAGGCGTACCTTCGGAACCTTGAGAATACGGGATTAAGTAGTGTATCCACTCCCGGAGGGTTGACGACCATTAATTCGAGCCTCATCTATCGATTGCACCCGAGAGGGACCAGAGGGGCTGGGAGCGAAATGCCGATATTTTGTCCCCAAACATTAATCTAAATTATTCAGAGCCGTTGACAGGCGAGAAAGAATACACCTGTACGGAAGATTGACGGCAGGTGGGTATACAACGGAGTCACTACGAATTCTATCAGATACGAGCCGGTTATCCGGGACGTCCCGGGGTGTCGCATTAACTACACTTCCGGGAACTCTTCGAATCCCCGGCGAAAATTCCTTCCTGGAGGGAACACCATTTAGGAACTGCCTAAAACTTCCGGTCCGACGGTTTCGGGGAAAGTCGGACGTAACTGGATATCCGGGTAAAATTGGACGATGATAATAATAATAATAATAATAATAACAATAATAATAATAATTGTCATAATTGTAAAATTGGACGATGATAATAATGATGATAATAATAATATTAATAATAATAATAATAATAACAATTGTTATAATTGTAAAATTGGACGATGATAATAATGATAATAATAATAATAATAATAATAATAGTAGTTATAATTGTAACAATAGGAGTCAACTACTGGAGCCCTAAACGGCGAATTCTATAAATACAGGAAACTTCTTAATACTGTTTCTACCGCGTTAATTGTACGTAATCAAAATTTCAAAACCAAAAATATCGAATTATAATAAAAGTAGGTTTTCCTAATTAATGCCAAATTTTTTTTTGCTGACGCATAATTGCTCTATCGAGTACCTCCCGTTTGTGGATTTCAATAAAAGATTAAATTAAGGCTCGAAAATAATTTTAAATTGAAATTCGAAAAGGTGTCATTTGGTAGAAACAGTGTTATCCGTAAAATAATATTCAAAATAAATAAACAGTACGACATGGAACAAGTTTTTTGGGAAAATTTGATCATTGAAAGAAGACAATTATTTGTAGTGTTCATTTTTAAGAAAAGCATTTCGGATTTTTTTAAATTCGAATGAATCGTGTAAAATGGTACGACACAAATCCTATTTATCGATTGAGTTACGTAATATCATTCTTCCATTTTTTTTACATCAATCTTGAAAAGTTAGAATCGATTCTGTGAATTAGTCGAATCAAAAAAGATCGATCTCTTGCGAATGATTATTTACACGAATTAAATTTTTTTTGTAATTTCGACTTTTCAAAACTATTACCATACGTTTCAAAAAAAAGCTTTTTCTATTTTTTCAAAATTTCAGTCAAATCTATAAAAAAAGGTATTACAGATTTTAATAATTAATTAGCAACGTTTTTTTAAAAATTGGAACATTTCGAGAAGGCCACTATTAGCATACATTTTAAAGAAAAGCTCTAAATATCTTTTTTAATTTCAGTCAAACGTATAAAAAAAAGATATTGCAGATTTTATAAATTAATTTACGCAAAATGACTTTTTTCTTTTCGTAGATTATTTAGGTTGAGATTTTATTAATCAGTTACAGAATATTATTATTAATTATACATCGTTCCGATATTTTTCATACCGGTTTTCAAAAATTCAAACTGGTTAATATTTAGCTCAATATATTAAAAATTTTTTAAAAATATAATTACTCAAGGAACTATATAATTGCTCATATGCACATAAATTATAAAAGATGAGTTTTCTCTTTACATCTACAATATCGGAAAATGCATTCGAATGGACATACGGGCAGAAACGTTAGCACGGGCCAGTACCGGGTCGCCTCAGAGCCCTATTGGGACGATAATACCCACGTGAAAACGCTATAGCACCAGCCGTGGAACAATCGTACGAAGCTACGATGTATTAAATACGATTAAATGCAGAGTCGAAATGTAAATGGAATGATTATGTATCAAAGATAAATATATATATATATATACAAGCCCCGGAAGCTCAGTGGGATATTATATCATCTGTAAAAACAGTTACATCTTCCATCAACTGGATGCTGCTGTTCTGCATTTAAATTCGAAATTCTCCACAGGGATTTCGTTATGGCATTGTTTTGCGCGTGGGAGAGTCCATGCTACGAATGTTTCATGGCCGGGATTGTAGTAAATTTTACTATGCTGCCTGTGGTGGCAGTCAATTTAATAGCTTGCAATGAAAATCTCATAATCCGTGGTAATTCGCGAATTACCTGCAGGTCCTTGCGAACCCTGGTTGTAAGACTTGCGTAATATAATAAATAATAATAAACAAATATCATATTAATGATAATTCATTTCCGCGAAACGATTGGAAAGCCAAGGAAAAATTTTCCTTCATCGCCTGGAAAAAGCTCTACAGAAAAATTTTCGAGAATTCATCCGCTGCAGGGGGTAATTAGTGGCTCTACTATACTTTTTTTATATTTTGTAAATTTACATTGTATTTATACTGGTATTTAATTTATTTTAGTCGGAAAAGCGTAATATCATATACAGGCTGGGTCATGGAACGTGATCGACTTCAATATTTTTGTCGTTAGAAGAGGGATTGAAGTTTTTTTTTTTACGTTGAATATTCAACTAAGTGTAAATCTGAGCGATTAATCAATTTTTAATTGAGAAATTTCAATAAGTAGTAAATTAAAATTGAAACAGGTACAAAAAAATATAAAGAAATAAATTTAATAAATTAAAAATCCAAAATTAAATTAAATTGAAGAAAAAGAATAAAAATAAAATTACGGTTCAAACAAAGTATAAATAGAATTCACTGCAGAAATTTATAAACAACCTCAAGATATTTCGACCTAATTAATAATAAATTTCTACCGGCTACGTTCCTATTCCAAGCCCACGAGTGCATGTAAGGTCAGGTTTAATGAACAGATGTAATAAAAGGGAGACGTGAAAGAAAGCATTTCTTTGATTTTGTTACCCCATTTTGCCCCGGATTCTTCGAAACGCCCTTATTCGTTACCAACGGGGATCTTTTGGATTTTAATTGATACATATTACAGCAAAAAGGGTACACCTAAATCGTACCCCAACTCCTTTGCCTTCGGTACGATTGCCTGAATTTTTATTCTTTCAGTTATTGCATTACAAAGGTTCGCTCGCAGGCAATAAATAAATCAATCCATCAGGTATTTATTGATAATGGATGGAAATAGAAAATATTAAATCGTCGATGGGTACTAAAATTATTGTAACTTCTCTTTGTTACTCAATAAGTAGAAATTTGTAGAATTTGAAATATCGTAAATTTGTCTGTCAATGGTTTTGTCAATCATTGTAAAATTGTATTTCATGTAAAATGATTATAATTGTAATATTGCAGTTTACCTCAACGAGATTATTATTAATATTTGGGATTAATACGCGCGTGTAAATAAATTAGGATAAAATTATAAAGAAATTATTCAATCGTTGTGCTAAAAAGTAAAATGCGTGAAGCTTTTGTTCATTTTTAACAAAAGTAGAGTTGTAATTTAATCAGTAACGTAATCACTTTCAATACACAAAAGAATTAACAATATGTAGATTAATTGTTATTATAATAATGGCCTTTTGAAAACGAAAACGTCAAAATGTCAACCCTCTGGAATATAAATAATGTATACCTACTGACCGAGAGACTGAATAAATGTGCGAGTTATTTAAACAAAAGGTAGCACATTGCAACTCTAACATTTCATTTTTTTTTGTAATTGAACTATAAAAAAAAACATCTTCCTCTCACTGAAATCTCAAATTAACTATGATTTCTTTTATGAATTGATTAATACTGTGTACAATGTTATTAAAAAAATCTTTCTGTATTTTATTAATTTTACAGCCAATTTTTTTTTTAATATTTGTAATAATTTGCAATTTATTCAAAAACTAAGACCCTGGTCCCTATTTCCTGCATTCTCATTTTATTATATTTTATTTTAATAATATTATTTTATTACTTTAACAATATATTTTAATAATCTCCCAATCAGAAACACTTTTTTTCTTCTTGTAATAATTTACAATATGATAAAAAAAAGAGACCTTTTGTGGGCACATAGTAGGTGGATTGAAAAATATTTTTCAAAAATTTGAACATTCAAAGAAAGTTACTGCAACTGTATGTTTTTCAGAAAAGCTTTTTTCTCAAATTTGAGTCAAACGTATAAAAAAAGATGTTACAGATTTTATTAATTAATTTACACAATATTATTTTTATTTTTTTATTAAGTACTTAGATTTAAATTTTGAAATTTATTAACTACTTACGCAATTTTATTCTTATATTATTTTCGATGAATTTTCAATTATTACAATGGATTCTGTAAATCACTCCATTTTTGGCGAATAATAATTGCTAATATAATAAATAATTGACACTTTTGCCCCAATTTCCTACGTTCTTATTTCAGCAGTATATTTTAATAATTCCAGAGACACTTTATTTTTTCTTCTCGTAATAATTTGCAATATAAAACTTGCGACCTTCCGTGGGCATATCGCAGGGAGATCGAAACATCCGTCTTTCTCGTATGATAAAGCTTCCGAGGGAAGCTTCGAATCGCGTTTAATCCCCGAAGTATTGTATGTAGCGCTTTTAAAATTCCTGCAGGAAGAGAAAACTTTCTAAATCCACTTGTTACTTTCTGAAAAGCATATCGTACATTTTAATTTCAAAGTTCTTCTATATCTCGCCGATAACTTTTAGAACTTTAGTCTTCGCGGTTTTCATATTCCCTTTTCCCTTCGGAAAGTATTTCTCAATTACTCGACTTCCCATGGTGTCGCAAGGGCGTATGTTGCATTTTGCAGCTTATCGCTCTCGGATTAGGTGGGTGACGATTGCAAACCGAGCGCTCGCTTATGCTTTCAACCGCCCTGAAAAATTCATAATTTCTGGGGGAATATTTCATGAGGATTCGAAATTTTCGAGGGTTCCGAGTGGAGATTTTGTGCTTCGAAGGAAACATTCTTCACCCCAACTTATGAATATTTGAAGTCGAGTTTGACAAAACACGTTTTTTTACGATTTTTTTCCCTCCCTCTTGGAATTCCTTGCCATTTTGATTATTTAGTATTTTTTTTTTTTTGTGGGGTAGTCGAATTTTTAACGGGTCAAATTCGCGCCTCCTGGTCGTGAAATGAGCATTTGGGGAAAGAATCCAGGACCTTTTTTTTTGTTTCTTTCCCCTTCGAGTTATGAATTCGTAACTTCGAATGCGGAACTCGAGAAAGGATCGATTTTCTTATTGTTAGAAAATTCATAATCTTAAACGGATACTCTATAAATAGTTGCAGTGTACAAGGTTTCGAGTAGGAACTTCAAACTATGGAACAAACTACCGTTCAAGTTTCTGCAATTTCCCACCCCCTGCTGCAAAATGATTACGCAAAAATATATTCTGAAATTTATGAAGATACAAATACATATTTTTAAACCTATCGGTATACGTCAGAGTCGATCGATTTAGTGTTCGAACAGTTACTAACATCGCGAGAAAAATATTAATAAAAATAATATTGAAATTATTATCAATATCGAAAAAGAAAATAACAATTGAAATTATTCAAATTACAATTATAATTTCAATTGTTTCAGTTACAAATATATGATATACCTGTAATTTAAATTATAATAATATTATACAAATATTATTAGAAAAAAATAACAATTTTTTTTCTACGAAATATCCATTTTTTGACAAAAAAATATTTTATAGGAATTTTATGTCGTTTTCAGAGGCCTGAGGTATTAAATTATTTAAATTACAAATTATTATACATTTGTAATTCAAATTATAATAATATTATACAAATATTATTACAGAAAAATAACAATTTTTTCTAAAAAATATCAATTTTTTGAAAAAAAAATATTTTATAGGAATTTTTGTGGTTTTCAGAAGCCTGAGGTATTAAATTATTTAAGTTATAAATTATTATATATTTGTAATTCAAATTATAATAATATTATACAAATATTATTACAGAAAAATAACAATTTTTTCTAAGAAATATCCATTTTTTGACAAAAAAATATTTTATAGGAATTTTATGTCGTTTTCAGAAGCCCGAGGTATTAAATTATTTAAATTACAAATTATTATATATTTGTAATTTAAATTACAATGATATTATCCAAATATAATTTAAAAAAAATAACAATGATTTTGCTACAAAATTTTCTGCAAAAAAAAATTTTTTTGTAGTATGGCGGAAATCTGGGAGTCAATAAATACGCGATCCAAGGAATCCCAGGCTCCCATTAATTCGTACACGCAGGGGGCTGCTGACTTTCGCCATACTCCCTGTACGACTCTGCTCCGATTCGGATTTACTATTATTTTCCCCCTTTTTTCCCCGAAAGAGAAGAGAAAATTGTGAAAAGGGAAGGAAAGCGGTCACACCTTGAGGCTAACGCATTTTCCCCTTCCCGTTACGTTGCTGCTCCAGCTTGAGACTACTATCGACCGCTAATTTTAGCCAGGTCGACTAGCAGCACTGCCTTATAGTCTTCCTATTAGGCTGGTGTGTTTGTGTGCGTTTACTATCTCTTCCTTCACGCCTTAAAGCTCGTCCCACCTGTTACCTTCTTTCAACGCGTCTTCCTTCGAGGAAATGTTACCATTCCTCGAGGATCCGGTAGAAAGGACCCCGAGAACCCGGTAGCGATTTTTTGAGAACCCCGTGAGCCGATACAGGGTGATACAAAGAAAGTGTCACACATTGTTCACATGTCACACATAAAATATTTGTTTACCCAAAGGTTCATTCGTTTGCTCGGTAATTTCTTAATTCGTCGCTCGAGAGTAAATGAAAAATTCGTTGAAGAAAAAGCTACGGGTCGATAGTACGAGTCTCCTCCGCCGGAGGAGCTGCGGTCGAAGCGAAACTGTACTTCCCCGCTCCACTCGTTCATAGGCTGCGCAGGCGAGCGTCCCACCAATAGCAAGCGCGAACGTCACTGGCCATAGAGTGTCTGAACACAGAAGGTCGACGCTAGGGTCTCTATCGCGACTGCGGCAGCCTCTAGCGTCGCTACGCGCTACTAATTCTCAGCGTCCATGGTTTTTCCCACTTTTACGATTCTTCGGGGCATCGGGGAAGGAAAGAACGGGAATACATAAGCGAAGAAACTTGAGAAAAAGAAGAGGCATCGTTTCGAGGAGACCTTTTTTCTCTTCTATTTTTGAAAGAACTACTAAAACTAACTAAATATAGATGTTTACGTGCACTCCTCGCTTTCGAGCGGCGATGTAATACAAAAGAAGTGGCACTCGTAAACGAAAAACTGTTTTTTTTTTCTCTTCCCTTCCTTCCTTCCTTCCTTCTTCTGCTCTTTAGAGAAACGAGAACGAGTCGAAAGAAGCGCCGGCTGGAATTTTATGCACAGTGTATTTTTTTTTTGCCAAGTACCGCAACACTCTTTGTGTGCATCCCTTTTTCTGCTGCGTTACGAGATCGTAAGATTGCACCGCATGTTCGTGCAACACTCGAAGCAGCGTCTCGTCCTATTGCCTCCCGAGTGCATATAGGAGGATATTCGTCGAGTCAGCTGCAATTTTTTTTTTCTTTTTCTTGTTGCAACTAAGAAAGTGGAATAATCGAATGCTTCTTTTTTCTCTTTCTCCACGACACGGGGCAAAATTTGCCGTGCGAGCGTGCTACCGACAATGAGAAAATGAAATTCGTCGAAAATTGTTTCGAAAAATTAACAAACATGAGCCCGTGACGTAATATAACGAAATTAACTAACAAATTCATTCAAAGTTTATAATCAACTATGTCAGGGTTTAATATTTGTTATAATTTCTTTATAAAGCCAAAAAAAAAAATAGGAAAACTGTAGTAACTAAAACTTTTTTGGAACTGGCAAAAAGATAGTAAATTTTCTAGGGAATTTCCAAAAATCGCTTTTCCCGCGCCCGGGAGTGACCGAACTTATTCCCGTGAGCATCAATTGATAAACAATTACATATCTTTTATCGCCGCATAAATTTCCCGGTTACTGTCGGATAACGACGTCGGGCTTTTATGCGTAAATCCATCGACTGCCAAGACGACAAAAGAGGGTAGCTTCGTACCCTTCGACGCCGATGTCGTTATTTTGGTATGTACCCAAAGATTCCATAGCTATATATATATATATATATATATATATATATATATATATATATATATATATATATATTTTTTTCCTTTCGTTTTCTTTTCCTTTATATAAAAAACAAACAATTAACGCCCTTTAAATTGCCAAGTTTTTTCTTCCACTCAAATTAACAGGGATCAAATTAGCAGTTAATTAAAATACCTGTAATTAATTATTGTATAAAAATTTATGTATTTCAAAATCTTGTTTCTTCCCAGTATTTAGTATTTTTGTATTTTACCGTAAATATAATAATTAATGCGCCTAGTTTAATTTGTCTCAATTTTGTTTAACGATACAAATGTTGTATAACTACCAATTCTCCTCATTTCTTCTTAGATATAATTCTCTTTTAAGACATACCGTGTATTTTTCGTCTTAAGATATAATTGCAGTTTTAGGGCATTTTCGAGAACCTATGTATATTTTTAGTCTTAAGATACGTAAGAAATAAGCCAACCGTAATAAAAAATATCCATCCCGACATACCATCATCCTAACCCATACCTGGATCCTTAAGGGAAGACTAAACTGAAAAATAGGAAAATTTTGAGGTTTTTGACAAATTTTTTTTTTTTTTCTTGAAATAAGGTACAAATTGAAATTCTAATCTGGAGTTATTATTTTTTAGGGCTTTTTTAATTATTTTAGATGTCCAGCAGTCATATATACCTTCTCACTTTGCGCATGGGCTTATTCTCTCTGACACCTGTTTTACGTATAAAATTTAGGTTGTAGGCTATAAATCTTTGTTTTGGGGGCTGTCACTAGGTGGAATCTCTTAAAAACCACATTTTACTCCTAGGAAACCATAAAAAAAAAGGTTTAAAGACAACAGCAGCGAATTGTCATTTTTCCGTTTAGTCTTCCCTTAATTGTCCCGATAGCCTATGTGCACGACGCTTACATTAAGGATCCCCACACCGTTGTCCTGTGTTCTACCTGGACGTCTATATCTATCTCCAAAATTCTAGTTTCAAGTTAGTACGTACTTGGACAATAACAGAGCCTATGACGAAATGTCCTCTGTTCCAGACGACTCATTTTGTTAGTTTATATGAAGTATGTTCTGAGACAATAACAGACCCTATGTCCTAACTGTCCTCTGTTCCAGACTACTATTGTTGTTCGTTTACAATAAAGTGTTAATTAATACAACATTTTGTCAGAGTTATTTTAACAGTGCAAAAGCAGAGCGTGGGACAAATTGTCCTCTGTCACAGTTTTACTTTGTTTGAACGATTACACAACGCAAATTGATGGGGATGAAATTCGTATTGAATTAAATTACATTTACTTATTATATCACAGTTTTGTTGAAATTAATTTACAGCGATTGTTTAGAAAGGAAAAGTATAATTAGATTTAGTATAAAGGATATAATATAAAGTGATGACTGAACACGTGCGTTCATGACGAGCGTTACAACGGAAGACCGGTACAATCAAAGGATAGCAGTTACAAAGAAGACCGGTAGCGTATCGCGCACGCTCTCGTATCTAATATAAGGATCGATGTCATAGATGTCGCACTCAACCTAGTATTACACTTAGCTTATAATATTATAAATGTACGTAGAAATAGAATCATCGTTTTCAACAAGTTTACATATTTTAATATCTTTTATTCTCTAATATTTACTATTTTTGTGATTGATTTTAAATTGTCCAATTTTTACAATTATATCATTTCGAATATTATGTTGCAAAACAATTACCTTGGATTTCCAAAATTTGGCAGAAATAAAAAAAAAAAATATATATATATATATATATATATATATATATATATATATATAAATAATGTTACTTATAGTATATCTCTAGATATAGATATAAAGATATTTATACAATTTTTTGTGTACGAATAGTATATAAAGAAATCGTTGAAAATAAAAATAAATTTTTGAGTAGCTTTAGGTGGAAACTTATTCTTTTGTTGTTACGGATATTACTGGAAAAGTGTCTACAGAAGTCTGGGGAAGTGGTATTTTCGCCAGTTTTCCACCTCTTTTTATACAACCCGGTTTTATGCCTCTCAAATAAAAAAGTTTGAAATGTAAGTAATTTAAAAGTGCGCCCTTTTGTGATTTATGTATATACTCGTACACGTTTGTGCGTCCTCCGACATTTCTTTTACGCTTCATACTCTTATTCTCGAAAGACACCACTCAAACCTGTTATTTCTGGATTTTTTAATAACAATAAATAGAAATTATTGCTTCACTCGAACGATCTACAAGAGCTCGCTGAGGAGGTTTATTTCGGAGCTGTTAAATACAACTTTAGTTTTTTTTTTTTTTTTTTCCTTCAACAGCGATGTTAACCGGAGTCGTCATTAAAATACTCCAATTCGTAACAGATTTTATGGGTTATTATGCAATTTATAAAATTTTTGGGAAAGTGGATTCGATAGATACGCGATAGAAATTTAAAAAAAAAGTTTCTTCTCGAATTTCTATCAAATTTTGGAAATTTAAGAAAAATTATTTCGACAATATACAATTTAATTATACGTTAGTAATAATAAAATAATGAAGATTGTCAGCAATAATATTAAAATTAGGAACAGAGACAAATTGAATTTTAACACAAAAATAATAAATATCAAGAAGAAAAAAAATTAAAGAGGTAAATTATCATAATTATTAATTGTGCTTTAATTAATTACTAATTCGATCTTCATTAATCTGAATAATATATTTATTGAGAGTATATCATGAAAGTTAATCAAAAGTACGTTAATCATTTATTCAATATTTTGTATCCAATTGTAAATTTTACAATTTAATATTTTTTAACTCATTGAAAATCACAAAATTAATTATAAAATTCCAAGTTACAAATATTATTCTAACAAATTTTCCGTGTTTTATCAATTTTACACACTTTTTCACTCTTGTAACATTTTTAACATTTTAACCCAACAATTGAGACTGTTGCCTCAATTTTCTACATTACTTCATCTATTTTGCTTGTAATAACTTCCCCCATTTCGTATTACATTATTGCTTCCCACGTGCCCGGAAAATTTCTCGTAGCCCAAATTATCAACGTTCACGTGTACTTTCCCTCGCGCCTCCACAAAAAAAATGCAAAAACTCATTACGTCACCACCTTTTCAAACTATCTATTGAAAACTACGGAAAAAAAAACTTCTAATTGTAAATTCCATTGGTCTTAGGTAACAATTAAGATGTTTGTGCAGCGCGAGGCTGAGCAACATCTGGTTGTGAAGGAACAATCGCTTGTTAGGGTTGGCATTGTTCGTATTAAACCTTCGGCCATACGTCTACAAGCAAAACAATGAACTTGTAAAATTTGTAAGTAATTCTGAAATATGATCAACAAATAAAACGATTGTCAATAAATACAGGTATGTACGGACAAGAGGCCATATACACACACACACACACACACACACACCAAAATATTGTTTTTGTGCCCTCAATCCAAAAGTAAATTCAGCCTTGCCCGGTCCTTTATTCCATTTGGACCTCACCCGAAGGGAAAATCTGCTTTCCCTACTTTTCTTCTTTAGACAACGTGTCAGAGGTGTCACTCGTAAAATCCGTTACGTATATCCCCGAGTAATTACTGTTCCGGCAATTACCCCTGAATTGTTAAAACAAAAAAACGACGGTAATAAAAAAGACCAGAAACCGCGGGTTGGACTGGATTTTTTTCCCCTGTTTCGGCAATTTTTGTATCAAAAAAATGTTAAACAGAAAATTTTACTTAGTATTGTAAATGTTAAACGATATAGAAATATATGGTAAATATATGCGAAAATATTAGCTGTCCCCAAAATTGCTGAAATTATAATAAAATTATCAAATTTTATAATTACAAAAAATTATAAATATATAATATAAATTATTGCCTAGTTATGTTCCATATAACAATGTATGAATAATTAAAAAAAATATATATATCTGTGATAAAAAAATAAACTGATAAAAAAATAAACACAAGTGATGATATATATATATATATATATATATATATATATATATATATATATATATATATATACACGTATTTTTCTAAGAATTCTTCTTTGTCTTCTGATATAATGGAATGTGCTGGGAATATTGTTGTTTTGGTAAATGTTACCAAAATATATGCGTTCCTAAAATATATCTTTTCGTCTTTACACGCGTAATCGAAATTACCCCGGAGGTTTCCCTCAATGCGAGCCTTTGCCAAGAACACCTAAATTCGGTGCCGTGTACCTATCTTGAAAATGAGAATAGATGACGCCGTGGAGGAAAAGTGAAATTAATTGGAAGAGAAACCGGAGGATATGTTCACGCAGCATTAATGCCTTAAGTGGGTTAAGGACATTCCATGGAGGAAAGCAACGGGAAAGTTGAAATTTCTGGTACACCGAGAATTTCTCCATCGCTGCATCCTTTCTCAAAAGATACTCTTGGCGGTGATTCAATCTCGGAAAAAAGGATAGGAATTTCAATGTTACCAGAAGTATGCGCACACACTTCAGCCTGTAATGGGGAACCTAGTGTTTCGGGTTAACGCATAAATCGAAGCTTCGACGAGGCGTCTTTGGGTCTGACGCTCTCCTCGTTTCGTTGGAATCGAATTTTTACGAATTTTCTTAGAGATTGAGAAAATCTCGTTTTTCAGCATTTTAATGGGTATCTCTGGTATTTATTATCTACGGGTTAATGATAATTAGAAATTTTTTTTTTTTGGAAAGACAAACCCGTTTTTGATCTCACTTGGAAAGTAATTCGGCAGAAAATATCTTTTTTGAGCCACGCGTGTAGATAAACTCAATAATAAATATTTTTTATACCCTGCATTAGAGCAAAAATAAATTCCAAGAAAATTTATCAATTTATATTAAATATTTTTTAAAAAAAGTCTCAAAGATTGCCCATTTTATGTGAACAGCAAAATTTCGAATTTTGGTAAGATGAAATTCAATGATTTATTTTTAAACAAAAATCGACACTCGGAAGTCACTGGAAATTAGGAAAAAAATAATTAAGTTATCAATATTGTATTTCTCTATTTAAAGATTTTCTCGGAGGCACAATCTAATTTTTTTTTAGAATCCTGGTACATTTTTTTTATATTAATTGCTATTATTAAAAAGAAATGCAGCAACAAATATATATTAAAGTCACACGTGTAAAATATTTACAAGAAAAATATTTTTTATACTTTGTATTGCAACAACAACAAAATCCAACAATTTTGTTAATTTATATTAAATACTTGTATGTAAAAAAAAACTCAAAGATCACTTATTTCGCGTGAAATTTTTAAATAACAATCTATACCCAATAACCACTGGTAATTAGGAGATAAATGATTTCGGAAAAAACATCAGGATCGGGGAAAGGCCATTATTGGTACCAGAATGTGACACTGTCGATTTTTTACGTCACGAAACTTCCATTCAAGCGACTCCGATCGATAAATAATATCGTCTGGAAGTTTAATGGTCCAAAGCTTTGACACCTCTTTGATCCGGCAAACGTCACCTTACGGAAATACGATATATTCGGTACACGTAAGTATCCGATTCGAACCTATTGCTTTTCATACAGCATCAAGTTAAAGTAGATCTCCACTTGAAACTTGAAGAGGACTTTCGAGTGGAACCCTCTCAAAGTTTACTTGGACTATAACTGAGGCCGGAATCAACGTCAAAGTGTATAAATCTGAATATCCACTTAACATCCCACGAAATCTGGTGAAACCAGGACTGTATGTAGATACATATATTTCGTGTCTATTTTCGTTTACTTTTTCTTTTACACGCGAAGAGGTGTAACTCGTGTCTTTCTGCTTAAAAAAAAAAAATTCTGAAGTGTTCAAAAATGCTTGTCAGTTTTTCGTTACAAGGGGCAATTGGCAATTTCGTATTGTCAATTATCATTCGTACATTGGAAAACGTTCCTTTTATTTTCTTGAATTAAGTGTTAAATTTTTTTATGATACTGAAAATACTGTAAACATAATAATAACATAACAACAACAACAACAACAACAACAACAACAACAACAACAACAACAACAACAACAACAACAACAATAACAATAATAATAATAATAATAATAATAATAATAATAATAATAATAATAATAATAATAATAATAATACTATCAATATAAATAATTATATATTATAATCATTCTTAATTTTAATATTGTTACTGCTATTATTATTATTATTATTATTATTATTATTATTATTTTTATTATTATTATTATTACTACCACTACCAACCACTACTAGGTAAAGGTACGAGTAGTTGACCATTTTCTAAAAAACCATAAAAAATAAAATTTTTATAAGATGTGCATTTTTTATGAAAGTGAACCTCGGTTGATGTGGCATCCGAGGTTTTCAGCAAAATAAAAACATCACATCTCATAGAAATGTTATTTTTTATGTTTTTTTAGAAAATGGTCAACTACTGGTACATGGTTAACCACTGCTACCTTTACCTTACTATTACTACTACTACTACAATTATTGTTTTTGTTGTTATAATTATACTGAATAGTAACAACAACAACAATAATAATAATAATAGTAATAATAATAATAATAATAATAATAATAATAATAATAATAATAATAATAATAATAATAATGAGAACAACAACAATAAAACTGAATTAATTAAATTGTTTTCGGATATTCTTTATGGGAGAAACTCGGTGCCCGTTAAGAAAGTAGAATAGATGCATAAGTAGTCAGCCACTATTAGTTACACGGAGTAAGATATTATACCAGACGGTATATTCCACTTCGTAGCCGGCTTTCATGATTACGTATAACTACGGCAGCGATTCCTTCAGCTACTTTTCCTTTTCAAGCGAGTAACCCAATTAGTTGTTCCAGGCATTCCTCGTAGCGTTTCGCGAAGAAAACTTTCGACCGGCAATTGCAATTTTCCCTCGCATAACCCCGTGCCTGCGTCATTCTCGGCCGTCTTACCGGTATAGCTCCGATGCATTCCGGTTATTCGAAGGGAAGCGTTCCATTGGGACGCAACTTTGGTGTTCAATAGGGTGGCGCAGAAACGGAAGCTACCGGCCACGGTCTATTCAGAGCTTCGAATAGTTAGTTACTTTTGTCTTTTAAATATTTAAATTTTAATCATGCCGGTATTCAAGCTCGCGTTTACGCAGAGACCATTCTCCCACGAATGCCATGGGTATGGTCGTTGTTGTCACTCCGGTCATCGTAGGCGAGTCTCTTATTGTCAAATAAATCTTACTGACACGTGCGTGGGAACATATAGGGCGGTCGTGTTCTTTCCGTTTTTTTCCTTCTTTTTTTTTTTTTTTTACGTCGTAATACAGTCAACCTTGTTACCCCGCGGTAAATATAGTTGTACAACAGGGTAGAAACCACCCCTGAATTTTTCCAGGTGATGAAAAGGACGCCATTTTTTTTTCGAAATTATTTTTCCTTTAAAGGAAATTCGTCATAATTGTAGTAACTTTTGTTCCTAGATTTTTTTTTTTCGAATAAAAATCCACCCCTCAATTTTTTTTTCAGGGGATAAAGGCTATACCTTTCTTCGAAAATATTTTTCTTCGGAAGAAAAATAATCACGTTGTTGATAATTATTTTTCCTAGATTTGTTGACGTTAAAATTCCGGAGGAAAAAATGTTGTGAAAAAGAATTAAAGGAAAACAGCTGTGAATTTTTTCCGCGGAATACAGAGAAAACCATTTTTCGAAAATGTTTCTCTTCAAAAGAAAAATTGTCACGACGGTAATAATTATTTTTCCTAGAAGTTTTCACGTTGAAGTTACCGAGGAAAAAAGTTCTAAAAATATTTTTCTAATAATTTCTTTTCCTATATTTTTTTACGTAAAAGCTACGAAAAAAAATATTGTAAGTTACACAAGCAGGAAAAACTACCGGTGACGTCATACCCAAGGACTGCCGATTTTTTTAAAGAAACGGGTCGAATTTCCAAAACAAATGGAAAAGTTTTCGAGCACGAGGGAATTCTAGGAACAAAAGTCATTGAAATTTTGCGAGTGGATAATAAATGAATTCGTGATCGAACCGCTTTGCAATTTTACCGGTTTCCCAGCGAAACACCAGAACCGATCCCGCAAATCCCCGGAGGGGCATAAATTGCGGCAATGATGAACTTTCGTTTCAGTTCTTATCTCTTTGAAATTGGCATAACGAAGTTTCCCGTATCGTAGGGTTTCCTCGTCGATACACTCGCTGTTGTATAGGATGAAGGTTCCACGGAAACATCCCCGAATTGGGAGTTTTGAGTTACACGGTGTAGCAAATTAGGAACAATCCCATTTGGAATTGATTTTGCACGAGTGGGTAGCAAAGAAACAACCCTTTTGGCCATTAGCGCGTTAATGAATTATGTATTGCAAACTCGGTACCTGAACCTCTGCTACGTAAATATGTTTATTTACAAACGCTATATACTTGTAATAAAACAAATATATTGCGCATTACATTGAATTTCAATTTAATTTACGTGGTATGCTTCGAAAATTGCACGTATTAAATGCAATAAATATTTGTTTTATGTTTGTAAATATGTGTAAAAAACATTTATTACAAATTATAACTAAATTGGTCTCGCGAGACGTAGGAATTATACAGGGCGATATTGAAATGGATTCGCGACGTGACCCACCGAGAATCTTGGGGTGATTTTTATTTCGAAATTCATTGATTTTGTATTAATCATTTTGCTTTCGCCGTTCACGGTTTTGAGTTATTAACCCTTTGACTGCGGCTTACTCTTGCACGAAACCATAAATATATGCGGCAATATTCAGATGTCGGTCATTAAGGGCGCATATATGCGCCTTTCGTGTATATTGATGAACTTGTCAGAGCGTATATATACGCCTTTAGCAGTCAAAGGGTTAATTAATTGTATTCGCTAACTTCCTTATTTCATTTGTTATACTTCGGGTCGTGTTTAATATTTTTAATGTATCGTTTATATTACAAATTGGTATTTATTTTAAAATTGGATTTATATCACAAATGTTAACAACGTAATTGTTAATCATTTCAATTTATTTATTGTATTTAATATTTATTTTCTTTATTCTGGCCAGATTAGTCATTACATTTCTATACTTTTATATTTTTTCACGTTCTATTAAAATTAGTCTGATTATTAGAGTCACTAGAATCTACTCGAATTTTAATCGATCGACATTTCAAAATTATTTAATTTTTATTAATTTTTCCCCAAAAACTTGATTCCATTTATACAACAACTTTTTTTTATAATAATCCAGAAGTTTTTTTTCTCCACTTTCTTTAAATTTCTGTGCCTACCTTTTTTCATTAACTGTTAATGTATCATTTCAAATAATAATAATAATAACAACAACAACAACAACAACAACAACAACAACAATAATAATAATAATAATAATAATAATAATAGTAACAACAATATTATTATTGTTAATCCGACTTCTAAATCACTAAATTACTAACCGGCGTCCCAAAAACTCATCCCTTAACCTCAAATACACCCACCTATCCGTTTCACAGAACTCAAACTGTATTAACTCCTTATACAAACCCTGGGCGTTGAAACGCACCGCGTGATCGACAACCGAAACGTTTTTCCAACCTGAAACCTCCGTGTTCCCTGCAGGGGAGGGCGCTTCTGTTTACGTAGGAAACAGCGACGAGGCTTCCCTTAAGTGACAGGGAAGGTAAAGGTTGAAGGGCTTAAATATTTGAATAATGTCTGCCCAAAAAAAAAGAAAACGAAGCTAAATTACTCCGACACTAAAGAGAACTTCTGTCCCGACCTTATAAAATTCTGATGACTTGTGTGTTTCACACGCACGCACTCACGCACGAACACATGCAACAATATCTAATTTCGAATGTCCAAATGCCAAACTTGGAAAATCTAACGACAATCTTACGACAAATTGATGAGTCAACATAATTTCGCTGCAGATTGTTCCAAATTCTAAACTAATCGATTATATTTAACCAGGTATTAATTTACTACTGACACCGAAGAAGGATCCAGGAAAAAACACCAGATACCTCAGGATCCAGGAAAATGAAGCTTTTGAGAAACTGGAAAATATTAAATATTTATTTCACTTGCGCGCGAGCCCACACACACACGCACACGCATGCACGTACGCGCGCATATTGTCGGGGGTAGTGTCAGGATTGCGTTGTCCATGTGTATCAACATAACGAGCAAATATGGCGGGTAGGACAGTAGAGCCGTTTAAGCCGTTGCGTCTGGTGAGCGGCACCATGACAGTCTTAATATGACGTCACCCTTACATAACCTCCACGTCGTACCGGTACAAATACGTTCCTCGTATTAATTTGTGCGAGGGTGGCAGGGAAAGAGGGTGGAAGATGACTGCTATTACCGGACTGCTCCACCATTGCCATCACCATACACTCCTTTCACACTCGTGTCGATGGATGTAACCATTACTGCACGCAATTCATGGGCAGCCGATCTTTCACATGGTACTACGGCGCTCACTCTGCTCGACACACGTACACACGCGTACACCCACACAGCCACATTTTCAACCCCCGTCCTTTTTTTTTTTTGGAACCCGCTGAAGCAAATCTCAACCTAGTGAATAATGTATCCCGGGAAATCTCACTGGTGAATAATGTATCGGGAACTCTCTGGGTTATCGAGTTGCATTTCCATCGCGCACCACTCCGACGCGATGTGGGATAAACACGAAGAAAAATGATTCATTTATATGGTGGCAAGGAAAAATGACAAGTTCGAGAAAACGAACGAGAAATAATATCTTTAGCGCAAAGGGGAAATTATCAATCTATTTCCATCGATTTCCCACTTTTCAATCCACCTTCGGACCGTGGGCGCGGGCTGTAGGCTAAGGCGAGTTCCGGGACAGGAACGAATTCGCGCTACTTAGAAAAATATAATTGGAAAATAAAATAATTAAGGGGTAAGACCGAGGCAAAAGTGGCCCTGGGGATTTCTGCCCAGCAACAGCGACAGGATAGGTTAGGCGACCGGTAGCGGCCTCTGATTGGCCAGGCCCCCTCTCAGTTCTTCACACAGAGATCGGAGACCCTAGGGCTTCGCGTAACCCTCTTACGCCGTACGACTTCGGCGTAAAAGGGTTAACCTTTTAACACTTCAACGACCGGAAACACGTTAAGGAGCTCTTTATTGGCGAGGCTTTTCGACTGGCGGCCAATTAATCGGCGGTTTTCACGCTAATGATCGTATGCTGGGCGACCTAATAATTGACTGCCGATGGTAAAGCCCTAACGGAATTTGCCAAGCCTTCGAACTGCCCATTTCTTTGGAGAAAATTCGAGGTTTTTGACATTAAACGATTTGACACGTCTAAAAATTGCATAAATTAGATCTAATCATACGAACCGGAAAACTGTAAAATAGGTTAGAAATGTGAAAGAAAGGGAAATAAGTAGGTGGGGCGTATACGACCCACTGTCCTAGAAAGGGTTAATCGGCATTTTGTCCGTATTAAAATTAATATTAATAAATATATAATTAATAAACATTAATATTAGTATCGACTATTATAATAATAATAATAGTATTTTTTACCAATAAAATATACAGCAGCAATAAACGCGAAAACATATTTAAAATATAAACGAGTATTACAGTTCTTTGTGAATTAAGAACCTGTTAATGGAAAATCAAATAAAAAAAGGGGGAAATTTTTTGTAATCTTTTGTCCCATGATTGCAGTATTTCCTGTGCTTTCGTATGAATAAAAAAAAGGTGGGTAGCGGTAAAATACTCTCATAGAGTGCATTTTACCCGAATCGTATAATCACTGTAACCCTTGATTTGAATCCCAGCAAGGAGACACACAAATGCAGCTGAATGGCATCAATTCGGTGATGTGGTTGCATCGATACTCTTAGCTAAATATTGAACTACTCACTACCGAGCGTTTTACGAGCGTGCTATCGGAATTTTAGTCACACAGACATCAGCTGCCTTGTCCGCACACTGCACCACACAATCGGGCTTCATGGATAATTCAAATCAAACGCGTCGAGTGTCATTACGTCATCACACATTCAAATTCCACGGACAAATAGATATTCAAATTCCCATCCCACGGATTTCTTTCACTTTCCTACCGATATTTCGTCCCTGCCGGCGCTCTTCGTGTATTTTAACGAACCAATTAATTAACATTCTGATAATTGTCATACGTCCTATGAAATTATAAGAACTAAATATAAGACGTTGTCCAAAACGGATCTGCTTGAATTAGTAGATCCAACAGTTTGACCCTTTTCTCAGGGTTTTTCGAGTCGTCGATTGCCTGCTACGAGTCAAGTTTCAAGATGGCGGATTAAATAGTAGAGACCTGACACTCGAAAACGCTCAAAATTGAAGAAAAAAGTGCGAATATGGCAATAATTTCGAAAAAGGAATTATTTGCTTCTTTTTGGATTCCTGATTACGAATTCAAAGTCAAATTTGAAATGGCAGAAGCTTTAGAAGAGTCACGAATTCTCTTACGACTTCTGCAGCCATATTGGATCCGTCAGGTTCGATTCGATTCGATAAATTATTAAATTTATTATTTATAATTCAAGAGGTATTTCTTTCGATAGAATCACCAAAAATCTAAGTTTCAGATTTTTATCTTTCACTCATTGGCGATTATCTCCAAAAATAAAGAAATTAATAGTAAAATATATAAACAACCTTTTTCACAGTACTCTAAAAAATAGAATTCCTGCATTTTTTTGCAAACTTGGGACCATTGGGAGTCAAATTCAAAATTAGGTTTCAAGCGCTCTTCATTGGAACGATCCACTCCCGTTCTAGGGCGACCAAGGTTCGGTTAATGCCCGTAGTACGGTAGCCTGCCGCTATGGTGCCGCTGCGGGACCTCGTTCTTTCCCGTAAGCTACTCCGCAAGGGAGGGCTTCCTCGCCCAAAGCGGGGATCGCCTTGATCGAGCCTCGGGTAACACCAACTGGATGTTCCCAGACTGTCCTCAGCAGCCATTTATTCAGCGTAGGGAATTGAATCCATGAATATAATGTTGTGTGTGTGTGTGTGTGTGTGTAGGTATGTGACTATACCCCGTTCGAATTTGAGGTAAAGGAACTCGCTCCGAGCAATATAAGTAGCGCCCTTACACATTCAGACACGGAATACGTTATCGGCAATTCGACATTGGTAGCGGTAGTTTAAGGTAATAGAATATTTATGTACGGCAGGCCGAATCTGGTATATGTTAGCTTTAGGTATTTCGCATTATGCAAATCACGGTAATGTGGCCTTTACCTCGTTGCACTTTCGTGCCGTAATGCACCTGTACGCGAACTCGTGTATAATTTTATATACACACACACACAGCAACGCCCGCGCGAATACACACACACGAGGGATGCGTGAATGCCTGTAGGAAACACAGCGAACATTCCAGCCAATTACAGGAGCTAATCAAATTTATAACTCGGCAATAATGCGGAAGGTAACCGGTAGCGCTGCGTTAAGCTGGTACACGCATACACCAGGTTCATTCTTTGCGACCTAAGCTTTCAATATAATCCGCCCCGCGAGTAAGGGTTGGGTAAAAGCAATTATTCGGTATATCGCATCCCTTGAATTTTGCGTCACTTCATTCTGATAGTGTACGCGTAGCTCGTCCTAAATTGAATTCGCAAGTTAATCCATTTAAAAATTTACGCATGGGAAACGGATGTGAACAGGTAGCTGGTGCGCGCGTGTGTCGGTGTGCACTCATACAATCCGAGTGAAACGACCCCCCGTTCGCGTAATCTCGGAAGTATCATTCGACTAATCCGGAGGTACGAGGAAAACGTCTCGATGCAATCCGAGAGTTTCATCCCACAACCGAGATAACTAGTCGACGTTTCGATCAGAATTGTCGGAAACCTACGGCTTCGCAGATATACCGTAATGACAGTTATCATGGACTGGTGGGTTCATAACGCTCACGATGGACAGAGCATCCAATTACAGCCATTACCGGTGCTCCAGATCTGTTCCAGTTGTGATTTTTGGGAACCCAAATTAGGAGAACACCGGACCAGGCTTCAGTCCGTTCGGATTTGGAATCTACCGGCTATTTAATTCTAGGTTGATAAGTATGATCGACTTGTACGTTAATGATATTCAAAAATGGCATAATGCTGAAGTAGCCCAATCGGTTACGCTCTAGATCTGTCGTATTCTCGATTTTTGAGAGTCCAAATTGGATCCAGAGCTGACATAAAGTAGACCCTCGCTTAATTTCCTCGTTTTTTTATGAGCTATTTTGAAAATAACGTCAAAAAGTGGAGAAGAATGGCCAAGACACCCTATTAGGCCTAATAGTTGTGCCCTAGATTTCTTATACCCACGATTTTGTGAGCCCAAATTGTGTCGAGGCCATACACTGGGTCCCGTGCTTAATATTTCCATTTAACTACCAACTATCCTGAAAATCAGCTGAAAACAGAAAGGGTAAAAGAAATACAACAGCTGGACTCACCGATTTGAGGAACGTCGTACTGCCGATTCCCTCTAGCAGATCTGAGCATAAATTGAGAAGCAATACTAGCGCTTGGAGGTGGCACTGAAGTCGGTTGCGAAGCAACTTTGTTGTCCATATTCCGTCTTCCCGAGCCCGGAATCCTCTTGCCTGGAAGCCTGTCCGCTTCGTACATGATCGGACTGAGCCCAATCCCACCGCCTTGAAGCTGCTTCCTGGCGTTATTAGCCGCTAGTTCGGTGTTGAGGTCAGTCTTCAAGGCGGTCGACGACGAGGCGTCCTTGTGATTATCTTCGGATTGTTCCTGATTGCTCGACGCCGGATCGAAGAGATCGTCGAAGACGTCAGACGGCGCCGACGACGATTCCGTGGTACGGGGTGGTTTTTGCTCCCCTTGCTCGTCGTACACCAACAGCGGTAATCCAATCACGCGTTTTGACGCTCTCACTTCCGGCCGTTTCCAATTTCTCGGATAGGATGACGCTATTCCGTTTTCGTTTTTACTTCCTCCTCCTCCTCCTCCTCCTCCTCCTCCTCCACCTCCACCTCCTCCGCCTCCTCCACCTTCCTCGTAAACCAATTCGGCCTCGCGATTACGATAAAAGGTTTTCAATATCGTCGGGGAGAGCTCCTCGACCAGCACGTTCTGGTACTTGCTCGGCTGACCGATCATCTCCTCCCAGACGTTGGGTCTTCCCGGGTTTTTGGGCATTTGATTGTTATAAACTATCCAATCGGGCGTCGGGTCGCGATGCGTTTGGTAAGACGGGTAAATGCCCAGATGCAGTAGATTCCCGTTCATCAAATCGCTCATCTTATGCACGCGTCGATGGTCCTGTCTCTGATTCTGGAGCGTCTCCCGGTTACCGAGAGCTAACGTTAGACCCATTCCAAGATAGCTGCACAGCCACACTATTTTCGTAGCCATTTTCAATATCTACCTTTTGTATTTAATTTGTCTCCGTCGTCTCCTCCTAAATCTGTCTTCTTGTGTGTTTCCAGAAGGAATCTCAGTCTGTGACCTTTGGTTAGGCCGAATCCAAAAGAGAATTGACACAGGTTGCCGTTTTTTTGTTTGTTTGTTTCTTTGTTTCTTTGTTTGTTTCAGTAAAAAGATTATCCGAAGAGAGAAAGAGCGAGGGGGAGGTAGATTAGGAGTTGTGAAGTTAAGAAAAAGGGTTTTAAGGATGATGATCCTCTGACTCTTTTTTTAGGCCCTCTATCAGCTTCTTTTCTGAAATCAGGAGTGTTAGAACAAAAAAGAAAATGAATGACGTGGACACGCGTTATAACACTTTCGTTCAATAATTTCTAACAATTGCAAGGCAAGATTGTGCTCAAGGGTGTCAAATCTTGTGCAGTGCCGTGCCAGTGAGAAGGTAGGCGGTGTATAAATGAGATAATTCCCTCATCCCTTCCAACATCGTCCTCTTTTGGATCCAAGACATAATACCTTTTCTCTTTTCTCTCTGTCTTTTTTTCTTTATTAGTATTACTATTGTTATTTTTATTATGATTATTATCGTTATCTTTGATATCGACTCCACATCGAATTCACTGTAAATCGTCACCAGTGTCTGTATTATCTCGTCTTTACCTTTTCTTTTTTCTTTTTTTTTTTTTGTCGGTTTTGGGCGGATTGAGGTCAACAACAACGAGTGTCGGGTGCAAAAAGGTGCGATATAAAAAAGGTTTTGTGCGTTTGAGGTGCTAAGGCTTTCTCAGTGGCCCATAGAGAAATCGTGCGGTGCTCAAGTGCAACAACATTGTAGTCCGCATTACCAAATAAGATTTGTGGTGCTTATAGAGATAGCGGTGTGCATAAACCGATTACGTACGCCAGTATACATATATATTTATATATACGTATGTGCATGTATGTATGCAAGTCTTGTACTTAGTGTTGTTTTTATTATTATTATTATTATTGTTATTCCGACTTCTTTGTCAACGAGGAGGCTACGAAATCGCGGCTAATCTGCCGCTCGTGTGCGATGACAACAATAACAACAACAACAACAACAACAATAGGGATAGTAACAATCATCAGAATTAGCAACAGTGTAGCAACAACGAAAATTTCCGGTGCACGCGTTCATTCGGAACAACTTTAGTCATCGCTGTGAGCGGCTATTGTGTTTTCGTGTGTCTCACATACATACATATATATATATCGATGTGTGGCTGTGTGCATACCTATATATATATACATATATATTTATACATATACACGTATACAGTTAAGGTCTATCAACAGGTGCTTCTCGAAAAATACGTAAAAAATAGTTTGTTTGCAATAAGTACAACGACGAGGAACAACCCAAAAAGGAGAGACTCGGGGTCTCCCTCCTTTTTTTGTTTTCTGATTTTTTTGTTTAATGGATGGTGATGATACTTGCTTCTGATTGGTTCTTCCGATCCTCCTTTTTTTGCCTATCTTTGTTTCTTATTCTCTCGGGTTTCTTCTTTCTCTCTCGTTTCTTTCTCAACTTCCTCCTTCATGAAGCCCACCATCTGGGTTAAGGGTTAACATGTAGGTGCATCGATTCCTCTTTTCCCTTATTTTCTCTTCTCACTGTTATACCTTCTCACTGTTCACATCATCTTCTCGGACGTACGTACAACACTCCGGGGAATTCTTCACGATTCTTGGCTCGAGCTCTCTCGCAACTAGGACCTTACGATCGCACTGTACAGGTGTCACGAGAGGGCAATCACAAAATGACACTTTTCTTCGATACACTCTTTTAACAACCACGGGAGCTGCCTCGATTCTCCTTCGTTCCTTTTGCCCTGCCTACTCTTTTGCGTGACCGGTTACTTTCTTCCTGCCGCTACCGCTGCTCGTTGTCACTCCATGTAACGGAAATCGGCACTCGTGTCCCGCTCGTCCTTCGCGAATGAATCTTATTAATGGAACACTCGACGATGTCCTTTTTGGGGTCAGTCAGACTTTCAGAACACTTATACGTTCCTTCTGTGTGCGTCTCGGCTCAATTGGACGACCAACTATGCTGAGTCTTGAGGGAAGGCTTTATAAACTGATGCCTCTCGTGGAACTTCTGCGAGGATAGGTAACACTTCTTCGGCTCCTTTCTCTCCAGATCTGACGAGAGGAGGGTGGCTTGCTTGGCTTGCTTGGCTTGCTTGGCTTGCTTGCTTGCTTTCCTTGCTTCCTTCCTTCCTTCTTTCTTTTTAACTCGCTAGGCTTTTCGCGACTCCGAGGTCGCTCAGGAGGGTTGCCAGGAGGGTCGGGAGAAATGGGCAGAAGTTTGGTTTCAGCTAGTGAGCCGGCTGGCGCCCTCACCAGAACTAACTCCCACGCTGCGCGATAACAGCCGGGAGTTTTCATACCGGTGCGCATCCCATCATCCCCTCAATTTTTACCCTCACGACGACGCTGCGTTACCTACCCCAGACTTCAACCTCTCCTTCCTTCTTCCTTTTCAAGCTTCTCTTTCTCTATGAGCCAGGGGCGGATTTCCCGCCTTGCCACCCTCAAGTACGTATCATCTACTTCTACTTCTACTTCTGCCTCTGCCTCGACTTCTTCTACTTCTACTTTTTTACCTACACAGTCTGCAGGGGGGAGGGGTCCAAAGGGGGTAGAAAGAAGGATACCCCCTTTCTCTCGCTACCGGGGACGTGGCTCTCTCGCTCTTTCAGCTCGCCAATACCTTTATGATCCATAACTGCGAGACTTAAGAACTGACATGTCTATAGGTACTTTAACTTTACTCCGCTACGCTCGTAAAACCAATCTTCTTTGCTTCTAAATTGACTATTACCGTCCCGGGCTTTCCAACTTTTCGACTCCACGGTCTTTCTCAATGGAGACTCCAGCTTATCCTCAGTTTTAGCACGTTCCCTTTCGGCCTATTTTACACTCCATCTCGATGCTTCGCCCACTCTCCTGTGCTCGCTTCAATTTTTAGGGCATTCTACCCTTCCCTTCCTTTCCCTTTCCTTTCCTTTTGCTTCGCACTGCTTCGCTTTTCTTTCAATTTCACGCCCTTTCCTTTTCTTCACTTTCGGTTTTACGTCCTCCCGAAATCGCGCACGTTCGCTGCGTATCAAACTTTCCCAACAATTTTCAACCAACGCCACGTTCGTTCACTCTCCTTCGCTTTCCCGAGCTTCAAGTACCTGCCATTCAGCCTTCGCGTCCCTGTTATCTCGTCATCAGGGACGGGGACCGAAAAGATAAGAATCACGAACCGGAACATTTCGATTTTTTTTTTTGGAACCGGAACAGTTATTAACCCTTGAGTAGTGGGGAAATAGCACCCCCTGCAAATTGGGGTTTGCATATTTTTTTTTTAAATGTATTCATTACTGGTATCAACTAAAAAAAGATTTATTTTTAGCTAATTAATTTTAATCATTTGTCTTTATTGGATTTATAAAATATAATTTATTTACTGGGGTGAAATTTTACCATTGATACCGTCGAAGCGATTTTTTTGTATTTTGTTGTAATAGAAAATTAGCAGTAACTCTCTTGTATTAAAAACAATTGCGTTACCGACAAGAATTAGTGTAAGTAACGAAACAAAAATTGCCAATGAGTCAATTTCGTTTGTATTATCCAGCTAATGCAAGCAGCAACCTTTAGTTGACCCATTTCACGAAAATAACACAGTTGGCACATTGGGGTCTTTCGAACCCAGGCGATAAAAAATTGAATTGCGTGGGAGCTACTGACTTTTCTCAATTAAAAAAATTGTATAAGAGTTGTAAAATGCTGTTTCAACAAATAATAAAGGTTATTTTATGAAAATGTAATATTTGGCGTAAAGATGCTGAAATTGAAGCTCAACTAGGCTAGGACGTTTCGGACCCCATAGGCCTTAACTCAGGGTTAAAATAACATCGAAGGAGAAATTCGATAAAACTACTCCAATTAAATCCCCTGAGTTCCCCTTTACGATCATATCACCAAAACGTTCTTTTTCATATATATGACGTCATTATTTTCCTATAATTTCGCATTTTTACTATTCCGTCAAATTTTCGTTTTCGAATCATTAAAAATAATAGTTCAAATAACGAGGAACCTTTATTTATCACTTTGCTTACTTTTCAAATGAAATTCATTATTAAAAATTTGTTACTCCTTTTTTTAATCTTGTCAATTAGATTGTCAGTAGAAATTACCAGTTTTTTTTATTATTCCAAGTTATACTAAATTTTCAAGCGAACGAAAGTGAATTAATTTCCTTTATTTTTAAGTTAATTTTATTTTCAATATTTTCGCATACTCGAATATTAAATAATTGTTATTAAATTAATTTTGTCTAGTGAATTTTCGAATAACTTTAATGAAGCTTTTGAAAGAAATTTAATTTACTAAAAAAAAAATCACTTCGTTTCTCAAAAATCGATTATCCCCGATTTCAACGCCCGATACCTTCCCATTCGTTCGTTCAAGCCAGATATTCCAGCAAGCCTGGAAGTCTTTCGAAGGCAAACGAAAGCTCGAGTTTCTGGAGAAGCTGGAACGTGGCTGAGAAATATCGTTGCGTTGCGTGGGTGTAAATAACATTAGAAAAAAGAATCTCGAGTCGATATGTATATTTACGGTTTAATCCCGTGAGGGTCGTTTAGGAGGAAAAAGGGCGCCGGGAAAGGGCTGAAGGGGGGTGGAAAGCTCCGAATAGAGAGAATAAAGAGAAACGTTAACCTTTGCAACTATATGTTACGTGATAGAAAATCCGCCCCTGGCGACTCCCACTACTTCCTGCCCGACGGCTTATTCTCCTTCCCCGTCGGACTCACCCTCCTTCCAGCCGAGAAAACCACCCTTTTTTGCCCACCCTCACCACCACCAGCCTGTTTTCACTCCACTAACGCCGAGCTCTCCTTGTTGTGGCCGTCTAACTACGGTTACATTCATAAAATCGAGCGGTTCCACCGCGGGGAGAGGATATCCTTTATACAGGAATTTGTCGTCTACGTGCCCCTCTTTCTTCCCACCCTCTTTCTCGCACCCCTAGCGAGCCCCTTTTTTCCCTTTATTTCGTCCTAACCAGACTGCACACACGAGATTACGTACGTACGTATGCATGTACATATGTGTGCATACACGTACGTACGTATGTACGTTCACGTGCATGTCGAGTTCTCCAGAGCTTAAAGCGTAATACGACGAGATGTACGTAAGTACGTAAGTACATAAATACATACGTTCGTTCGTTCGTTGGTTCCTCCGTTTCTACTGGCATTGAGTGAAAAGAGGAATATATTTTGAGTCAGGTCAGGCGCCGAATTCGTTCTACGTGTTACAGGTTGTTGGGCGTGGCTCTCATACCTTGCGCTTTTATCAGCAGCCTTTTACTCGACTTTCGGAATAATATCAAAAGCCTCTTTTTTTCTTTTTGTCAAAACCCTTTGTGGCACGAATTATCCTCGCGATCCGTTTCGGTCGGAACTCTTGTCGCGGGGATTTTTTTTTTTTTTTTGCCGCGCGTTTATTAGGAATCTGCAACAAAACTAGCCTTTTTTTTATCCTTTTTCTGTTGCATTTTTCAATTCGGAGAATTCGAGTTTCTTTCCAGGAATCGTCAATTTCTTCTTTTTTTTTTATACGTTATTCAATTCCTGCGAAGAATTAACAATGCTGCGATTATTAACACTTTGCCGTCCTTTGTGTGCGACACCAACGTGGTGCCACCGGCGCTTGCCCGATAGTTCTCGCATGGCACCAACGTGGTACCACCGGAAGGAATAGTGTTAAGGAGATTAGGAAGTTGCTACCGATCACAATCCCAAAATTTGGAATTTCGAAAATCCAAAAGCTCGAATTCTTGGGACTTCCAATCGCAAATCCACCCTTTGCCTCTTCCCCTGAGAGTAAGGGTAGTTCGGGGAGATGGCACCCTTTCCTTAGAGAGCCCGAAGTGGGTCTTAGACCCCAGTCAGGGTCCGATAAGAAAAAAATTTTGTCGAAAATGATTTTTTTTGAAATGAAAATGGTATTTCTTTTCAATTATTTGATAAACGAAATAAAATTTTCCGAGTGATTCTTAAAAAAAAACCTTGCGCGAGCTTAAGGTAACATCTGTGTCGTAGAATTGTGCGCCAAAGGGTTAACATGCCCACGAAAATTCCCGAGCTTTTCTACCCCGGTACGTTAGCCATAAATCTTCGAGCGATAAAAGATTATCTGCATTATGGTTGCTTTTAAAATAGACTTTCGTGCTTTTTTTTTTCCTCTCTCGCTGCTTGACTTTCCCTTTGCATTGAGCTTTTGTCGTACTTACATTTCCTGACACGCGAGAACGGAGAAAAAATTCCACGATTAACTGAATTCCAAAAGGAGAGAGTCAACCAATTTGTGTGTATGTGTGTGCATGTGTGAGTATACTATAATTCCCAGTATCGATAGCAGCTCCCAGTGGTGCAATTCTTCCTGGTGTCAAGAAGCTGGTGTTAATTGCAGGGGGATAACGTTCTAAGAGGGGTTCTGCGATTTCTATTGCGTCATTTAATTCCTATTAGGGATCACCAATGAGGTTTTCTCCGATGAGCTTTTCTCCGCTTATATTGGGTAACTGCTACTGACATTAATAGGGGGTATGTATGGGGAAAATATGGAAGGAATGGACCCCATAAGAGTTCCCATTGGGTTGCTTATCGGTAAATAAATTCTGTCATAAAATTGCCAATGATGCAATTGCTATGATTATTATTAGTAAATTGATACTAACATTAATTTGTTAACGTAATTAGAATTTGTTGGTTGGAAAGTTTCTGTTGTGGTACTTGATCCCTGTCAGGAATTGGCAAGGACGTGATTATTAATATTAGCAAATTACTGTTTATAATATGCTGGCTATAAATTATAATTTAATTATGTAACGTAAAACGAATTGACGCATTGGAATTTTTTGTCTCGCATCTTACATTAGTTCTTGTCAGAAATTGCCTCTAACTCAATTATCGCTAATATTAGAAAGTTAATACCGATATGAATTTTTTTATAATTGAAATTTAGTCACACTAACTATTTCCCATTAATGCGCAATTATTATATTTAAAAAATGAAAAATGTTGGTGCATAATTAACGACGATTACTTTGTACGACTGCTTTAAAAAAATCGTCATTAATTATGCATTAATACTATTAACTAACGCTATTAACTCGCGTATTGGCAATTATTATTTAATTATTATTTTTATTAGTAATGGAAATTCAGTATTTTTAAACACAATATCAATTTTAATATTCCTGTGTATCAGATTTATATAAATTGTCAATAAAGAAATTATTAGAATTACTAGAATAATTTAATTCATTAATTGATTAATATTAAAATGATTTACTTAATATTAGAAATAATATATGAATGCTTTTTAAATTATTAATTATACTGTTTATCTAAAATTAAAGCAAATTACCCATAAGGCAATTTTAAATGGTACTATTCAGTTTCCATTATTATTACAATAATATATAAATAATTTTTAACCCAATCAGGATACGGATTGTATAAAATTAATGCAATACAATTAATTAGCAATGGGGTAATTCGTATTATTGTAATTTGATAGGTCTCAAAATTAGTATCGGAATATCCCAATCATCTGAAATACTAATATAATCAAAAAAATTATGGATAAAAATTGAAATTTTCTACACACCTGTCTTATATTTTTCTTACATTTTATATTTGTCTTATATGTTTCCTTTTTCATGTGTTCCCATAAAATGCATTGAGATGCTGAAAATTGTGGAAATTCTGAATTTTACAAAATTTCACATGCTTCTATTTACATAAGCACTTCATTTATATGAGTCCTTCGATGCAACTTTTCCAAGTCTTGCCCTTCACTGCTGATGCAAGAGTAGGCGGTGAATTGCATCGAAGGAAATTGCTGCAAACTCAAGAGTACCACCATAGCTATTCAAAATTGCATTTTTTTTTTTTTTTTTTACGGAGGAGGAAATCCTCGGTCGTTGAATTTACGGGTTTTCAAATTCCCAACAACAACAGGTTCCGTTGCTCCGGAAAAAGTAATTTATGTAATAAATATATATATACATATAAAATTTACATATTTCATACATATATATAGTTATAAAACATGCTACACAGAAACCCTGAGATCCATGGCAACCTTATCCCTACGAATCCTTCCCGAGGATACGAAATACGTCGGAAATCCTTCTACTCCCACTTTTCCACCTTCATTTTCAAAAAGAAACGGATCTCCCGAACCTGCAAATGCGCTTCCCTTGTATTATAAATATTAATATCAAGTAAAGGTATTATTAGACCTCCTGTAACAATATTATATTATTAAACGTTATTATGCAAGGTATGGTGTAACGATATTTATATACACCCGTACTTGTTTTTTTTTTCAAAGTCGGTTATCGAAATATTTCCAAAATAAATTAATACCGTCGTTAATAAATAATATAATTTTTTACATTGAAAATAATTAGAATTTAAAAATAGGAGTATGTTTTAACGTAGGTGCAGTTTTCCACCAAAAATTGGGTAACAATTAAAGTTTCAAAAATGTGGTTCGATTCTCGAAGATTTATTTTCACAAATTCATAGCAAAAGTTGGTGAAAAATAGATTTTTTGCGGAAAAATCGTATTTCTAATAAGATATCGAGAATTTTAATAAAAGAATTGGAGTCCTCGAAAAAAAAAAAAAATACATCGGTTTTCCGAAAGTGCCCGAAATTAAATTCAGAAGTCGAAATTTTTCAATAAAATCCAAATTATAATCGCCTAAGTTTTTACAAGACAGCCAATAAAAAAATAAAAAGTTCGCGCATTGTTGCTAGTAACCGCAAACAATTAGACCGAAAGGTGTATGTATACGTGTAAAAGCGGAAAAGCTTTTAAGACTGACTTCCCGAGAATGCAATAACAGGGTAAATGACATATGTATAATTAAATACGCCAATCTCAATTGTTTAACTGTAATTAGAAAGAATTTACTGCGTGACGTGGGGTGTGACGTCAGGCACATTGGTTTGCTAAGGGTAGGTTATAGATTATTAAGCTTGTATCCTTAACTTTATGAGAAAACTCATTAAAAAGCTATATACCGGTACCGCGGATCTTTGGGTAAGACTTAAAAAAAAAAGTAGGTATCAAGATTTCCTTCCCTTCATAATTCATGAATGGAATTAGTTTATGAATGGTTCCAACAATAAACACACGATAAATTAACTTCTCCTTTTCACGAAAGGATTTCGCTATGCCAAAAACTAGTAAAAAAAAAACTCGTGGAATTTATTGTTACTTTTATGTAAATCTTGAGAATTTCTGTATTCAACAGATTTTTCAAAGGTTCCCCTCCTCTCTTATTCTTTCAATACTATTTAATATCGTAGGTACCCGGACGTGAAATTTCGTGGATTGCAAATGATCAATAAAAAAAAAATAAGAGTTTCCTGAAAATTGTTCGAATTTGGTTCCGGGCCCAAAAAATGATTTTAAGACACTATGCCGTCCGGTGGCAGCACGTTGGTGCCATGGGAAAACTATCGGGCAAGCGCCGGTGGCACCACGCTGGTGCCATGGGAAAACTATCGGGCAAGCGCCGGTGGCACCACGCTGGTGTCGTACAATAAAGATTTATACCGGCGCCAAACGAAAGGATCCCGTAAATTTCAAACCTGTCATAAAAAATTGGGATTTCTATCGAAAATTTAAAGTTGGGTTCCACTTGGGCATGTTTTTGGCATTGGGCTGAAATCTGAGTAACAATCCATTCGCAAAAACGGAAATAATTGCAAAAAAAATATCATTAAGGTTTATGGAATTTAACTTCCCTCAAAAATACCCATTTTTTCCCCCACTCTGTATGTGTGTGTGTGTGTGTGTGTGTAAAATCGAATCTCACAAAAACCTAAAATCAAGACTCAAAAAAAATATAAAAAAAAAGAGTAATTTTCGCTATAAAAGCATGCAGTAAAAATACCATCCACGGAATAGGTACTAACCTAAAGACGACCCAAAAAAAAAAACAAAACAAAACAAAACAAAAAAAGAAAGGTGAAGGCAAAAACGCACTATTATCTACAAGTGACTTTAAATGGAACACTTACTCTTTCCCTCCCCATTGCTTTGTCCAGTGAAGTGATAGCGTGTAATTTAATATCGATAGCCTTTAACGTTTATATACAGAGCGTATATAGAAAGGCCTCCCCGATGTACGTTGGTATTGGTTGGCCCACACCTCATTTGGTGACATATTGACACATGTGTGTAAAGAGGAAACGGGAGAAACGTCAAAGCGAAATACCTGCCAGCATAGTAGTCGCTAATCGATGCGGCCTCCAGCCACATGACCATTTACAAATTTACTTGCACACCTAAAACATAAATAAATATATAAATATATAATAAATTCCATTTTTTCTTTATTTTAACCCTTAGCCGTCCCAGTTCACCAGAACGCCATAGTTGGCACACTGGGGCTTTCCAGACCCTGGCGACCAAAATTTGTATCGCGTGGAGGGGGAATTAAATTTTTTTAAAACTCGAATGAAAAAAATTGTGGGATTTTATGATTTTGGGCACGAAAAATGATTTTAGTTTCTAAAATAATAAAATCAAATTTATTGTTTATGAAACTACTATAAAAAACGCGAAATTGTTATTTTTTTTCATGTTTCTTCGTTTCCGTCGGATCAATTATTGTTTTTCAAAATATTATTTTAGGAGGTACCTTCATTCTTTGATATAATATTTTCTACTAAGTTTCTGGTAAATTTATAGTAATTCTAACTATTTAGCTTAATGTTTTTATTTATTTATTTTTTTTTTCGCAGTATTCCTCGCGACTCCGCAGTTGTTCCATCGGTGCCTGCTCGGAAGTCCACTCTGCAATGATCAGCCTGTATAAAAATCCTTCCGACGCTTATTTTAAAGTACGTCTAGGGAAAGGACGAAGTACTTTTTCTTGTCGGCTAAAAGAAAGATTCCGGCGAAACGCCTTTCAAGTGAAAAGAGGAACGAAAGTTCCTCCTCTTTTTTCTACGCACTTAATCCTGAACTTACGAGAGAAGACGTTCTATTCGTTTACAAGCGTGACTCGTCTTCTCTGGGGATTGAGGCGAAACTTTGCAGACGTAGAAGTACGAAAATATATATATATTCGAGTACACGCCGTACGTGTAATGTTTAAAAAATCGTTTTTCTAAAAAAAGAAATGAAAGAAAAAGAGAAAAAAATAATAATGAAAAAATTGCTTCCAATTAATCGAAATCGAACGTAACTGTAAGTCACGAAAATTAAAATTATCATATTGCCAGAATTATTAGTATTTTTCCAGTGAAGGAAATGTTGAAAGAAAATATAAATGTGAATAAATAAGAGGAATTTTCACGAAATAGTTTTTGCAATTTTAAAAAAAGGTTGCAAACAATTTTCGGGTACAATTATTTCAGACTCGAAAAAAATGTTTCTTTTGAATTTTTTCCAAGGTTTAGAGTTGGTTCAAATTTGTCTTTTTTATATATATATTTTTTTATGAATTTTTTGTATGAAAGTTGTTCCTTTTTCAAACTAGTTAAAAAAAATTGGTCATCCTCGAAGAGAAAAAAAGGTTTTGAGACTTTGCTGAGAGTAAACTTGCATCATTGAAGGTCCTCCTTCGAATCTCGAGAATTTCAAGTTTCTAACAAAGTTTGTCTCAATTTTGCAATTGTTTGAAGAGGAAAGAGTTTGCCGCGTTCGCTCTACATTTGTAATTGTTTGACGTCGAACTTCCGAAATTTGTAATTTTTGAGGAATATCATTATCAAGAATATCAAACATATTTTCGAGAAATTTATAGTAAACCGTTTTTTCGACTTTGTAAATTTTAAAATAGTAAGAAATTTCGATAGTATTTTTTTAAAGGTAGAAATAGTTTGTTGTTACTTTTTTGAAAATTAATTTCGATTCTTTACTAACTTCAGGTTTAGAAAATTATAGTTCTTGATAAAAAAAATTGTCCAAACTTTCGAGAAAGCTAATTTTAATCCACGAAAGTTTTTCTTGCCATCTTGAAAATTTCAAGATTCTATCTTTACTCTCCAACTCATCGATTCTTCAAGACGAGTAACAAATTGACCCTCGAACTCACAGATTCTCGAAGAAGAAAGAGTTTCCCACTTTCTCTCCAGTAGCGCAAATTTTCTAAAATTGAACTTTGACAAGTTGAGATTTTTATGGAAGCCCGAGGACTAGTTTTTTGAACTGAAAAAATCCTTTTTTTTTTCAGACTGAGTCAGTTTCAGATTTAGAAGGAAACTTTTTTTGATAGCTATAAATTTTCAAATAAAAATACTTTTCATTTATTTTCAATTTTAAAAATTCCTCAGTCTTTAAGGGAAAAATTTTGAAAATTTCGAAGAAACCCGATTTTAATTTATAAAAGTCCTTTTTACTCTTGAGAATTTGACTTTCTTTTAAAATTAAACAAACAACAATTTCCTTCTCTCTCTCTTTTTTTAAATTTATACATAGAAAAAAATTTATATTTAGAAAAGAATTATATAAAATAATTTCGTAACATAAAAATGCAAGATATTTTTTAGAATATATATTTTTTAAAGATTACCAACGTTTCAAATAAAATTTTAGCGATTCTTTAATTATAAAACCTATTAAGTAATAAAAGAAAAATTTAAAAAAGACCAAAATTTCTTTAAAATTTGAAATTCTAAAAAATAAAATTCTTTTTAGAAAATCTCTAATTTCCTAATTCAAACTAAACTCTAGCAAGACTCGAATTGAATTGAAATTGAAAATTGAACAGTAAATTTGATAGAATCTCAAAAAATCTAAAAATTTCTTCGGCTAAAATTGAAAAAGTGTCGAAATTTATTTTGAGAAATGCAACAAAATTTTAAGCTATTTTTATTACATTAAAAAAAATTTACCTTTTGACCGTTTCTTTACCTTTTAAAAATTTTCCCTTTAAAAAATTACGTTTTAAAAATCTTTTAAAAAATGTTTACCTTATAAAAAATTTTTTCTTACCTTTAAAAAAATTTTTCTTACCTCTAAAAAATTTTTTCTTACCTTTAAAAAATATCTTCTCAACTGTTGAATTCCATCGATTTTCCCCAAACTGCATTTCGATTTCTCTTCTAACCAGTCCGTTCACTTCCGAACACATCGTGGAATCGTTCCCAGCAGCGAGTGGGCATTCTTGACCATCGTTATGTGACAAATCAAACACGCTCGGCGCTGCTGTGGTGGCAAAATAAACCTTTTATTGACGATTCAACCATTCTTTTATTACGGTGCTCAATAGAAATCGTCGTAAATTCTGAGCTCCACTAACCCGTGGTATCCCTTCTGTGGCAAAAAAGAACCGTTTTTTCCAGTCGAACCATCCTTTGGTTACAGAAGCACCTCAAATTAGCGACGAACCTGCATACCCTCCTTAAAGAAACTTCAATTCTCCCCACTTCCTCCACATTTCCCCTTCCTTCCTTCTCCGGGGAGATGCAATTGGAGTTCTCGATAGCATAGGACCCACCCCTCTGGCCGACTACGATTCGTGGTGGCGAGCGACCACCAACTGGAGCTTCTCCTGTAGAATCGAGAGTAAAAAAATTCCGTAACTTTGTTATCTCTTCCATCAACAATTTTTAAACAATAAAAACTCGTTCGTGAGATAAAATTCCGTGGAATAATCGCGTTAGCGTTTGAAATTACTGACATTTTTTAACGAACTAATCTTGTCTCTCTATTTCCTCGGGAAAAAAAGGGAAATTAACCACCTGCAATGAGGAGAAAATTGTTCCGTACGCGAAATTTCGCGGAGGCGAAGCTCTCCGTTTGCGAGAGAATGACCGTTATAAATTAATGCAACTTTGAACTGCAATTACACAATTTTCTGGAAACGAACGAATTCTCGCCATGAAGGTATTAATCGTGACGCTGATGATGACGACGGCAGCAATTACTGTTTTATGATTTTATATACTCCCTCTGAATTTACTTTATATTACAGTACCGTGAAAATTCGTTCGATAATGCAGTTGCCAATAACGCACGGCTCTTGTTGGCTGGAAATATTGTTTACATTTATTCGATAAATATGTATTTCGCTATAAATGAAATGAATGAGAATGGGAGGTGCGAGCGAAAGCGAAGATAACGGGGAGAGGAGGGTCAATTTCGCTCGTTTGGAACCACTTTTTTTTTTCTGCTCAACCGAGCAGTAAATTTTCTATCTAATATATGATTTTTCGCGTATAGAATAATTTGATATCTAATACGTCACGGAAGAGCTTTGTAACGTACACTGAAAAAAGAAAGAATATTCTGGATTTCAACAGCATTGGCGTGATTGGAAAAACAATAAAATTGATTCAACGGACGATGCGTTAAATACTCGATAGATTTGTTTAAAGAATTTTTCATTGCTTCGGTGAACAAAAAGAAAATAAAAGAACTATTGTTTGTTTGTGACAACCCGTGATAATTTTATTTTTGAGTCAATGGTATTTTTTTTCTCTGAAGAAAACGTGTTATGGGACACCCTAATATTTTAGAGAGGTACAGTAATTTTTACAGAGTAGGTGGGAAATTTTATTACACTGCAATTTTATTATTTAACATTTTTTTTCTTCGAGTATACGATTTTTCATGTATAGAATAATTTTATAATACGTCATGGAAGAGCTTGGTAACGTAGACTGAAAAAAAAGTTGCAAATTCTCTGAATTTCAACAGCATTGGCGTGATTGGAAAAACAATAAAATTGATTCAACGGACGATGCGTTAAATACTCGGTAGATTTGTTTAAAGAATTTTTCATTGCTTCGGTGGACAAAAAGAAAATAAAATAACTATTGTTTATTTATGACAGCCGGTGATAATTTTATTCTTGAATCAATCGTATTTTTTTTCTCTGAAGAAAATGTTAAGGGGACACCCTAATATTTTAGAGAGGTACAGTAATTTTTACAGAGTAGGCGGGAAATTTTATTACACTGCAATTTTATTGTTTTTAATTTTTTTTCTTCCAGTATAAAATATCTTATACACACAAAAATTTTTAACTGTATCGAAATGAAGAATTTATAATCCAAGAAATTAAACAAATGGTGGGAAATTTTCTTAAGTAACTCCGATTTTTATTTTTCCACGTGGTATTTTCTTTAATTCCAATTTTCACTTTCGAAGCAAATGTTATTCTATTGCGACATACTTTTACAATTAATGAAAAATCTATTTTAGGGCACCACAGCCTGCCCTGAGAAGATGAAAAAGTCTAGAAGGTCCTAGTGATTTTTGCTCCGGAGCGTGGTGACATTCCCGAAACTTCCCCAAATACTTATTTTCATTTTTCGGGCAGTCACTTTTGCCGACAGCGAACAATAAGTCTCACCCCTTGGCTCCGAAATTTTTGCAACAAGTTATTGCAGAAAAACATGTTTAGCCCATTTTGATATTCCTAGCGTCAGAAGTGAGCTATCATTTCAACTTAGGAATTTTCCCCGGGGATCTAGCTAACCATCAATCAACGCCAAAAAACCAGACAACAAATGGCATCTCTGGAAAAAGGCAAAACGGGGTCGGGGGAGGTAAAGAGAGGAAATCCTCACTCGTAGGAAAAGCAGCAGTCTCTGCAAATTTTCCAGAGGGGACATCGTCTCTTTTGCTTCCCCTACGACTTACATATTTTTCTTAGACTCGTGCCATAAATTATTCATGGCTGCTCATCCAATGCCATGGTAATCATGGCTATTCGTTCACCTCGAAGGTAATTAGAACTCCCTCCGTCGGACGTTGCATCGAAAAAATTGCAAAAAATAGAAAAACAAAATATTAATTTAGGTACAACGAAAAATAATTAAATTTAAATTTGAGTTAAATTCAAATTCAAATTTAAATGAAAAATAATTGTATTTGAATGATTATATTTTGAAGTATCTAAAAAAATTTTTGTAAATTTTTAAACGAAAATATTATATATTTAAAAGATTATAAGATTCTTTCTTAGAAAATTTTCTTTTTTTTTTTTCTTAGGAAATTTTCTTTCTTAGAAAACTATTCTTCAGGAATTTTTTTTATGGTTCAATCTTTTCAACGAAGCATTTAATTAACGAGCACTTTCGATTCTACAAAATCCCAGGAATGTCTGGGAATTTTCCCAAATTGCTCGAACGAGTAGTTTCGAAGTGACGGCCCGGAAAAAATTGCCACGGAACATCGGGGGGAGCCCCGGGGTGCTTCGGGGGTGAATTTTGTGCAGGAATATCGCGGCAAATGAGACGTTTCATTATGGACGCTGTATTATTTCCACGTATGTACACGCGGAAAATCACGGGTTTCTCGGTGTAGCTATTTGACCTGAAACTCCAGGAGCTTAACTGAAAGTTCGCTCGGCACCTGTACGTCTACCCGCTGCGAGAGAGTGTCAGAGGGTCGCAGCCCTTATCGTTGCATCAATCGAGGACGCGCCCTTCTGGACCGCAGGGGCCGGTATGACTGTAGGCGTTATACCTTTTACACATACGTTTTACACTCCGGTTTTGTCTTCTTGTCTTTAACCCTTAATGGAGCGCCTAAGTAGGGTCTGAAAGACTCTACGCATCTGTTTTTTCTACGACAGAGAGGAAGCAGAAAAAAAGGAGAGAACCTTAGGAAAGGTTGAGTGTACTATAAGCTTGAGTACTTCTTATATTAACTTGAAAAAAAGAAAAAAAAAACGTCTGGTGGAGGGAAAAAAAAAGAGTACTTCGTGAAAAAATGTCGACCGGTGTGTGTAATATTCGGTGTAATGGGGGTCGAAGATCTACCCTCTTTCGACTGATTTCCTGGAGTGCCAAAAGCGCAACCGAAATTTAGTCTCAAAAGGATAATAATAATAATGATGATGTTAATAGCAATAGTAATAATAATAATAATAATAATAGCAACAACAATAATAACAAGAGAAAAGGATTTAAAATATATTCGATTAGAAATAATTTTTCGAGATATTGAAAATCTAACGTACTTTTAATAATAATAATGATAATAATAATAATAATAACAACAATAATAACAAGAGTAATAATGATAATAGCAACAACGACAATAACAAGAAAAAAGGATTTTAAATATGTTCGATTAGAACTAATGTTTCAATATATTGAAAATCGAACGTAATTTTCCTTTGAAATGATAATAATAATAATAATAATAATAATAGCAACAACGACAATAACAAGAAAAAAGGATTTAAAATATATTCGATTAGAAATCATTTTTCGAGATATTGAAAATCTAGCGTATTTTTAATAATAATAATAATAATAATAATAATAATAATAATAATAATAATAATAATAATAATAATAATAACAGTAACAAAAAGAACAACAATAATAATAATGATAATAATTATAATATAACAGAAGCAATAACAAATAAATAAAATAATGATAATAACGATAATTTGATTTATAAATTGATTAGATAAATAAAAACTTCATGTAGGAGGAAAGGACGTAGGAAGAGATGAAGCTGAAAAAAGTCTGAAAATTACGTTGAGAATTAGAACGATTATTACTTCGGGGAGGAAAGAAAACAGCGCGGATAGTTAAAAACGGCTCCCCTGTGATTTAGTGAGTTTTTCTCGGGTGTTTCTTCCAGGGGAAGATTCACGTAGCCGAAAAAAGTGAAGGCAAATAATGAAGAAAAAAAAAAAAAAAGAGAGAGCAGTAAAAGCTTCCCTTTTCCCTGCCGCCCTTCGTGAACGGAAAACAGAAGTATCAACAAAATTGTAACTCATACCTCTTTAAGAATTTAGAGGAACGCTTTCAATTTTAAATTGCGCCAACGTATACGCTGAAAACACGAATTTCCTGAATCCACGAGCGACGAAAAGAAAAAGGGATTTCTTCCAAACAAAATTCTTCCCGAAAATAGGGTGAAAATTAAAGATTCAAAAGCGGGGTTGGGCGACTCGTTTTTAGGGGTAATTTGACGCGTAGAATCGATTTCAAAGGTTTGTTTTAACGAAATCCTAGCGGAAGTTGGTAAACAATGGGTTTTTTTGTGGAAAAATGGCATTTTTTATGAGATACCGAGAATTTTAATAACAGAATTGAATTCCTCGGGAAAAAATACATCGGATAAGGCTCTCCCGAAAGTGCTAAAAAAATTTTTCCAAAAGTCGAATTTTTTGGGCGTACCTTCCCCTTTCCCCGAAAATGGGGCAAAAATTAAAGTTTCAAAGACGGGGTTGGACAAGTCATTTCTAGGGGTAATTTTTTCCGTAGAATCGATTGCAAAGGTCAAATTTGACGAAATCCCAGCGGAAGTTGGAAAAAAGTAGGTTTTTTGAGGAAAAATCGCATTTCCCGTTGGATTTCGGGAATTCGTACAATGAAAATGGATTCCTCAGAAAAAAATACATCGGATATGGGTCTCCCGAAAGTGCTAAAAAAATTTTTCCAAAAGTCGATTTTTTTGGGCGTACCTTCCCTTTCCCCGAAAATGGGGCAAAAATTAAAGTTTCAAAAACGGGGTTGGACAAGTCATTTCTAGGGGTAATTTTTTCCGTAGAATCGATTGCAAAAGTCAAATTTGACGAAATCCCAGCGGAAGCTGGTAAAAAGTAGGTTTTTTGAAGAAAAATCGTATTTCCTATTGAATCTCGTAAATTTTGACAAAGAAAATAGATTTCTCGGGAAAAAATACGTCGGATAAGAGTCTCCCGAAAGCGCGCAAAAGATTTTTCCAAAAGTCGAATTTTCGGGCACACCTTGGCCTTACCTATTTTTCAATATGTTCCAAATTACAGTCATTCAAATTTTTACATGACCGCCAATATAAATTACACTGATCCACAATATTTATAATATCGATCTACGGTCAAATAATTAATTAACATATTACAATATTATATAGAATTTCTAATCATATGAAATATTGATTAATCGCCGACAAGGCTATAATAATTCATGACAGGAAAATAAGTCATTATTGTTGTTAGATATAACAATTGAAATATCGGCGAAGATCCAAAAATATACTCAGGAATTAATATACCTATAAAATATTGATAGGTTTCTATAATTTGCGATTGCTGCACTTTCCTTTCCTTTCCTTTCCTTTGCTTCACTTTACTTTAGAAATTCGGAATCATTACTATGCAAATATTAGCGACCGTGTAATCTATGTACTGGTTGTTTCTGAATTGTGCCCATTGTGTAAATAGCTATTGTTAGAAATTTATACGTACACGGCGATATTCAAATAGCGCAATGGCTTTCGGAGATAGATATCGGAGATCAATAAAGGATATTTGCTAGAATGCGTGCAATTCAGACACACACACATGTGAATCGATTGCCTTTTCTCTCTTTTTTTTTCCACTATCGAGTGCCGACACATGCATGTAAATACAATACATCCTGCCCGGGGAAATGAATGAAAAGTACACGGTACAGGTATGTTTTGTTCACAGTGAAAATTCCGATATGCAGAGGAAATTAAAGATTAGTCATTAAAGCTTCATATAGTGTAAGGGAGTGTACAGCGCGAAAGCTTGACTTCCGGGTTACTGGAGTTTCGGCAATAATAATAATAATAATGATAATGATGATAATAATAATAATAATAATAATAATAATAATAATAATAATGATAATATTAACAATAATAATATTATTATTATCAATAAATAATAATAAATAATAATAAAGTATATCCCCTCACCCTCAAGTGGCCTCATGTAACAATTATTTATAACGAAGCTTTTTTTTTCTCAACCTCCATTTTGAAAAAAAAATCATAATTGAATTTTTTAAAGGAGTTCATTTAAAAGAAAGAAATATCTTTCTCCAAATTTTGTACAATTTAATTTGCAAAACTCGTTAATTAACCTTCAAACTGCGTTCCTTTTTCAAAATCCGATTTAAAAATTCGTAACTCAAAAAGCAAAAATCAATAAAAATAGCCTGTTTTCAAATTTACGGATTCTACCTTCGAACCTATAAATTCCAAGCCTGCAGTAAATTGTTTCTTAAAATTGCGAAATATCAAAAATATGAATTTTAATAATATCCCGTTAAATTCTTTTCTCTGTTATTTTTTTCGAAACTCGTTTACAAATGTAATATTAAGTGCAAACAAAATTTGCATTAATGTAACGAACCATTAACCGTCAGGTGTCTTATGGTTAATCGGTTTTTTTTACAAGTTGCACTCTAAAAATTCATAATTTCGAAAACGAAAATTCTAAAATATTTTGGACAAATTTCTCGAGGATCTTTGAATCTTAAGGAGCAAAACATTAATTTATATTAATCCAGAATATTTATAATATCAATCTATAGACAAATTAACCCTAGAACAGCACACCTCCAAACTCGAACGTAAAGAGCATAATCGATTTTCCAAAAAAGGTATTTATTTCGAAAAATGAAGGGTGTGATTTTTAGAGAATTACTAATTTTCGTAATATCGCACATAATTACAGATTTGGAGTTCGGACAATTTTCGATTTTGGACAATGGAGTTCGGAAATCGCATGGGGTCATATTGACCCCATGTGCTGTTCTAGGGTTAATTATTATCAAATTTGTATAACAATTATATAAAAAAATCGATTGATCCTAAAAGTTTCGCGATTTAACGAAATTTCCTCCGATGTCTGCGAATTCTTTCTATTTTTTAAGGTGTGCGCACAAACACAGACGGAAGTGCAAATTTACACGTTCATATATAAGAACACACACATATTTCCATTTTGCTGCGAGGGATTTAAGAGACTATCCTCCTGTACTTCCTGCAACCCTTTAATGCCAACAGCAGTGTCAGAAGTATTACGACTGTATTAAATTGCACAACACGAAAGGGTAGTTTAAATTCTACGCTCACTCCGCTGCACCCTTTAACCTTTAACACAGGTAACAGGTAAGTTAAACCAAAGATTTTCGTTTAGTAACCGGGCTAAGTAAGTTTGAAAGCTATTCCTTACCGGATCATTTTCTTTGCCTTTGCATGTTAAGCAACTCACGTCTGGTTATGATACCAGTTAACCCACCAGGTAGGCATTCCAGGAAATTCATCATAGAATGGCTCTAATGGACCCTTTCTATTTCTTTCTATTTCTGCTCGCTCATTTTACAAATACATCGTTCGCTTTCCCAATCCGTGGCATTTGGAAACTCCAAAGTGCAAAGTTGCATAAAAGCTCCGATCATCCCCATCCCAATCCACTCTCGGCTCGTATTTTATTATTATTATTATTATTATTATTATTATTATTATTATTATTATTTTAACCCTTAATAGTCACACGTTCTAGAAATAACGTATTGGTCACACGGGGTCAGAATGACCCCAGCCATGTTTAAACAATTACCACGTTGCCAATATCATTCCGAGCGACTCATAAAAATTCGGGATATTAGTTTCAACCTTTTAGAACGAGAACATCATCGCATAAAATTGTTATAAAATTTTAAAAATGGCGAAAAAAAATCAGGAAGGAGGCAATCCGTAAAAAATACCATTTTTTACTAAAAAAATCATAACTCTGGCAATTTTCAATATTTTTACAGAAAATTTTAGGGTGATATTCTTGAGATGTCGGAGTGTATAAAAAAAAATAACTTCGAAGTGGGCGCTTCAAAAAAGGTATTTATTTTGACATTTGAAGAGGATTTTCCCGACGTTAATCTTGTCTTACAAAGGAAATCCCAAAGCACTATTAGAGGGAAGGCTAGACCAATCGGGCGCCAATAATTTATAGTAATTCCAGTTAAAGTTTCGGTTGGGGTCATTTTGACCCCGGGTGACCATTAAGGGTTAATAAAAATGTAAAAGGTGTAAAGTTTCATTGTACGTGAAATAACCGATGCTACGTATCGAAACATTATATAATAATTATTGTACAATTTTAAAAAATTTGAAAACGTTAATAGCCGCCACGTAATAGAAATTTGTATCGTTGGGGTACGAAAAGCCACAGTGTGCCAATTATGTTACTTTGGTAAAGGGTTGAACATGTTACGAGAAATGTCAAATTTTCAATAATACAAATTGTATGATATTATTGTATTATTATTATTATTATTATTATTATTATTATTGTTATTGTTATTATTATTATTATTATTATTATTATTATTATTATTATTATTATTATTATTATTATTATTATCATCATTATTATTATTATTATATCTAGCGGGCGATAAATAATATTAATAAATATGTGGAGAAGGCGCAGCGTAAGGTCGTTTAAATTGGTCTGCGAAAAACAATGAATTATTCACGAATTGGATTGAATAATTAATTTTGTGCAAATGTATAATAATTATCAAATTTCAATTTATTTCAATACAAGACATCGCTCGAGTCAATTTAAAAAGTATTCATTTTCTCACTCGAAGCAATCTCTCAAATTGAGCATTACAACGCCTTGATATTCACAATATAATCCACAGATTGGGGAAGATTTATTTGCTAGGGTGGCGCTTCCTAATCCTCGTCAATCAGCTGTTACTCGTTACTCAACATTAGACTGTCGAAGCATTAACAAAACAGATATTACGACGTCATTTATTTTTTGGCTAATCATTAATTTTAAGTGTGAGGTTTAAGAGTAAGGTCAAAGTGTACCAAGGGGGGGGGGCGCTTTGGGGACCCCCGATCTCCGTCTCGTTCAGAAATGAAATATTTCATCAGCTCTCAAGACATTGATTAAACAATTAGCCAACGGGGAATTTTCATTAGACCCGAATAAATTAGGTGACGTATATTAACGTAAACTATCTTAATCCGATAGGGATTTCGAGGATTATATTGTTATAGGCGAGCTTCCAGATAATGTCTGAAACTAGGAAGTGGCGAAATCGATGGCTTCGTAAATCCTTAAAACGAAGAAATTAACACCGTGGGGGTGAACTCTGGTTTCATGGAAAAAAAAAAAAGAAATTCATTTTGTGCGAGAAAACATTTTTTTTTTGTTTCGAATTTTCGAAGAAAAACTATAATATCGGATAAGGATTTATTTTAACAAGTAGTAAAATCTCATTTAATTAATTTAGTACCTATGTATAAAATTGAATTTTCTACAATTTTACAAATTGCGAAATTCTTAGTTGGTCCTGGTTTCGAAATACACAATTTAAATTCTTAATTATTATTTTATAACACTTAATTTTGATTTTTTTATATAAAACTGGATTTTATTATAAAAAACATTTTTACATGAAACGGATTTTATATAAAAAAATTGTTTGTATAAAATTGGATTTTATATAAAAAAATTAATTAAGCAAAAAAGACCTGATTTAAATTCGATTTATTTTCTGGTAATTTCACTACTTGAAAAATCCCATTCAATTGATTTAATATTTTCTGAATATAAATTGATCGAATCGTGTATATTATTTATCACTTCATTGAATTTTATATGAAAATTAATGGAGAGGAATTTTTTGATAGCCGCAAAATCCCATTCGCTTAATTCAATTAATTAAAGGAATTTCTCAATATTTACATTTTTCCCGAGACGGTTGTTGCAACTTGTTGCTTAACATTTGTACACAAGCAAACAATTTGCATACATGAACGTAACGCAACGTAATTATGGCCCACAAGCTGTGTTCGCTGAAATCTGTTCCATTCTGACATTCTGGATTAAAGCTGTATGTGAAAGGTTAGTGTTAGAGTTTAAATCTATCATCCGAACTTCATGTTGTATCGATCAACAGATCGATAACAGGTGATAGCCAAGGTATTTCTTTTGTTATACCATGGTTACGAATCTTGTGTATTAACGTTTGTCATTTGTATGTTCATTCATTACGTTTTCATTCATTTACGAATAAAGTTGTCCTTTATCCCCTTTTTACAACTCTTTCCTAATTCCATTGCGATTATTAAGTCCCAATAGGTTATGGGCCCAGGATTGTGAAGAAAGAGTGTGAAGTAAAAAGGTGGAAAGTGAACACGTGAACTTTTGAGATAAATTTCGCACAAATTAAGCAAAATGGAAATGTGCAGTGTGAATTCCACGCGTTTGGAAATGCTAAACGGTAGCAACTACGATACGTGGAAGATGAAGGTGGAAGCCTTATTAATAAAGAACAAATTGTGGAAGTACGTAAACGGCACTAAAGAAAAGCCCACCCCCATTCAAGGAGATGCTGCATCCCTCGCCACAATAGAAGCGTGGATCGACGACGATCAAAGGGCGAAATCAGACTTAATATTGTCTATTTCACCCTCAGAGTTGAAGCAAATAAAAAAATGCGAAACATCAAGAGAAATTTGGTTAAAATTAGAATCCATCTATTTGTCAAGGGGACCATCGCGCAAAGCCTCGCTCTGGAAGCAATTAATAAATCATCGCCTGGAAGAAGATGAAAAAATCCGAGAACATATCAAGAAATTCTTCGAAATAATTGATAAATTAGCAGAATTGTCACTCGAGATTAACGAAGAACTGCAATCAATTATATTACTTCATAGCTTACCACAGAGCTTTGACAATTTCAGATGTGCAATTGAGTCACGCGATGAGCTCCCAGATCCAGAAATATTAAAAGTTAAAATTCTCGATGAATGCAACACGAGAAAAGGAAAAACTTCTGGAGAATCCACGGGTGCGATGTTCGCCAACAGAAGTCAGCGAAAGCCGAGTAGCTGGAAAGGAAGGAAGCCCTGCTATAAAAAGGATGGTAAGGAAGGTGAAAAACCATCATTTAAATTTAAATGTTACAGGTGTAAGAAACCAGGACATATAGCAGCAGATTGTCGAGAAAACGGCAACGACCATTCGAAACTGGTAGAAGACACAGGTTTTCTCGCATTTCCTCGAAATCATGTCGCTCACGCGGCTGAACAGCGATCCGACCGGAGCAATTGGTGCATCGACAGTGGGTGCACTACGCATCTATGTAATGATCGCAAAATGTTCAAGGAGTTGACCACAACGGAAACAGGAAAAATACTACTGGCGAATAATGACTCGACGAAAGCGGAAGCGAAAGGTTTGGTGAAGGTATTATCCACGAACGGTAAGAACGACGTGAACGTCTCTCTGAAAAACACCCTGTACGTACCTGATCTGCGTACAAATTTAATATCCGTTGCAAGGATCACCGACACAAACCATCAAGTATTGTTCAAGAAGGACGAAGTCGCTATAATCGACCCAAATGGGAAAACCACCGCAATCGGCGATCGAAAAGGCGACTTATATTTTCTACGCGAAATAATGGAGCAGGCAGCAACAGCAACAACAGCAGAGATGTCAGACATCACTTTGTGGCACAACAAACTAGGTCATATAAACGAAAAAGACCTGTCGGAAATGAATAGGAGAAAGATGGTCTATGGAATGCATTTTAAGCAAAATGAAATTTTGCCAAAATGTGAAACCTGTATGCGGGGAAAGTTAACTGCACTACCCTTCCCAAAAGCATCAAAGAGAAATTCGAAGATGCTGGAAATTATCCACACGGATATTTGCGGACCTATGCGCACTGAATCCAAAAGCAAGGCAAGGTATTTCATCACCTTCATTGACGATTATTCGCGCTGGTGCGATGTAAAATTTTTAACACAGAAGAGTGAAGCACTCAAAGCTTTTATGGAATTCAAAAACAATGTGGAGAAACAGACGGGTAAGACCATAAAATATATACAATCCGATAACGGTCGTGAATTCTGTAACAAGGAATTCGATGACTTCTTGAAGAAAGAAGGCATTCAAAGGCGACTAACTGTCGCGTACACCCCTCAACAGAACGGGATAGCAGAAAGGCGCAATAGAACCTTATGCGAGACGGCAAGGTGCCTGCTTTTACAATCAGGGTTGCCCCCAAGTTTTTGGGCAGAAGCTGTAGCCACCGCCAACTTTTTACGAAATAGGTGCTGCACGAAGAGTCTGGACGGAACAACACCATTCGAAAAATGGACCCAAAAACGTCCCAATTTGAAATTTTTAAGAATCTTCGGAGAGGAATGCTTCGTACTCGACAAAACTCCAGGTAAAGACAAATTCCAACCCAGATCTATACATGGAACGTTTTTAGGATACGACAGCGCCTCGAAAGCCTATCGGATCTGGTTGACCTCCGAAAACAAGGTCGCCATAGCACGGGATGTCAAATTCCTAAACAAGGTTGGAAACCAGGGGAAGTATGAAGACTTCACACAAATAGAACAGAAGGAAATTCCAACGACCGAGGAGAATCCGGACAACGACTGGACAGAAATTGGTCCAAATGAAGAAACTACATCAGAAGAGAATCCTGACGAAGAACACCACGAAGAAGAAGCGGAGGAACGACCAGGAACTAGAAGAGGGCCCGGAAGACCGAAGAAAATTTATACAGGTCAAAGAGGTCGCCCGCGGAAACAATATAACACGATCGAAGAGGATCACGTGGTAAATTTCACCGAATACGTAAATTTGTCAGAGACTCCATGGAATCAGGCTATGACTGGACCACATGCATCTGAATGGAAAGACGCCATTGTCGAGGAAATCAAAAGTTTGATACGACATGATACTTTCAAACTGGTGGATAGAGAAGATCGCACAGTCATCGGATGCAGAACAGTCCTCAGGAACAAATATCGAGCCGACGGAACCCTTGAGAGAAGAAAAGCTCGTGTAGTGGCTAAGGGATTTGCTCAAAGACCTGGGATAGACTTCCATGACACGTTCTCACCTGTAGCACGGTTGAGTTCTGTACGATCTATTCTAGCCCTAGCAGTGAGGGAGAGGATGCATGTTCACCAGCTAGACATCACAACTGCCTATTTGAACGGCAAAATTCAAGAAGACATCTTCATGGAAAAGCCCGAAATGCTAAAAGAAGCATTAGAAACGATCATTAATCGCAAAGACTCATCCGACGTAATAATCGAAAGATCCAAAGAGATGTTTCAACAACTAAAGAACGGCGATAAGATATGTAAACTTCAAAAAGCCCTATATGGCTTAAAACAAGCCGGTAGACAGTGGCATATCGATTTCAAACAAAAGCTCCGTGATATTGGTTTAGAACCAATAAATTCGGATTCATGTGTGTTCATTTCCAAAGAAGGAAAAGAACCACTAATAGCCTTAATTTACGTCGATGATGTCATCATTATATCCAAGAACTTGTCTCAAATCCGAGAGTTCAAGTCCAAACTTGGAAAACGTTACGACGTGAAAGACCTCGGAGAAGCTCACTACTGTTTGGGCATCGAAATCAATCGAAGAAATAATAAAATATCGATTTCTCAGAAAGGTTACATTCGTGATATCTTACAGCGTTTCAACATGGAAAACTGTAAATCCGTATCGACACCAATGGATCCAGGTACTAAGCTTGATCGTTCTGAACAAGAAGATGAAACAGAATCGAGAAAGTTACCATATCAAGAATTAATAGGAGCCCTTAATTATTTGGCAATTGCCACGAGACCGGATATCGCCTTCGCAGTAAGCCATCTAAGCCAATTCAACGGATGCTACAGCGAAACCCACTGGAAGGCAGCGAAACGCGTAGTGCGTTATTTGCGTGGCACTCTCGATTACGAAATCGTCTACGAACGAAATTCGAAACCGGTTGAAGGCTTCACTGATGCTGACTGGGGAGGATGTTTGATAGATCGTCGTTCCTACACAGGATACGCGTTTACCCTGAGCAGCGGTGTCATCTCCTGGTCATCGAGAAAACAACGCACAGTAGCTCTCTCATCTACGGAAGCCGAATACATGAGTATTACAGAGGCTACGAAAGAAGCGCTGTATCTACGAACCTTTTTCGAAGAACTTGGATACAAGGAATTAGGCGAGATCTCCATACTAAACGACAACCAGGGAGCACAGCTTCTGGCGCGAAACCCAGTGTTTCACGGTCGTTCAAAACATATAGAAATAAGGCACCACTTCATTCGAGAAGCCTTAGAGGACAAACTCATCGATTTGAAATATATTTCAACAGACGAGATGCCTGCAGATTTCCTAACAAAAGGATTGCCTTCGATCAAACATCGCAAGTGCATGGATAAGTTAAATGTTATTCAAATTGTTTAAAAAGGCGGTGATAGATTTAAGGGGGAGTGTTAGAGTTTAAATCTATCATCCGAACTTCATGTTGTATCGATCAACAGATCGATAACAGGTGATAGCCAAGGTATTTCTTTTGTTATACCATGGTTACGAATCTTGTGTATTAACGTTTGTCATTTGTATGTTCATTCATTACGTTTTCATTCATTTACGAATAAAGTTGTCCTTTATCCCCTTTTTACAACTCTTTCCTAATTCCATTGCGATTATTAAGTCCCAATAGTTAGCAATGCGAGTACAGAGTGAATCGCTAGTAAAATTTATCCAGGATTTCTCTAGACGTAATTAATATTCGGAACACGACGGGAAACCATCGCGTTATCTGAGTAGCAAAAGATATTACAACCACCGACTTGTTGGGAATGCAAAAACCTACGGAAGACAATTTCTTCATTATTATTACGGCGTTCCTCCTAATGGCGGAGGCTGCCGGGAAAACGAGATGGAATTTTTTATTCGGCTGCTACGTCACTACTTCAAATCCATTAGTCTCCATTACTTTTTTTTTTTTATGAAATACAATGGAATGAAATAATATGTAGGCAATTTGATTAATTGGTGGAGACTTTATAACCATCAAAATTAATTCTTCGTTAAAAAGGAGAGTGGATCGTATTTCAAATGTGTACTCCTCTTTTCGTGAATTTTCGTGTACGGTGCACAGTAGAGATTTCCATTTCACGAATAATTTGTTTTTTTCTTTTTCACTAAAAGTGTTATTGCCGGAATTTTTACCATCGAAATTCCTATTCGTGATTGACTTTCGAGGTTTTGATTTTTCGAATTTAGTGAAGAACCGAAATCTCAAAAATGTCGAATTTGATCTCGACGAGATTTCGGTTTGGGTGTCGAAATTTTGATTTCCAGGATTTCGAAACGTTAAAATTTCTTGAAAATTCTTTAAAATTCTTACTATCCCATTTTATTCAAAATTCCAATTAATAGAAATCGTATTTTTTGACCTTCGATTATTACCAATTTATTGCAACCAAATTTTCAGGATTATAATAATAACAAAAATAATAATAATAGTAGTAGTAGTAGTAGTAGGAGTAGTAGTAGTAGTGGTGGTAATAATAATAATAATAATAATAATAATAATAATAATAATAATAATAATAATAATAATAATAATAATAATAATAATAATAATAATAATAATAACAATAATAATAATAATAATAATAATAATAGCAATAATAATAATAATAATAATAATAATAATAATAATAATAATAACCCAAATAATAAGAGTAAAAAATTGCCAAACGCGCGACTAGTAACAATACAACACAATTTTTGTAAATTATTACGAGAGAAACTAGAAAACAATATTAAAAATATAAACACTTTTTTATACAGCAACATTTTAAAAAAAAGTATATATTATGCACAATTTATATCAAAGCTCGGAAAAAAAATAAATAAAAACACAAATTTAAAAACAAAAAGAACAGATATTTCAGTAATAACAGTAATTAAATTAAATTTTTAATTTTCAATTCTTAATATTTCCTTTTCCTTTTCTTTTTTTTAAATCAACCTGCGATGACTGCTTCCGACATAAAAGACGTAACGTATATATAGATAATATTTTCAGAACGACACGTAGACAGACCAAGCACTACTGTAGAATCACCCTGATAAAGGGTTGAATTCCTTACACGGAAAGCCCGGTAATGTAAAATTTCCTGTACCCTCGTTTTCGAGTACGCTTATTGTCAGGTAGGTACTTATAGAGTTTTTCCGTGGGATTGCAGTTTACCGAAATAATTCTGGGGATATCCCGGATACCGTGCGGTCACGTAACATACGTATATAGTGCAAAATTATTATTCGACAACCAGGCTGAAAAAAAAAAAAGAAACCGTTTCAGACCGGATTCTGAACGTGATCGGAATTTCAAATTCCGCACGTTCGATTGAACTCGAAAATTGTTTAGCGGATTAACTTGATTCGTTAGACTGCTGGAACGGTCGCGACCCCTAACCAATCACGCGCCGTTCCAAAAAGCCTGGTAAAAAATACTAATCGGAACGTCACCAACCACCGAACCTCGTATCGGCAATTTCTCGACATTTACGAGCATTTTTTTCGGATACGTCGAGCAAACACTCGAGGGTTCGATCGAAAGGTCGAGTCAAAAGTTCACCAGACCTTTCTTAATGACGCTAATTGGGTGTTCGGTCAAGCAAAGTTTCGGTAATTCGAGGAATTTCGGGGTCACTGGAATTTATCGAATACAGGAAAAATCGAGATTCTCTTGAATAAACTTTCGCATACTTTTTCGGGGGAAAAAAAAATTGTACTTCAGTTTTGAAATTTTCGGCTCGAATTACCTGTCGAAAAATTCTCGGTTCGCGATAGAAAACATTCTCTGGATTTTTTTTTTTTTCAGAGAAGTCGAGAAGGTTAGACGTTATATTTTGTAAAAAATAATTGACAGTAAATTCGAGCATACTCGAGTTTTCAAACCAATTTTTGCATAATTTTCCGTCCAAAAGATGTATTTCAGTTTTGGAATTTTCGATTTAAGCCACTTATGAAAAAAAATTCTCGATTCTTGGTAGAAAATAATTACTGAAATGTGTTTTCGAAAAATTCAAGAAGGAACAATTTTGTCCCAAACGTTGTCCATTTAAAAACGTACTCGTTAATTTAAAGAACACTTTAAAATTAGATTTCATCTATTTTCCAAGAAAAAAAGGCAGATCTAGAGAAATAAATGTGTACCTACTTTTTAACTAGAAGCAATTTTTTTTTTATAAAATCGCAAATATAAAATTGGAAAGAATTCGGAAGATTTGATTAAAAGTGGAGTTAAATTAACCCCAACAATGTTAACCCTAGAACAGCACACCTCCAAACTCGAACGCAAAGAGCACTAATCGATTTTCCAAAAAAGGTATTTATTTTGAAAAATGAAGGGTGTGATATTTAGAGAATTACTAATTTTCGTAATATCGCACATAATTACAGATTTGGAGTTCGGAGTATTTTCGATTTTGGACAATGGAGTTCGAAAATCGCGTGGGGTCATATTGATCCCATGTGCTGTTCTAGGGTTAAAATCACTGGAGTTAATTTACCACCATAACTACCGAAGGTGTCAAAAGACACCTCTTCTCATTTTAAAATTTCGAATTACTTTTTAAATTTAATATAATCATTTTTTATCGACTAATTTTTTATCAACCAAAGGAAAGTGCTTAGAATCTGTAAAAAATTTGGTATTTAATAGAAAAAAATCCATTTTATTTGAAACCCCACAAATTCATGTCCAGGACCTTCAAGGAAATGGAAAACCAAATTCGGAAGTAGAATAGCCACTGGACAAATAATAGTAATTCTATGAAAACATTGGAGGCTGCAAATGTCAGTGCCAAGAGTGATCTTGAAATTAATTTGTAAGATTAATTCCGAGCTTGTTTACTGGATCAAGGCTGCATTTACTGAGTAAACCACCGCGGGCACACATTTATTTATCCCATCGTAACCGTTTTGGTCGGACAGACACGAGGACTGGAAAGCACCGGGGATAGATAGAAACGGGACAATCGAAAGCTCCGATGTTATTTCTGCTTGTATTCCTTTTCGTCTGTTTATCTTAGAATTATAGCGGCTCTTGAATTTCATTTAGGAGGCATAGAAAATGCTATTTGTAGAAAACCTTACATCAATTGTATCGTCAATTAACCCACTACGCCTTCGCAACTGCCGTGGAAGCAAAGCACTGTAGATAAATGGCGTCCCTTTTATTACATAAAATCCTACGACTTTCGCATAATTTTCCGCCCAAATCATCCGAAAATCATATTTCAGTTTTTCAACTCGAGCTACCTGCAAAAAAGATTCCCAGTTCTTGATGGCAATTGTTCGCTACAATTTTTTTCCCGAAAATTCGAGAAGGTTATTTATGACGTCACGTTATGTAAAAATATTTGTAAGAGTCATAGTTCTTTTTATATGCCAAAAAGAGAGAGAGAGAAATAGGGAGAAAGTCGATTTTCACTGTTGCATAATAATTTGGATGGCGCAAAAATGAAGTTTTACCACCGCCTGGCGATTTTTCTGCTAATTGAATTAATTCGCGGTAATTAAAATGAAATTTATTATTACGATTCCGATTTACTAATTTTTACTTTTTTATAAGAGCCCGAATAATTTATTGTGTCTGTTACAATAATATAAAAAGTAAATAAAGAAAGAACCCGACCAAGAAAAATAAACGAAAAGAGAAAAAAACGAATTAATAAAGTGTATCGGCAAAAATGTTGATTTAAAACCTACAATTGTGATATAAAAGTTACGATGGAGATTATAAAGTTGTATATTATAAAAGCTACAATCGCGAGAAATATGACCTTTAAAGAGAGAAAGGTATCTCGTAATAGGCATCTTCATCCCATCGTAAAAATTCCTAGAAGGTTGTAAAATTTAGTATCACCTGATTTCTTTTCTCCATCTAAGGTACACGGTAAAAGTACATAATTTCGCCTGACAATTTCTCCGACGTGGCAAATTTTCCTTTCCACGCAGTGGTGCCCGATTGTTTTACAACAATATCCATCTATTTTTTGTTCCCTAACGGTATAAGTGGCTCTGGGATAATTATTAATATTATTATTATTAGAGTTAATATTACATTGGAGTCTATCGTTTCAGAGACACTTGGGGGGTTAATGTACCATAAAAACCACTACAACCCCACTCCAATAAATGGAAACAAAGGAGGCTTTTATTGTATGAATAATAATAATAATAATAACAATAATAATAATAATAATAATAATAATAATAATAATAGTAGCAGTAGTAGTGATAGTTGTAGTAGTAGTAGTAGTAGTAGTAGTAGTAGTAGTAGTAATAGTAGTAGTAGTGATAGTTGTAGTAGTAGTAGTAGCAGTAACAAAAATAACAACAACAATAATAATACAAAAACAACCCCTAAATCTGATACGTAATAAAGCAAAAAAAAAATGAGAAAGAAAGGAAGAAATAAGCCTCCCGGATTATATCGACTGTATCCCCTGCATTCTTATGCGAAACGGTGATTCACCAGCAGCGTTTCGGAGTTTCCCGAAATTTCCTTATTCCATGTAACCCAATTACGATATTTGGTAAATACGAGCGAACGAGGGGTTTTGCAAGAGCGGAGGGGTGAAGGGGGATGAGGAAAACATGGAATAATGTGAAATTCGTGGGTGGACAATGACGTCACCGATGTACCCTTTATCGCTGTCCTACGTGCCGCGGAGGACGTAAGTAGTATACATCCGAACAAGACGTTCCAAGAGGGTGGTTCTGCTGGGGTGGCAGTGGTGGTGGCGGCGGCGGCGGCGGTACGAAAGGGGTGGAAAAGGTTGATTGTCGGTTCGCGGACGAACGATGAATGAGACTCGGGTTTTGGCCGCGCTCCAAGCATCGAACGGTGCGCGAAAGCGAGGAGGGATGAAATTCGAAAGGAAGGGTTGGCGAAATAACGGGGGGGTTGCTTGTAAAGCGATAGTAGCGAGCGTCCGCAGTGGAAAATGCGACTAGATGGCGCTAACTCGAGTTTAGTGGTAAAGGGGTGCGAAGGATAAGACGGGACACGTAAACCCGGAGCTCCCTCCGGTTCTCGGTCTGACGTCACCGCTCAAGGCCGTACGCGATCGTTACTATTTTCGCTGCTGCTGCTGCTGCCGCTGCCACTGCTGTTGCTGTTGCTGTTGATGTTACTACCACTACTATTGTTAATACCCCTACTAACAATGGTAGTGGTGGTTGCGATGCTGATGCTGCCGATGCTGCTGATGCTACTGCCACTGCTGCCACTGCTGCTGTTGCTGCTGCTGCTACTACTGCTGATGCCGCTGCCGCTGCTTCGCTCACTTTGTTTGCCCGCTCACTCGTTACCATCATAGCTACTGGTCACGTTTGTCTCCCGGGAGAATCAATCCCCTTCTGCTCTCCTTTTTTTTTGGATGTCAAAATAGATGAATGACAGTGAAAGACGTAAATGCAGAACACGTTTTACTTTCATATTTCACGTCACGCGATGAATTTCATTTAAACAACAATCAATTTTTAGGATACACCGTGACCGTTCCCGGCGCAAATTGGAAACGGCAGTTCCTGTTAGTGGACGAATCCGCCCATTCCCCGCTGGATGGATCAGCATTTCTGACAATCCGGAGACTCCCTTTGATGGTCAGGCTCAGGGTTGGACCGAGAATATACAATGTATACCCTTCTGATTAGCTCGAGCCTTTCGGTTCTTGAACCCGAACGAGCAGCTGCCACGAGGCCGAAGATAAATCAGCCGAACGTGGAATCACTTTTTCTCGGCGCTTGTAGGAAACCGGCCGATCAATGATTTTCGTTTTTCGTGTAAACAATCAACAAGCTTCGCTCTATCACGGTTGCGAGCAAAACTCCCCTTGAAAGTTTCCCATCAGCCACTGGAGGCGATAAATGGCCATCAATCGGCCCCAATTGCTGAACTCCAGTCTTCCAGCGTCCAGGAGGTTTTTTGCTTCGCAGGTCCATGACATTGAAATCATTCGATAGCACAGGTGATGTCGTTTCTCTCCAAAATTGCTCCCAGTCACCGCGTTACTGGACCCAAACATTGTCCACCCGGTCCAGAAGGTGATGGGAACACATGGATGACGTCTAAGGCTTGAAACTCCAGAGGGTCACGTTCTCTACCGACGCAATCCTCGGAATCTCATCAGCATCCCTTCAGGTGGGTGCAAATTTCCCCTTGTGGGGCATTTGAAGGCTCTGGGTGACCTTCAATCGGCCCCGATTGCTGAACACCAATCTCTCAGTGTCGAGGAAGTCCTTTGCAGGTTCGTGACATTGAACTGGTTCGATAAAACGGGTGAAGTCGCGCTCCTCTTACGATTAATGACGAGCTAATGTACGGCTTAATGGAGGGCGTTACATATTTGTATCGAGACGTGATTTTCTATACGCTGGAGCGACTGCCTGTGTTCGCGCTGAAGCGTTGAACCCGTATTCTGGGAAGCGAAGTACGTATACGAGCTGGAATGAACGTGCGGAGGCGGTAAATGAATGCCGGTGATCGATTAGATGTAGATAGAGTTATCTTGATGGAGAACAATGAAAGCCGAAAATGCGGCGCGGTGTGTGTGTGTGTATATATACACGACATTTCATGGATACCGGAGTCATCCAGACGGAGACGGAGCGGCGTCGAGGCGCCGTCAATGAAACCCTCGACACACCCTCTCTTGTTTCTTTCTCTCTTCGTCATCGTTGCAACAACTTTTCCACGGTATACGATGAAAGTAGTATTTAAGAACGTTGCCGGCATGACTCACGTATGAGATGATCGCTCGGGTTCGTGATATTTCCAGGCTGCGTATGTGTGTCGAATAAAGAGGAACCCAAACGACGGCCATAAAACTTCTTTAACGACGCGTATCCTCTGCGACTCGGCGTGGGTGATACGCGAGTGATAAATACACAGGAAGATTTCATCAGCCGGAGAGCAGTTGCAGCCACTGGGACGATTCAGCCCAGAAACGTCCTTTCCCAAACCAGGCGAAGCGGTGCCCAACGTTCGGGACGGAGACACTCCGGTTTCCGACTCACTCGCCGGTCACCTTCCCTCGTCAGGAGAGGGTTGCAGCATAGGCCGCGGAGTGGACCACGTGAGAGCAATTCCTCTGAATTCGTGGATCCTTGAAACACGATTGGAGGATTTGCCACCGTTAGAGGCGAAAGAAGATCATCCAAGGCCAGTGCGCCTCCGGTAGTATTTGTACAAATCCTCGGGACTAAATTTCACCCCCTTTGGGATCCAAAAGCACCATTAATTCAACAGATACTCGGAAGGATTAGAAGCGCGACGGGAAATTATGTGGGATTAGGGAAGTTGCATCTCCCAGCCCCGTCGGATTTTGCTCGGAATCCAGGTCTCGCCGAGACTTCCGGTCCCTGGAGTGGAAACGTATTTTGCCGTTTCACCGGGAATGAATTTCCTACACGATCTCGAAATTTTGGATTTCTGCAATTATGAAACTCCTTCGGGCAGAAATTTAAAAAAAAAATAGTTGCTCGTAGAGAAGAAAATGTGTTTCACGAACGAGGAATTTGTGTTACGTCACTTTTTGGCAACTACCGCCAGAGTTTCAGCTGAAATCGCTCGGATGATGCGATATTTGCTGCAGTTGCAAGTTTCTCCAGGTTTTCGAGCGATTTTCGAGTGACCTTGAATTTTCTCGAAACTTTTTTACCAAAAATAGCCGAATTTTTGTTATTTTATATTCCCAAAAACGAATTATCCAATGTTTTTATTCGCGACAAAGGATTTGAACACAAAATTCCTTAAATTAAGAAATAATTAATGCAGAAGAATACGCGGCAAAAGAAACGTCAAAAATAAAATTAAATGTCAACACTAATTGTAAGTAAATTAATTTTTGGTCATTTCAGCAAAAATCTGAAAATTCCGTTTCATTAAATTAGCGCCAAAATTTCAAAAAGGGGCAAATTTCGCTCGTTGGTAAAATTGCCGTCGAAATTATTGCTAACGGAAAATTTCGCGAGTGTTGGATTTTGCGTCGGGAAAATTGGTCAAAAGAATTGGATATTTTTATCAGCCTCCCCCCTCTTTCCAGGATGGTTTCATTTGCCGTGACTAATTCGATATTTGATTTCCTCGAAGCTGACTTATTTTTAGACGACTGTGGAAAAGAATGAAAACATCGGGGGAAACTTCCTGGAAAGTTCGCGGAAAAGTTTCAATTTTCACGTTGGATTTCAGTAGAAGTAGCTTCTTCTCTCCTCCTATGAGATGTTGAACTGCTTTAAAATCGATGGCGAGTCCGAGCAAAGGAAAGTAACTGTAAATTTCGTATAAGAAAGTTGGAACATTGCAGCCCCCGCTAATGTCTCTCCGTGCATGTGTATGCGTTCCTGTGTGAGCTGAGAAACGAAGGAGCAAAATCTCTGGCTGGAAGTAGCCGAGGAGTCCTTGACAAAGGATTCGCCGTGGGCAGAAGCAGGGTTATATTTCTTCTGCCCTTTAAATAAGAGAGTTGCAGGAGTCTATGGATCTGCAATAAGTTGCAATCATCCCGTCTAACTTGGATTTATACGGCGAGACCCGAAGCCCGAGGAAGGTTATCCTCCGACTGTAGGGTGGAAATCTGGGAAACCCAATTCCGCTCAATCTTGTAACGATTGTTATCGAATTCAATGTGAATTTTCCTCTCGGACGGAGGGAGCTAAAAATTGACGGCAAAGGCCAGAAAGCGACACGGCGTGTCTTGGAAATCTCGGAACCTTGTTATCCCGTCAGATGCGGAACGACAAAAGCTTTATCCAACGACTACAGAAGTACGTGGAAATGACAATTTCCGCGGATGAATTTCAAAACGTTTTATTAACAATTCGCGGGAACAATGGGGAGCTTAATTAACTTTATATATTGCACGGATACTCGAAAGGTCGCGAGACTGCGAGACAGAAGGGTGTAAGTCCATTGTACGGGGATACAAAGTCCACCCTTACGCGCTTCCCAGCCCTTTCCGCTCCAGTGTCGGCAACGCACTCATACACGCAAACCCTCTCTCTCGCACGTGCACACACACACACAGATCGACACATACATACGCGGGTCCACGAAGAGAGATACGATTTTTCCCCTCTCTGGGCTCTCTCACTTCCTATCGGCTCCACCGCAGCGAGTTAGCGGGTTCTTATTTCACATACTCGTATCTCTCGAAGCAATATTTCGAGGTGTGGCGAGAAAGTTGCCACCCCCTGGCCCCCCACTGCACCCCTTATAGGTGTCGATGGGAAGAAAAAAAGGGAAAGGCGAGCGAAGTAGGACGAAACGAAAGTGCGGAAAGGTGCCACAGTGTTCGAGGATGAGAGAATAGGGGTAGTTGTAGGGGGTGGTTGGGCTTGGAGGATTAAGAAAGAACCCCGTGACAGCGAGGGGGATGGTGAGAGAGACGCGAGTAGCGTCAAGACGTCGTAAGTGGCGGGGTGTATTTGTGAATGGAACCGAAGCTCTCCCCGCTGCAGTGGTGGGGGCCAACAAATCAATATGGCGGTTCGCCGAGTCCCTTAGGGGTTGGGGGTTGGCTCGTGACGTCAGACTCCTAGGAAAGCTGGTCTCCCAAAGCTGTGACTCCGCAGTTTCCCTCTTAACCATACAAATTGTCATCGCCTTGGAAAGCAAAAGCGGCTTCTGGGCTATTTCGGACACCACTTTCTATTTCCGGCCGTTCCTCCACGACGCGACGCGACGAAATTCTACGCGTAGAAATTATCGACAGATAATCGTTGCACGAGCAATTGCCGAAAAGCCGATGTTGGAATTAGCGCAATAGTTGCGTCAACGGAGTCGGGGGAGGCCACAATTCCAGATGGACCAGCTTTTCTGCGTATCCGAGTAGGTTACCGAGTCTCGTTTGAGTCCAGAACCACCGATTGCGTTCATTCGCAGGGTCCTGCACCCGATTCCTGACACCAGATTTTACGGAAACGGGGTTTCCGGCTCCAAATAGCGACTTAAAGGGTAGCCGTGGTTTCGCAGGGTAACAATTTGCCTCTCGCTGGCCCTCCAAGCATAAAAAGTGATCCTCCGGATGCTGAATTAGTGTCTGATCCCACTTAAAGGCTCCTTGATCCGATTTTTGACACCAGATTCTACAGAAAAAAAGTTTTCTGGCTCATCTAGTGATTTCGAAGCTGTTCTTAACACGAATAAATACCAGATTGCTCATGCGTAGCTATGGAAACATAGAAAGTATTTTTTGAATTCTGAATTAGTGTCCGTTTGCACTTAGGGGGACCTGGACCCAATTTCTGATACTACCTTTCGTAGAAAAAGAGGTCTCTGCCTCGGGTTTTATGGTACAAAAGCTGTTAATGGCACTGGAAGCTGACTATTCGCTGCCGTCTAGGCATTCAAGCGTAAAAAAAGACTCGTGGATGCCAAATGGCGGTCAATTAGCGCACGAATGCTTCTGGGCCCAATTGTTGACACCGAATGACAAAAGAATAAATGTTTCTGCCTCAATTTCAATGGTTCCATGATGTCAGAAGGCAGCAGATGGCTCTTCCACGTAGACATACAGCCCCGGGAAGCTGCGCATGGACGCCAAACGACGCCCACTTTTGCTCGCAAGGACCCGAGCTCGATTCCGAGCGTACGCACAAAATGTGAAAATTGGCTAAATGTAATAAATCGTGTATCTCGTAACCCCGTGTGGTGTGTATTCCTCGTGGATGATACACTGGGGTCACGTTGACCCCGGGAATTAATTTATCCCTTATGGTTGTTGTGTTATTCACGGACTCGAGTGTCCTCCACGGGAGGCAATGATACTTCCTGACGGAAAGGGCACCCGTATATCCTTCGAATTAGCAATTTATGAATCCTTTTAGGGAAAAGCAACCACCCCTGACTCCAGTTCCAGGGTTAAACGTCAGTACGATAAAGAGTGAAATTATTGACCCTATAAAGACTCGCTGCGTATTCGGCAGAACCTTGTGGCACCGATGACCTAGTAAAGGGCCGAGGGGTCAGCTGAAGGACACCAGTGACCCACGTAGGCCATTGTAAGGTCAATTACGGCGGAGTGGCAAGTCTAGGTGCTACAACTCCAAAGTGCTCTCGGTAAATAGAAACAAATGCGTCGCGCTCAAACGAGTGTCGTCTCCGGCGCTTTGCGAGAATCATAGTCTTATCGATCTCAAAACTTCTAGGACAGCTGTAATTAATAGCACTTTTTGCCGCCACGGCTATTTGCATTACTTTCTGGTATACGTATCAAGTCTTCCAAGAAAGGGATTGGTATGTCGCTATTCCTTTTTTTTTTTTTCATTTTTCCTCTTCCTCTTCTTGGAATTCTCTTCGCCTGACACGAACCAACCATTATCGCATCCACGATAAAAAAAAGATAAACGCAACGCCGGTGGAAAAACGCGTGGCGAGTCTCGAAAACCTTAAGAGCTTTCCCGAACCCGGAAGTTCATCCCTCGCCGAAAATTGCATCGGTCCGAGTCTAGGTCTAATTGCATCGTCCGGTGACCCGGGGTATCATTTAATTGGTGTTAAATTAGAATTTGGGAAATTGGGAGATACGAAGGAATTAGGTTATTGAGGAGTACCGAGATGTTTAGGCGATTTTGGAATATTTGATAGGTTCAGGAAGTTTAGGTAAGTTAAGAAGTTCGGGGAATTTGAGAGGAATTAAAATTTGGAAAATTTGAGAAGATTGGGAAATTCGAGACATTTGGAAAATTGAGAAATTTTGGGATAATTGAGATATTTGCGAAATTCGGGAAATTTGAAAAATTGGAAGAAAATTGACAAGATCAGGAAATTCGAGAAAATTATGAAATTGGGAAATGCTGAAAATTGAGAAAATTTGAAAAAAGTAAGAAATTTCAGCAATTTGTGAAATGAAGAAGTTCAGGAATTTTGGAAATTTCGGGAACTTGAAAAAATTGGGGATATTTGGAATATTTACGAATTTCAGGAGAATTAGAAAATTTGAGGAAATTTGAAAGATTAGGGATTTTGAGAAAGTTAAAGCATTTTGAAAATTCAACAAATTTGAGAGATTATGGAAATTATTAAATTTTAGGAGACTGAAAATTGAAAATTCTTAATATTTTTAATGTGTCTTATTTTGATACAAGTTACACCAATTATCACGTAATTCCTGGTTTATGGTAAATAGTATAACTTGTTCTTTCAAGAACACTTGAAAATCATAAATCACAAATTTGTATATTTATTTTACTTTCAATTAAATAAACGACTATCAGGGTCACTATTTTCGAAAATACTATTACGACTAATCCCTACATAAAAAACCACTCCTACATTATATCATCCATTTTATTTTTATCTACTATCTTCTTAAACTAAAACATTCCACTTAATTCTATTTATTCAACCCAAAACAAATTCGCGAATCCTAGCCAATTTTCGCCAATTTCTTAATTTTTTTTCAAATTCCTTGAATTTTCTAAACTCCTAAATTTCCCGAATTCCTCAAATATCCTAATCAAGTCTTCCTAATCATTTTCTTCCAATTTTTTTAAATTTCTCAACTTTCGCAGATTTCTCAAATATCCCAAAATTCCCAAATTTTCTAAATTTCTCGAATTTCCCAACCTTTTTAAATTTCCCAAATTTCTTATTTCTCTCGAATTCCCCGAATTTCTCAGCTCACCTAAATTTCCCCTACCAATTACCATTAATAATAATTTGAATTTATTTATAAGGTGTATCTGCAGTTACGTTAATTGCAAAACAACGACATCTAATTGCATACATTTGCCAGCGATGACGACCGAGTGGGTTTCACGGAATCGACAAAATGGTCGTGGAATTAAAAAAAAAAAGAGGAAAATAATCTCTGCGGACTTATATATATATATATCTATACGATAATTATGTAAATCCACCCACTCTCTTTTCTCGGGGGGAAAAAAAAAGGTATTGTCGCAAAGTAGAGTCGGTATTACTTCCATGTAGTGCATTAAGAATTGTTATCGATATCTTGCCATTGAAAAGGCGGCTAAAGAGGAAACGAAGCGGAACGCTCTTAAGGCCGGATGAAAAGATGTTGAAAAAGTACCTACATATCTCCCCTGATTTTAATGAAATTGTAGCTACCTGAATGGAGGATCGAAGAGTGGATTTCAAAGAGGCATCATCCATTTCGAAAGGGTTTCCTTTTTAAGAACAAACAAATAGTGCCTGCCTCGCTCGCTGTCGCCGAATTTAGTACCTAAAAGGGACGCAACGACTGACTCCGAGGCTAAAGTAGCTTGATTTAGTGCTAAGAATTTTTCCAGCTCGTTTTAGCGTACCACCGCATTTTATCCAGTTTTTCCCAACGTCCCGCTGGAAATGACTTATATCGGAGTCCGTGGGATCGGACAAAAACACCGTCGGGTGAAACAATGAAATATCGCGAACCGCTTTCACGCGGAGCTTCATTGTTTCGGAAATAAATTACTCGAAAAAAAAAAAAGAAAAAAAAACAAAGGGATTTTTGCTCGACTTTTCGCTGGTAAATATCTCGAAGAAAAGCGATCAATTTGAAAGTTCGGGACCTCGAAATTCGAGGATTCCTTGGATAGCAATTTCTAGGTTTCCAAAATCACCCCATTTTTTTCAATTTTCTACTTTTCTTAAAATTCATCAAGTATCTCAAATTTTTCCCGATTCCTAAATCTTCCAAATTTTCTTGAATTTACCAAATTTTGGAAACTTCCCGAATAGTTGAAAATTTCGAATTTTCCAAAATTTCTATTTAATGCTATCTTTCATTATTCACTGTACCCTAAAAATAATGGCATAGAAAAATTAAATAGCAATAATAAGACTTTCCAATTTCTCTAAGTTTCGCAAATTCCACTATTTTTGCAAATTCCCTAAATCCTCCAACTTTCTAAAATTACCCAATTTTCTCGACAAGTCCCTCGCGAAATTTCGAGCGAGTCGAGACTAAGCCGAGCCAAGACAATGTGATCCGTTACCGAATTGCTACCCTGCGAGCCATTTTTGGCCACAAAGAATTGTACCTATTTAGCGGTTCTGAAATCATTCTCTTGTTAAAGGGCAACGTAGCGTTCCGATAATTAACGTTTATATAACAGGAGAATAATTCGCGCTGAAGCTAAATCGGGAAAACGTCTATTTACGATTAAAACTATCGGCGTTTTTCCTCGCTCACCTTTTTAGCGATACAACGTAAAATTTGTTTAGAATGAAAGCTTTTACCCTCGTCTACGACGTCAGGAAAAGGCTGCGACGACGTCAGGAAGTGCTTCTCGCGGATTAGCATAACATCAGCATTCATGAAAAGATTCTTTTTCTTCGAAATAAAGCGTCCTTCGCGGAAAGTTGACGTGTAAAACGCTGTATCCGTGCATTAGCGCGCTTTCTTGGCATCAACTTATTAGCAGTTGTTCTAGCTGTGGTGGAAAATTTACAGGGGTCTGGGAGTTTCCTAACAATTGTCGAAGATGAGCTAATTGTGAGTCAAGACAGAACAAGGGGAAAATATGTGTGATATTAGTTGACTAAAGATTAGTGTTCACCCCTGATGTGTCGACGGGGATTTTGATGGGAATCGGGGTGCTGAGATGACCCACGGGTTTGGGATTTTACGAAATTTTTTGTTGTTGTTATTATTATTATTATTATTATTATTATTATTATTATTATTATTATTATTACTAATAATAATATTATTATTAATTATATTTATTATGTTTTGAAACTCCTAATTGTAAGATACTAAAGGATACACGAACCAAGGAAATAATAATTTATGTATAAATGTAAAAATTCGAAACTAAAGGTTCATTGTACAATAATAATTATTATAATCGTAGATACGTATATGTATAAACTATTATAATAATATTAGTTATTATAACTAATATTATTATAATATAACATAACTACTATAATAATAATATTTACTTGAGTTACAAGTAAATGATATACATTAAAAATATGTTTTTATATTTTATGAATATTTTACAAGACAAGAAAGTATATATTTTTTTCGAAAAATTGAAGTTTCGGATATATTCATTTTTACTTCACGATATATTTTTTTTAAGCTTTGTATACAAAAGTGTACCAATATTCTATTAAACTTATACTAAATCACCCGGTCTCAAAATATATGAAATACGTTACATATAAATATTTTCTATATAAAATTCGTCATATATTTTTAAATAAAAATTTTCTTGATATATTTTTTAATATATTTTTGATATATATATTACTACACTTGCCTATACATGCTTTAGGGATCCAGCACTTACAAGTTGAGAAGGAAATGAAAAAAAAAAAAAACACTTAACACTAGATTGCCCAAAGAAGTCATTTTGACTGCTTTTTACGTTAAGGCAATATAGGGATATATTTCTTTGGGCAATCTAGTGTTAATATCGAGATTCAAGATATCAGTGGTCCAGTTCCAAAGTGTTACAGACGCTACCAAAATTAGGCTCAGCAAGCTGCCGATTTTAGGACCGGTTAGACCTCGAATTTCGGTGTAATTAAAGCCCGATCCATGCGTATGTATGTACGTAAGAGATTTCTTATCGGACTCACTTTTTTTTTTACCTCTTATTCTAATAATATTTTTCTAACTAATAACCCGAGTTCCACGGTAAAAATAAACGTTCGATGGGATCAATTTCCAAGTACTTACGCGAGGAAACGTTTAATAAACACGTAAGAACGGCTATATTTAATGGCCTAATCATTCCGCTGAAAGTTCATTTCATTTTTCAACGCTCGCCTTCGCTACGTTATCACTCACTCTTCCGAAGCATTTGCATTTTATAAACAAACGCGTATCACGGTACACAGAGAGCGAGTGTTTACCTTCCACTACAGCGCAACGTGAAATTGAGGTAACACCGTGTCGAGGTTTTCCACGAACGACGTTGTAGGTATCGCAGCGAAATGTTTATGCTACATTTATCAAGTATGGTAACAACGCGTTTTACTACATAGTCTCCATTATACGCGAATGTTTACCTTGAAAATTCAAGATTATGCAAACACCGGGAAATAGGGGTATGCGTAAAAGGGTCATACGTTAAGCTGACAATCAGGCTGAAGACTGCCATTAGATCCTCGCTCTCTGTGTACCAGGGATTATTAAATTTTCCTTAAATTGGATTTTTGCAAAACGATAAGTTTCAATTCCTCGATTCCCGTTGGAATCGAGGCTGTAATTAATTCCAAAAGAACCAATTTCAATTCCAACTTCAATTATTCTCGCGGCGTAAGTGTTGGATCTCAGTTATTAACGCTGTGCCGTCCGGTGGTACCACGTTGGTGCCATGCAAAAACTATGAGGCAAGCGCCGGTGGCACCACGTTGGTGTCGCACATAAAGATTCATACCGGCGCCAAACGAAAGAATCCCGGTCAGTCGTGCGGGCGGCAAAGTGTTGATTGAAAATAGTTTATTAAATCAATGAACTTTATAGAAATTATGCATAAAAACGAGAATCAAGAAAGTAGTTTAGTCGAGTTAGTAAGTATACTTGGGATCTTATTATTTGACTATTTTGTATGTGACTACTTGGAGCTTGGGACGAATCTACGTTGGATTTTCAGGAGACTTAACACTAAACCTACCATGGAGCGGTCAAATGACCTTTTTCACATGTAATGGCATGGTTAAATGGCTTGGTGACGTCACGGTAGGTTTAGTGTTAAGGGAAGACTAAATTGAGAAATGAACATTTTTAGGTTTCTGACAAGTAAATATAAGAAAAAAAAATTTTTTCTTTTTCTTGAAATAAGGTATAAATTGAAATTCTAATCTGGAGTTATTATTTTTTAGGGCTTTTTTAATTATTTTAGATGTCCAGCACTCACTTTGCGCATGGGCTTATTCACTCTGACACCTGATTTACGTATAAAATTTAGGTTGTAGGCTATAAATCTTTGTTTTGGGGGCTGTCACTAGGTGGAATCTCTTGAAAACCTCATTTTACTCCTAGGGAACCATAAAAAAAAGGGTTTAAAGACAACAACAGCGAATTTTCATTTTTCAGTTTAGTCTTCCCTTAAGGAAACCTAGCGTCTAGGAGGAAAATCAGGAAGAACTTTGGGAGAAGCAGGGACTGATGGGACACGGCTTGTATAAACAAAAATAGGGAAGATATTGAAGGGTTCTGCATCTAAACACTTAAATTGATAAGACTTAATATCTACATACAAACTTAGTATAGGTTCTCTGGCGGACTCAAGGACCTTCTTTTCGATAAATGATGGGGAAAAAATGTGCGACATCCAAAATAAGTATCGATTTTATTGGCTGATATCGTAAAGGTGATTTAAAAAATTTGTTCGACATTTTAGGTTTTCTTGCCAATTTAGATCAGTTCCTCTTTTGTAACGAGACATCAATTATTTTGATATAACGAACTTGTTTAGATTTTTTTTGGCACTGTTTTTGTTTTTGTTTTTGTTTTTGGCGAGGTCTTGAGAATTTCGGCAAAACACCTAATTAAGGCATCGCCGGAGATTCCCATGGAGAGAATGTAGTCGGTATCAGGAGAGATTGACGTTACAAAGGCTAATCCTCGGCCGTGTGATCGATAGAAACGTCAAAAGCAACGGTAGACATCGAGGGTCAAATTCAGACCACCCGCATCGCTGTCTCCGCATAACTACTTCCGTTACACTGATAGGTGGTGATAGAGATTAAAGCGTGCCATTATTGCGATCACCTACTGTTTGCGGTTCCCTAGATTGTGCAGGATACGCAGCCGGGGGCCATACAATATCGTCGTGGTCTTGAATATTAATTCTTCGCCCCGTGTGTTCTTTCGATAACGTCAAGGAACTCACACCTAGGTTGGTTGATTTCGCTATGACTTAGATGCAATTTTACAGCTTCTGCAATTTTAGATGCAGCCGAGCAGTATTTGTGGAGTTGCAAATGCAGTTTCACAGCTTCCGCAATTTTAGATGCAATCGCTCAGTATTTGGGAGTTGTAAATGCAATCTCCAAGCTTCTGCAATTTTATATGCATTCACGTGGTATTTGTGGAGTTGCAAGTGCAAACTCACAGCTTCTGCAATTTTAGATGCATTCGCACAATTTTTGTGGAGTTGCAAATGCAGTTTCACAGCTTCTGCAATTTCAGATGCGTTCGCACAATATTTGTGGAGTTGCAAATGCAGTTTCACAGCTTCTGCAATTTCAGATGCATTCGCACAATATTTGTGGGGTTGTAAATGCAATCTCACAGCTTCTGCAATTTTATATGCATTCACGTGGTATTTGTGGAGTTGCAAGTGCAAACTCACAGCTTCTGCAATTTTAGATGCATTCGCACAATATTTGTGGAGTTGCAAATGCAGTTTCACAGCTTCTGCAATTTTAGATGCATTCGCACAATATTTGTGGAGTTGCAAATGCAGTTTCACAGCTTCTGCAATTTTAGATGCAATCGCTCAGTATTTGGGAGTTGTAAATGCAATCTCACAGCTTCTGCAATTTTATATGCATTCGCGTGGTATTTGTGGAGTTGCAAGTGCAAATTCACAGATTCTGCAATTTTAGGTGCATTCGCACAATATTTGTGGAGTTGCAAATGCAGTTTCACAGCTTCTGCAATTTTAGATGCATTCGCACAATATTTGTGGAGTTGCAAATGCAGTTTCACAGCTTCTGCAATTTTAGATGCAATCGCTCAGTATTTGGGAGTTGTAAATGCAATCTCACAGCTTCTGCAATTTTATATGCATTCGCACAATATTTGTGGAGTTGCAAATGCAGTTTCACAGCTTCTGCAATTTCAGATGCATTCGCACAATATTTGTGGAGTTGCAAATGCACTTTCACAGCTTCTGCAATTTTAGATGCATTCGCACAATATTTGTGGAGTTGCGAATGCAATCTCACAGTTTCTGCAATTGTAGATGCAGCTATGCAACATAGTAGTATCTTAGACGCAATTATGCGCCATTTGCTGCTTGTCCAGGATTTTAGATGCAGTTATGTAGGATCTGTGGCATTTCGAATGCGGCTCAGCACCAGCTGCAGGATTTTGTAGCTGCCGTTCCGCAGCTTTTTCGACCATTGCAACTACAGCTTCCCCGTTATCGCAATTGTAGATGCAACTAAGGCACTTCGGATGCACCTACGTACCCTTCGCGGGGTTTGTAGACGCGACAAGACAGGTACTGCAGTTTTGTAACAGCAGCAATGAAGCGTCTAAGCTTTTACGATAAAACCAGGCCTGGCTTGGGATAGAGCCATGAACGTCCGCAATCAGTCGAAGCGATTGAAGGAGATGCGAGCATCTGACGTTGAGGCACTCGGTAACCCCATTGTGGGGTTGACGGTACGTGCGAAAGAATGCCAGGGACACGCCGACGGGAGGAAAAAGATCCCTCCGGGATGGGAATCCAACAAATCGGAATGGTTAAATAGGTTTTCCTCGAGGTTGACACTGATTGCGATGTCCTCCTGCGTCTCATTAATAGCGTTTCTACCCACATTCATCACTTTCAAGTGACTTTTGAGACGTCGATTTTTTCCACCACTTGAAAATCGATCGCGACTCGTCCGCAAGCGGCAGCCACTCATACCTGGTATCGACATCGCCAAAGACTCTGCGTTCCATGATGGAAATCATACGATTTCCCCAATTTCGTCATTCGCCAGATCGGGCTCGCCAAATTCTCAGGCCTGGTTGGCCTGACAACGGCTACTTCGGCTCCGAAGGGCGCTGCAATTAGCCAAATATCGGAGGCACTTGCGAGATCTTCCTTCGATGCTTCCACACCAAAATTTCAAAAAGAAGAAACGGCAATGGTCGGCTGGTTTTCGAAATAGGCCCAGTTTGGGAATTTAAGTGAATTCTCCAAAATCTGTTGAATCCCAATCGTTGTATATTTATTGCGAGGATCACGCCCACCTTTCCCACGAGTAACGGAAGAGACGCCCCAGATCCTGGCTGCCGGTTACTCCTAGGGTGATGACGAATTACCACCTTATGCGTCTCGTATATTTTCGTGGCGCATCTTTGAGAGGGCGGCAACGTCACAAACGGGTTCCACAAACCCTTGAGGCATGTTCGCACTGTTTGGCCGTGATGTCGATGATAAAGGCGATCATGCAGTCCATCAAACAAAGAGCAGAACACCGTACGACGTTGAAGTACCTTCCCGTGTACCGACGAGAATCGAGTTTAAACTATGCTCGAATGTAATATGTCGACGCGTATGGATGAAAGGCAACAGACTCCGGGAGTATTCTCGTAGGAAATCCTTCCATTGAAAGTCAATGGCAAGGAAAGGTAAATTTAATTTCCCCTTTGATCTCCGACGGACTTTCAGAAAAACCAAAGTAAATTTCCCTCTTCCCTCCCGCGCCAGCGACGAGATGAACCTTCGATCTTCCCGAACCGGAGTGGATTTCAATCAAAGCTAACGGCTTTCGCTCGCGACTGGATCCACGTATCGGCCGCGCTGATTTGCTTTTGGGGAATCGTCGAGTAAACCGGTTCCCTGATTCCGGGGAAAATCCAATTCACCGGAGGATCGTCTTCGATGGCAAAGGTGATGGGATTCGTTGCAGCTGATGATGCAACTCTTCCCTCGTCACGTCCTGCCGCCGCGGCTGCTCGAATTCCCGTTTCGTGCGGTAATGAGAACGAGGGTCGGCCGAAGGAAAGCGGCGATGGCATTTTTAGCATCGGGGCGATGCAATTATGACACTTTGCATACTCGCGGCGTGCAACGAATGTCTAAAAAAAGGCGCAGGGATCGATTGCAGGGTGAAAACAGAAGAAATGGTTCGCATTAAAACCTCGAGTATATGCTATTGTTGTAAAGCGTAAGGGTATAAAAGCGGCGATCGAGGAGGCTCATAAAGATTGAAGACGAGACCTAGAAGATAGAAAGAGTAGAGCGACATGGGCATCGACCGGCCGTTAAAGGTTATGAGCAACTCTCGATTTGCGGTGAATACACCAGCTGTCGGGTGGTTTAATGACGTCAGGCTTTCTTTATAAACTCGGCGAACGTGGTGGTGAACCCCTTGGTCTCTCCCGACCGACCCTCCGCCTCGACGCAATCGGCATGGCAGTCGATACACATTTGACGTATGTAGTCGGCGACGTTACACCCCAGACCGTACATCATACGCGACATTATAAACTATCTCCGAAGACTGGAACTATATACGCGGAACGTAACTTGGGTGCCCAGAGCGTTACGTATATACCCTAAGTACTGTAGTGACATCCCACGCCGATGACTAGTGCAGCCTAAAGACTCCCCATAAAATATACATTCCTATCGAATGTTTCCGAGTTATGTCGAGGTTACGTCACGTGGATCCGATAAACAAATAGAGCGGCTTCGTGACCTAAAAGTGCAGTGTAAAAAAACATTCTATTATTAAAATACACATGTACTTCACTATTATCACCAATCTCTACCTTTCAACTCAATGAACTTTTACTTGTAACCGGTTACGTCACTTTTCGAATTCTCCATGTGGATCCGGGTAGAAGCGATTCGTATTCCAGCAGAAGGGAACGGGTATGCGGTAGTCCGGGTCCAGGTGGGGTGAGCCGAGCTCGTCAAGAAGGTCGTCATTCGGCATTTCGCAGTCCAACGCTTCCTCCACTCTTTCAGGATCTTCCACTTCTTCCACTCTTCCAGAAGCCTGCTGCCCCTCCACTTCCTCCGATTTTTCACTCCTAGGTGGTTTCTCAACTCTCTCGGAATCCTCAATTGCCTCCACTCTTCCACATGTGGATCTCTCTCTCCCACTCTTTGAGAATTTCGTACTCCCTCCACTCCTTCGGAATCGTCCACTTCCCCACTCTCCTTTATTCCGATACTTTTCTCAAGTGTCTCGGTGAATCAAAGTCCCCCTCCGTTTCGATGTTTCTCCCACTACTCCATGCTTCCTCCACTCTTTCGGGATCCTCCACTTCCTTCCATGCTTCCTCCACTCTTCTCGTTCTTCCCCCACTCTTCCGTTACTCGACCACGCTTCCCCCACTTCCCGAGAATTCTTTACTTCCTCCACTCCTTCAAAATCCAACGCTTCTTCCGCTCTTCCGATACGATGCTATTCCCACTTCTTCCACTATCCGAGGCTTCTTCCTCAGCCAGTGGCCGCTGGATCTCCCCGGAAGAAGTTGACGCGGGAGTCCAATTCTACACTGACGAGGGGAAGGGCGAGTGTCACGAGGAGGAACGTGAATAGACGACACGTCCCATGTGGATGAATTATGGGGTGACATTAAGTGACATTAGACGGACGATGTTATTAGGTAGGAAACAATCCTCGTGACACTTCATCCAGCTCTATTATCGCCGCATTCAAATTCAATACCCACCACCCCGCCGGCAGCTGTTCCGTAACTCTCATAACTCACTGTCAGCGATCTTTGGTCCGGACCCGTGGCCGGTGACGGAGCATTTTCGCGACCGACGTAGAAAGGAAGCAGCAGCTTCAACGATCGACGTCTCCCCGGTTTCACCGCGATACGAAATGTAGAGCAGAGAACCCAGGAAATTCCTAAATTATGCTGTATCGGATCCGAGGCAAATCCATCTTCTTCATCACGATGGCGACCATTTCTGTCCTGTTGTCTAATTCTACCTTTCCTGGACGGCAGAAACGAATGTAAATTGGACGTATATTCCTATGTAAAGGAACGAAACGAACGATACCTCGAGCAGGAATGGGCAAAAACCGCACGGCAGTGAACGGCGAATTCCAATTCTCGATTCTATTTTCAACGGCTATTAGGTTTGATTGGTCCCTTTATCCAGCCGGAGCTGGCCAAAACACACTTACTGCCGGGCTGTGTTCCGTGCACATGCATAGAGTCCATCTAAATTTAGTTTAGAACGGACGCTCCCGACCGGATCCATTCGCAATACGTGCAGAGGCATGCAATGTTTACGCTGCAACGCTCTCCGATCTTATCTTATTTTCGTGCTTTCGGGATATGACAAGATTCGAAAATCCTGCGTTTCTGCCTTTCTTTTTCTCGATTATCTTCGAACTATGGCAATTGCCAAAACGGACTGCCTCGAAATGAACAATATTTACCAAGTCGTAGGCTCGTGGATGGAAAATATTTGGAACTGACGTCGTGGGAGTATTAATTGAATTACCTGATATGTTTCCTCGTTGCAATTTTATTTTTTGGGTAGGATTAGTTTAAAAAATAATAGAATTTAATTATTTTGTATTTGAATTCATGCTTTGTCGTACTCAAAAAAGTAAGCAACTTGTTTTGTAATTTATATAAAATTAGGGATGTTTAATAATATTTCTTTTTAGTTACACGTGACCAAATATTAACACTATGCCGTCCGGTGGCACCGCGTTGGTGCCACGCGAAAACTATCGGGCCAACGCCGGTGGCACCACGTTGGTGTCGCAAAGTGTTAATAGGTCTATGACACTCAAAAAACTCCAATAAAATATTAGGGTTTTGCGAAAAATTGCAAATGGAAAATATTAATTGATTTGTGACACTGAAGAAGGACCGATAAAAAAATTGATCTTTTGCAAAAAAAAAAGGCAAATGGAAAATGCTGATTATTTCAACGGCCAACTAACGAAAAAGGATTTTATTTCAAAATTACGTTTCCCACCAGACCTTTTGGAGCGAATTCTTCGAAACTACGCTTCCTAGAGACGATTTGGAGCGGGTACTTCAAAAATACACTGCTCGTAAGATAGTTTGGAGCAGATCCTTTGAAATGAAGCTTGCTACAAAGTACGATGTAGCAGAAACTGTCCAGCTACGCTCAAACGCGCTTGACAATATACATCACCCCTCAAAAAAAAAAAAAACAAGAGCAGAATAAAATAATTCGGACAGTTTTGCGCTTCAGGCGCAATTGAAAATCACTTTAACAAGGCAGACTTCCCACATAAAAGCGGATGCACGATGTTTTCGACGTTTGTTTGCTGGATTTTTTTTATCAAAAGATGAAGAAATCCGAAAGAGCAACTGGTGCACTTGAATAATTCGTACGTCAATCGAGCAACCCACGCTCCGAGTTGTTTTAAATAAAAAATTATATAAAGCTGATATCGGTGGTATAAGTAGCTAGATTTTTTTATACACATGGCAAATATGGTACAAGGGGAAATATCAAGCAAAGACTACGTTTTTTTTACTCAGCTCATATTATAAATGTTGCAAAGTGTAAGAAAAACTTTTGCTACTATATGCCGCAATAAGCTGCATTGGGATAATACATATATATATATACGTATATTATATACATGTATATATAATGTTACCATCTGCGCAAAAAGCACCGTCTCGTGGCATTTGCTACAGATAAGACGATATTATCGGTTACTTTATTGTTTTAATCTCCTCTTACGTAGTTTTTCATCTATTCCACTTTTTACAAAAACAATTTTTCTTTTTCAGAAAAACAAACGTTTTTACTGGATATCAAATTTTAAAAGCGATTAATCGATTGAACCTTTCTGAATTAATCCAGTTATCGAACATTCCGAAATTTCATCAGAAATCTAAGCCACCTTAGAAAAAAAAACAATTCTAAAACAGCGAATCCTTAAATCAGCACTTCAATTAGAATTTTGAATCCTGGACTCGAGAAATTGAAAGGTTGGTTTTTACGATTCGAAATTTTTAGTTCCTGTAATTCTGGAATCTGGTAATTAGTTTTTCCGGGGGTTTTTAAAATTTCATATGCAACAAAACTTGCCATTTTTCAAAGAAATTGTACTTTCGTCCGAAAAAAATTCGAAATTCGATCTTCTCCTTTCGGGGTCAAAGGTGACACTGCTCGAAGCTCTTCTCACTTCTGCAGAAATGAAATCGTTAATCGATAGGTTTCCTCGTACTCTCAAATGATGCGAATTTTGACACCCAATTCCTCAAAGGCCAGGGATAAAATTTCGCAAAGCGTTCTTTTTTTTTCTTCTTTATTTTTTACTTTTTTGGAAACCCACATATTTTATACGATCTACCCACTTGCCCATTATTCGACATTTCTGCTGTATCTCCAATAACATTTTTGAGCTTCTACGCGCCATATATGCATAAAGAGATCGTTTTATTTGACGTCCGGAAAATTCATGTATCCGGAATGTTATATTTTCTCTTGAACTCCTCTCGTACGTGTATCTGTGTGTAAAGGATACATAACTCTTGACATTCTCCTGAAAAAGGGAAACAGAGAACGAGCTTGAATCTCGTATTTTTTACCTCGTAAACGAAAACAAAAAAAAAAGAAGGAGAATGGGAAGCTCGGTTGCAAAAATTCGACCGATCGGAATCGGCTCATCCACGAAAGAGAATCCGTTGCCTCGGGATACTTTGAGTCCTTTGATCACTTAAACATCCACGACTAAAGTTGTGGCTGGTATTACCTCGCTTGGATACTCTTGAAAGAAGGTACATACAACTGCAAGCTGCTGGAGCCCCTAGCAACAGCTAACCTCAGTACCCATCTTCCGAGAGAATCTTCCCTGCGTTCCCTGCTCATAGTCTGGGAATCGGCATTAAACCGAGAAGAACTAGAAATCGGAACCGAAGCGATTGGATTTATTTTTGAGGAACCCAATTTGAAAGAGAAACTAGAAAAATTAAATTTTTTTTTTGGGGGGGGAATCCGATTTAAAATCGAAGCAATTAAAATTGTTTCTGAGAGGCTTGGACCTAAAACGAAACTGGAGCAATTAAATTTATTTTCCAGGAACCCAACTTGGAACTAGGACAATTAAACTTATTTCTGAAACACCTGTTCTGGAATCGAAATTGGAGCAATTAGGTACATTGATTTTTGAAGGACCCCAATTTGGAACCGGAATTGAAGCAATGAAAGTTATTTTTTAGGAAGCCAAGGTGGAAAAATAATGAGGGTTCATTTAATTTTATTTCTGAGGGAATTTGGGGCCAGTTTGGGGCCCGAACCAAATCAATCGAATTTATTTTTGAGAAAACCAATTTGGAAACGGAACTGAAGCAATGAAAGTTATTTTTTAGGAAGCCAAGGTGGAAAAAGAATGAGGGTTCATTAAATTTTGTTTCTGAGGAAATTCGGGGCCAGTTTGGGGCCCGAACCAAATCAATCGAATTTATTTTTGAGAAAACCAATTTGGAAACGGAACTGAAGCAATGAAAGTTATTTTTTAGGAAGCCAAGGTGGAAAAAGAATGAGGGTTCATTAAATTTTGTTTCTGAGGAAATTCGGGGCCAGTTTGGGGCCGGAATCAAAGTAATTGAATTTATTTTTGAGAAAACCAATTTGGAAACGGAACTGAAGCAATGAAGGTTATTTTTTAGGAAGCCAAGGTGGAAAAACAATGAGGGTTCATTAAATTTTGTTTCTGAGGAAATTTCGGGCCAGTTTGGGGCCCGAACCAAATCAATCGAATTTATTTTTGAGAAAACCAATTTGGAAACGGAACTGAAGCAATGAAAGTTATTTTTTAGGAAGCCAAGGTGGAAAAACAATGAGGGTTCATTAAATTTTGTTTCTGAGGAAATTTCGGGCCAGCTTGGGGCCGGAATCAAAGTAATTGAATTTATTCTTGAGAAACCCAATTTGGAAGCAGGACTGAAGCAAATAAGAAGGGCCATAACCAGGGGTCATTCAATTTTATTTTTGAAGAACCCAGTTTTTGCTGCCGGAACCAAAGCAATCGAATTTATTTTCGAAAAACCCAATTTGGTACCTTAACGAGAACGGTGAAATTAATTTTGGAAGACCCCAATTTGAAACCGAAATTTAAACAATGAAATTTATTTCTTAGGGACTGAATTTGAAACCGTCGCAATTAAATTTATTTTTAGGGAACCCAATTGGGAAGGGGAAAATTATGCCTCGCGAGTACCAGAATCGGAATCGGAACCCTTCCCTGACCCAGAGACTGCGGGTTAGCGGGACCCACAAAAATTCCTGCGCTAGCTAAAATCTGGTGGTTCCAAGAAACCCGAAAATCACGTCCCGGAAAGGTAAATGAAGGTAGAGGCGTCGGTAATTGGGGGTCGTAGCTCGAGTGGTCGGACGTGAAACGAGAAAAACGTGCGAGAATTGCATGAATTATGGAAGTAACGTAGCCAGTGACGCGAGGATGTTCGGTAGCTATCGCTGGAGCAAGTGGCTTCTTAAATTATGTTTACTTGGGCCGAGTAAACACAGCCTGCCGGTAATCCCGAAAATTGGGACGATAAATTTTCGTGGAATCGGTGGAATCTGATAAAATCGTGGCGATTAAGGAATTGGAATGAAGTTTTCTCGAACGAAAATAAGCTTTTGAGTAAAAGAACGTTGTAACCGATAAATTGGGATGTCTTCGAAATAATTCAACCGTGCGGTTAAATGATGCGTTGATTAATTCGCTGGAAGGGACTGGAGCAATGAGGGAATCGAGGAATTGTGAATTGGCCCTAATGGAAGGAACCAATTACGTGAAAAGTCGAAGAGAAATGACGAATGAAATGCGACATTCTCCTGGAACGGAATTATAAGGAACCGAATTGGCGAATTGTAAATTGGCTTTAACGGAAATAAAGAGAGGGTTTCAATTTTGTTTCCTATTTTAAATAGGAAATTATGTAATATCATTATTATTATTTCAATCCATTGTATGAAAAAAAAATTTATTATTTTTTTTTGCTTGTTTATTACGTCCCGGAGTCCATGGGGTAATTTAAGATACAATAAAAGTTACAAAAGTAGAAAATGAAAGAATTTTGTGTGGACGAGTAAGTATTTGTATGAATTTGAAGTTAGAAATTTGGAATTTTTAAATTGAAAATTTGAAATTTGATGGAGTTGAAGTTGCTTCCGATTCTTTTTTATTTTATCGGCGTAAAAAATTCACTTCCATAATACACTTGTATTTTTAAATAAAAGGCACTTCTACCATGCAAAAGTTCAGCGGGTATTGCATTAAACTGAAATTCTTTGCATGGAAATAGAATTACGAAAGCTTTTCTGCACCTTCATCATGAATTTGAAAGAAGCTACATTTACTACGTTCGAAAGCCGGTACTATTTTAAAATACTATTATCCGAAAATAGCTGGAGTAGAAAAGAGAGAAAATTCCCTTTTCTCTTCCGCGTGAGAATCCGATACCTTCCCTTTACTACCACCTTCCCGAAGAAATAAGATCTATCGCAAATGAGAAACTCGGCAGTTTTACGCGAGATTATTCCAGAGATTCCGAGTTTATTAACTCGTTTAAATTTATAAAGTCGCAAATGCCCGTATTCGAAATACATTCCGAGAAAAGACTCCTTCCGAACTTTATCGCAGCCCCTTGCGAGTTCGGGACACTCGTTTCGTTCCGACGATTAATATACCAATCGCATTCCCGCTGAAATGCTTTCGACTTAATTACTTCGAAATTATGTATAGCGGATTTTCATTTCATTTCAGCTTTTAAGACCCAAGTTAATCACCAGAGACAAAGTATTGACAGACTCCGAAAAACCATTTGAATACAGCTGCCGCCGTCTTCCACTCTGATGAAGGGGATTTTATGGTATCGGCTGAAATGAAATATTTCGAGGGGAGAAAAATCCCTATGAATTTTATTTCAAACCGTTCTGGTTCCGGGACCATTCCGGTCGTGGGGAATCCCCGTCGCCTCTCCGTTTCCTCGGGCCAAGTAATCATAAATCCCAATAATAAGAACTTAACCCATTCGAGACCGATTGCACACGGTGTGTGCAATTGATTTCCGAGGCAATAAAAATGCCGAAAAAATGTGACTTTTGGAAACTTTTTTTAGGAACTTTCGGGAGGCCCTTATCCGATGTATTTTTTTCCGAGGAATCCATTTTCATTGTCCAAATTCCCGAAATCCAACGGGAAATGCGATTTTTCCTCAAAAAACCTACTTTTTACCAACTTCCGCTGGGATTTTGTCAAATTTGACCCTTGCAATCGATTCTACGCGAAAAATTACCCCTAGAAATGACTCGTCCAACCCCATCTTCAAAACTTCAATTTTTACCCCATTGTTGGGGGAAGGGGTAGGCATGCCCAAAAAAATCGACTTTTAGAAAAATCTTTTTCGCACTTTTGGGAGACCCATATCCGATGTATTTTTTTCCGAGGAATCCATTTTCATTGTCCAAATTCCCGAAATCCAACGGGAAATGCGGTTTATCCTCAAAAAACCCACTTTTTACCAACTTCCGTTGGGATTTTGTCAAATTTGACCCTTGCAATCGATTCTACGCGAAAAATTACCCCTAGAAATGACTCGTCCAAGCCCATTTTCGAAACTTTAATTTTTACCCCATTTTTGGGGGAAGGGGTAGGCATGCCCAAAAAAATCGACTTTTAGAAAAATCTTTTTCGCACTTTCGGGAGACCCATATCCGATGTATCTTTTTCCGAGGAATCCATTTTCATTGTCCAAATTCCCGAAATCCAACGGGAAATGCGATTTTTCCTCAAAAAACCTACTTTTTACCAACTTCCGCTGGGATTTTGTCAAATTTGACCCTTGCAATCGATTCTACGCGAAAAATTACCCCTAGAAATGACTCGTCCAACCCCATCTTCAAAACTTCAATTTTTACCCCATTGTTGGGGGAAGGGGTAGGCATGCCCAAAAAAATCGACTTTTAGAAAAATCTTTTTCGCACTTTTGGGAGACCCATATCCGATGTATTTTTTTCCGAGGAATCCATTTTCATTGTCCAAATTCCCGAAATCCAACGGGAAATGCGGTTTATCCTCAAAAAACCCACTTTTTACCAACTTCCGTTGGGATTTTGTCAAATTTGACCCTTGCAATCGATTCTACGCGAAAAATTACCCCTAGAAATGACTCGTCCAAGCCCATTTTCGAAACTTTAATTTTTACCCCATTTTTGGGGGAAGGGGTAGGCATGCCCAAAAAAATCGACTTTTAGAAAAATCTTTTTCGCACTTTCGGGAGACCCATATCCGATGTATCTTTTTCCGAGGAATCCATTTTCATTGTCCAAATTCCCGAAATCCAACGGGATATGCGATTTTTCCTCAAAAAACCTACTTTTCACCAACTTCCGCTGGGATTTCGTCAAATTTGACCCTTGCAATCGATTCTACGCGAAAAATTACCCCTAGAAATGACTCGTCCAAGCCCATTTTCGAAACTTTAATTTTTACCCCATTTTTGGGGGAAGGGGTAGGCATGCCCAAAAAAATCAACTTTTAGAAAAATCTTTTTCGCACTTTCGGGAGACCCATATCCGATGTATTTTTTTCCGAGGAATCCATTTTCATTGTCCAAATTCCCGAAATCCAACGGGAAATGCGGTTTATCCTCAAAAAACCCACTTTTTACCAACTTCCGTTGGGATTTTGTCAAATTTGACCCTTGCAATCGATTCTACGCGAAAAATTACCCCTAGAAATGACTCGTCCAAGCCCATTTTCGAAACTTTAATTTTTACCCCATTTTTGGGGGAAGGGGTAGGCATGCCCAAAAAAATCGACTTTTAGAAAAATCTTTTTCGCACTTTCGGGAGACCCATATCCGATGTATCTTTTTCCGAGGAATCCATTTTCATTGTCCAAATTCCCGAAATCCAACGGGATATGCGATTTTTCCTCAAAAAACCTACTTTTCACCAACTTCCGCTGGGATTTCGTCAAATTTGACCCTTGCAATCGATTCTACGCGAAAAATTACCCCTAGAAATGACTCGTCCAAGCCCATTTTCGAAACTTTAATTTTTACCCCATTTTTGGGGGAAGGGGTAGGCATGCCCAAAAAAATCAACTTTTAGAAAAATCTTTTTCGCACTTTCGGGAGACCCATATCCGATGTATTTTTTTCCGAGGAATCCATTTTCATTGTCCAAATTCCCGAAATCCAACGGGAAATGCGATTTTTCTTCAAAAAACCCACTTTTTACCAACTTCCGCTGGGATTTTGTCAAATTTGACCCTCGCAATCGATTCTACGCGAAAAATTACCCCTAGAAATGACTCGTCCAAGCCCATTTTCGAAACTTTAAATTTTACCCCATTTTGGGGAGGGGGGGGAAGGCCAAGAGTACGCCCATTTGGGGTATTTATTACCACACTATTTACCCCAAGATGAAATTCCTCTAGGTTCAGCTCCTTCACGAGACCCTTCTTCGGTCACTCTACTACCTCTGGCCTCATTAGTAGCCGGATGCTGGTACATTTCCCTCCTTTTCGATAGGAAAGCGTTGCACTTGCGACAATGGCGGGCATGCATGTATGCGAGCAGCAATCAGCGTTTTCATAAAAAACGTGGAGATGAGCGATAAGGAGAGTATACATCATTATTTTACGAGAGCAAGTAGAAGAGAGACAGGCAGAGTCGGTGTAAGCGGGCAAGTGTAGCTGGTAGGTATGGGTGCACGGCCAGAGCGCATTTCATATGCATACGTCGTACCTTGACGTCGACGCTACGACGTAGCTACATCTGTGTGCTCATATGAAAACTTCGATAACAAGATCGATGCGTTGACGTAAGCGACGCGCGTCTCGTTTTCCATGTATACATATATCATACACATCATGTGGGAACACACAGACGCGAGGCTACGCGTGTCGGTGTGTGTACGCGGACGCACGTATGGGTGCGTATCGAAACATATATGTAACCTACATAAGAGCTGCACCACATAGGTACTACACGCTACATACTTGAGTAACATACCTCCGCTCAAGTGACTCAACTTTTATGTATTCTCCTATTCCGTATTGACCATATACTTGTCGTCGTATCTGCCATCTCGTATTTTATAATCGTTCGTCCCATTTTTATATGTTATTACGTTGCACGAATGTAGGCATTATCCTTTCCGAAGCACAGCGTCTCCGTGTATATAAATCCACGTTTGCGGGATTTATTTCGAAAGTCCATTAGAAGGGATTTCGTGTAGCGTGCGAGGAAGGAAGCATCTATCCTGTCCGTGCGATGGAATAGCGGCTCGAGGGGTAATGAAAAGTTGCACGATGGGAAAACAAATGTGGCACAATGTAGTCGTTACGCTTTTCAAACGACATCGTAGAATTTACCATGCCACAATGAAAATCGAGCACCCGAGTACGCCCGATGGTCCGTTATCCCGAAGTACCCCAAATACGATACCGTCGGACGATATAAGTGATGGTACGCTAATAGGTGTTAAATACGTTAACACCGAATAGTCTGGGCCCAAGAGTTAGGGTTAAAATTGGAATAGGGTTGACATCCCCGAATTTTGAAAACCAGAAATCCAAGACTCTACTTAAGGCCGTAGTCTGGCAACTGGCACCCTTTTTAACGCATTCTTCGGAAATTTTTTTTAGGGGAATATAAAATTCAATCGGTTTGATTTTTTAATATATCATTAATGGTATCCAATAGTGTACGAAAAAATTTTTTTTTTCTTTTTTAATTTATTTGTATAGTTGTGTAGCACCCAAAGTGAGCGTCTCAAAAGAGAAAGTAGGTGGCTGGCCCCGGTGATTTCACCTCTTGAGGACATCTGAAAGAAAAAAATCACAAAGATTATTGTTCTGTAAGCTTGTCATTCTGGTTGCAACTAGGATTAAAGAATTTTGTTGAAAAATAACAAAATGGTGGACTTCGAAAAAAAAAGTGACTTTTTTTAGTGGAAATCGGGCTGTAGAATGGAACGTTAGGGACGAAAAAAAAGATCCCAGTTCCTGCGAGAGCTATTGATGAGTAGAATAACATATCCAAATTTCAGCCCAATCGGTTGAATAGTGCGGCACGGCGCGCACTACTACGAGGCGCTCACGTATAGGTGCTATAACTTCTTCGATATTTCGAATTTCGGTCTAAAATTTGTACAGTATATTCTTAAGATATAGTACTTTTGAAATATGCAACAAGAAAAAAGTCGATTTTTCCAAACCATGTTACCAGACTACGACCTTAACCCCTTGGCCCACACGCTGTCTGCCGTGCCATTTAACTGTTCAGCCGTGTGCCCGAAATGGCGCAAAATGTATACTTCTTATGGCACGTATATTTCGGGGCAACAAAAGGAATTGTTAAATAAAAAACAACGTTCGCCTATGACACGAATTCCTCGCCACGAGTCAGACTCGTGGTTTTCGCTTATGGCGCAAATTCCTTGCCACGAGTCTCACTCGTGGTTATAGTCCAAAGGGTTGATAACTGCCCAGGACACCGCAGGACGCCCTAAAATGCAGGGCAAATCCTGGAAAAACTGGACCGTTGGTAACTCCAAGTTTGAGTTACTTATTTAACGCTCTGGGACAGGTCCTTAAAAGCGCGGATATAAATTAAACAATACAGAAAATACAATTTTGCACGGCTCCCAATTAATATTGATACAAAGTAGTACAGATGAAAATAAAATATTAGCACCAAATAATATGGACCCTAATTGAGGACTTATTAGCACCGAATTAATGGATCCACGTTGAAATTGCTCCGAAATCGAACCGAAAATAACATTCCATTGACACCCAAATCGACCGTAACACTGAATAACGTGGGCCAAGACTGACATTAACCCCAAACGGTTATTCATTAAACTTTCCTTGTATTATCGTAACTTCTGAGCGAATCACGAATTTGTCAATAAGCTTTACGGGGACATAGTTCCCAAGAGGTTCGTGCGAACCAGGCGGCAATGGTAACAGTTGCCTGTTGACTTTGTCAAACATCGTTCTACTGCCGGCGCGGAAATACTATTGAAAACTACTAATTTCCCAGTAGTACGGCCTTACATTATTGATACTATAATAATACGGTTACGTCGCTGCACGGGTGTGAAAATAAAACGATCGGTAACCAAAAGATAAGGGTCCATAAGGAGGGTTTTTTGGCCCCAAGGGAGCACAGAGTCGCAACATCTTCATTTTTATATATGTGATTTTATATATGAGCGTAATTGCGCTCATATTTATGTACGACACCAATGTGGTGCCATCGGCGCTTGCTCGATAATTTTCGCACGGCACCAACGTGGTGCCACCGGACGACATAGTGTCAAAAAATGTGGTTGAATGTGCCAAAAAAGGTATTTTTTTGAAAAAGTAATAAAAAGAAAAAATAATAAAAAGGTCTACTCCAATAACAAAGGGCTTAAATTAATTAAAAAAAGACTTAATATTGCTCCGACAAAACATTGAGATTATTAAAAAGATGATTGTTATATAAATCCGAGATATTATAATTTTTAACAACTATTAGGGCCAAAATCCCGCATTATGGACCCATATCCTTCCCCAGGTTACGGGCGTCATCTTCTTGCGGTGTTTTATAAAACAGCGACGTGTATATAGCACCAACAATTCGCACCAAAGGTAGTAACGTAAGCTCACTCATTTTGTATAAATTTGAAAAGATGACAAAAGATAATTTATTCACACCCAATCTGGGTTCATTTTTAGTTATTCTTGGAAATCTTACCTTCAATGCCCTTATAATTTCGACCTTATCCCACCTGTAACCTCGCATTAGCAATAGTGTAAGTCCAAAGTCACCTTGCATCCTCGGCAGAGTCGCCATCTAGGAGAAGCCGATGCTCAGTATGTTTCGTATAAGATAAGTGAAAATATTTTCTTGAGGAAGCCTTTTTTTAATCGTTAATTTTCGGTTTTAAAGAAATTGGAAATCTTTTTTAACATCCAGTCAAAGTGAATTTTCAGTTATACTTGAAAATTTTTAAATTCAATGTCCTTATATTCATATTATAGGGATATTATAAAAATCCCTATGTTTCAAATATAGGCATATTAAAAACCATCATATTTACAGTTATTATTATAAACTCCCCATATTTTTAATACAGAGATATTATAAATCCTTGTATTTACAATAATTAGTATTTATGTTTACTCCTATAATTATAATTGATTTATGCTTAAATCCTAACCTAACCTAATCCCAACTTAAAGTGGCCAATTTTAAATTTAATTCCAAAACTCCCTATCCTAAAAGTGAAACAGCGCATGCGCTTTGGGGAAACATGAAAAAGTGATTACAACAATTTTCAAGGCTTATTTTCTTTGCCGTAATAGACATACAATATATATGTAGATGCTCGTTAATAAAAGTAATACTGTTAATATGAATAATATTGTAAATAGTCACGGAGCATTCATTGCGATTATTTTTTAACACTACTTTTTAGGTTATGTTCATTCGCTCTGAGTCATTGTTACTTGACCCAATCATTACTTGAACTACGTAGGGAATTTAACTTTCCCCTACACTTATGCATCACTGTGCACTTATGCAACTGTACTATTTCCCCTAACGCGCGGAAAAAAGAACATATCCTAATCGTCGATCACGTGATACACGAAATCAACGTATTACGCGAATCGGCGAACAGATGGCGAACAGCAAGTGCGTCAGTGTGATAGACAGAAATGACGGAACTGTCAAAAGGAGCGCCCAAAATGAAGAGAAAATAACGGGTCGCTGGAGATAGGAACAGCTGCAGCAACATTCCAAGAAAAAAAAACATGTTACTCTTCTATACGAACAAAATCGAGTATTATTTAGCAGCCTTCGGTGTTATTCTAGCAACATTCCTTGCCGTTTCAGACGGGTACGTTTTTGAGGTTAACTTAAGGTCAACTGTCAAATGTCCTTGGAAGAATTTATTCTTGTTCAACAATATTTGTGGATGCTGTCTTACTTATTTCCATGTATTTTATATTATATGTACTTTTGGATTAGTTTCATTGCAAAGAATGAATCTGGCCGCTTATAGGTTATGTTGACACCATTTGGTGCCAGTGCCTTCTTTCGGTTGACACTTCATTGGCAACTAAGGAGTTAAAGTTATTTGTACTTTATGGATTGTTTATGCAAGTTTTGAAAAAAATTGCTTAAGTTTTGATCCATTGAAACACAACACATTTTCTATTTATTAACATTTTGCTTCAAAATTAATAATATTCCGGTAAACAATTTTTTGATGCTATAAATTTTCTTGATTCTTTATGAAATATGTAACAAAATTGAAATGTGATGAAATGTGATTAAAAATAAACTTAGACAAAAGTTTCTCTTTTCATGTAAAATAAGAATCTTTAATAAAATGCAAGGGTTTTCACCGAAGAAAAATAAGTTGATTTTCAAATGACCTGGAAGTTACATCGCTATCATATGTCATCCCTAGAATTTTTATTCTTTTTGTGTCTTTTTAACACTTTACCGACCGCTAGCGATTCAATAGCATTCTCGCGTCAGACAGGCCGCTCGACGATATAAATGCTAAATTATATTTATTAAACGTTTGAGTCCCATGGTTTTCTGTAGTTTCTAAATCGAAAATTGACATGCGGAGTGGCATCGCTCTTTTTATTCCGTGTTTCAAAAATACTGGCATTTTTGGACACGAGACAGAAGAAGCACGACCGTGCCGCTTGGCACTAAGACGGTTAAGCATTGGCGACAAAAAGCCGATTAATAGGCTAGCAGTCGGTAAAATTCAAAATAGAACAAATTTTTATTTTTTGAGTCTAAGAATTCTATTTGAGTCTAAGAACTCTTTTCGCAGATTAATATGGGTTTTAGTCGTCGCATTTTTATACGCCGCTGGTGTTTCATGGGGAGTGGAACTGTTGCATTACTTCGGCATCGAACTGAAGATATTCAAGCAGGATAACCAGGTAAACTTGAGTTACGAAGAGTCCTGTGGCGTTTGTGGAGGCAATGGATGCAAGAGACATCGGCCTTTAGTTCATTCCACCTGCGTCAAGGTTCCGAAAGATCTGGATAAGGCTTTAGAGAACGTAAGCGTGATATGTACCACAATCGGTGCTAAAAATTTGTTTCAAAGTTGATGTTTTCTTTTTCCAGTCTAAGTAATAAAAATGAATTCGTGTCTTTGGTCCCATTTTTGTAGTTGTTAGAAAAATTATTAAACACATACGTCTGTACGTGGTACTCCGATTTATCGACGAACGAGGCATTCGTTCAACAGCTGAGATTAGCAATTGCAACAGCCGCGAGAAACTTAACGGGAAGACTCCTACGTGCCGATATATCAAATATTATCTTTCATCATTTAATTCCAATCGCCCTTCAACATGCTCAAGATTGGAAAGCTATTGCCAAACGCGCTAAAGATTCGAATGGAAGTAGCGAGGAATTTATAGCCGAACATCTAGGTTCTCGAATACATCCTGCTGCATATTCAAGACAGGCCGAGTTGGAATATTTGAGAGGCTACGTTACGGCTCTTATGCCTCATTTATTGCCAAGTACACACATTTCTACAAATAACCGAGTGAGTTGAATATCTCTTTACATTACGAGTCCCTCGATTTAATATTTTTTCATTTTATTTTCTCAAACTCACTCAACTTTGGTTTTTGTAATCATTATTTTTTAAATTAGAAGTGACATTCTTAGAAATTGTCAATAATGATTTTTTCTCTAGGTAATCCTTAGAGAAATTTTAGCGAACTGGGTTCTAATGCCAGCCATCGATGCACTCGCCGATCCAGATAATCTCAATTTTTTAATTTCCCTGTCGACACATAACGAAGGGCTTTCCAATAGCGCTAAAGAATCAGTTTTAGTACCGATGCTACAATCTTGGGTCGCTTTACCAATTTTCACACAAACCACAACAAATCCATTAAAACCATCATTAGAAGATGTTTTGAACGATCCACAGTTACTTTACCTCTTTATGCAACATATCAAGGAATCAGGGCCAATGAATCTTCTTCAATTTTGTTTAGACATAGGTACGATTCAAAAAATAAAATGTTTATCTTACTCTCCTATTGAAAAAAAAAATCAAAATGTATTAATTATTTACTTGTTTGAGTTTCTTGACTTTTTTTGTATTTTAGGAGAAATTGAGAAAATGATTCATTCTGAGCACTCTTTTTTCAGATGATCTCAGTAAACGTATGTTAAATCCAGATATGACTCCAGAGATAGAAGAAACTTTGTACATGGATGTATCAAACATTTATTCGTCTTATCTTGACCCGAATGGGCCGGATTATTTACATTTGCCATTACATATTTCTCTGGGAATGAATGAAAGTGAGTATCTATTTCTTTGTGTTTTTTCACACTTTTTTAAAAATTGTATTAATTGACTAAAACTCTTTTTACTTGATATCCGCAGAAATTGAGGTTTTGCAACTTTTTAAGGAATTTTAAACAAATTTTCCGCCATGAAAAATTTTAAAAATTAAAAACTAAAAATTAAAAAATATGGGACTTGATTAAAAATTCATATAAATCATTTAGTTAATTAAAAAATATTTTTCCACGTTTTCTGGTTTCTATATTCATGTTCTACGCCATTTGAAAAAAAATTACAGCTTCAAACTTTGAATATTCACAGTTTTGGAAGGAGGTCCAAGTAAAGTACAAGATCTTAGAACCTCGAGACCACTATATCAAGCTCATCAAGAAGCTCACGCCTTGTTAGAAGCCACTTGTTTGCCATCATTTCATCACAGTTATCAGGTATGGGACAAAACTTATCTGTTTTTCGAAATTAACACTGATGAAAATTCAGATAATTAGCGACTATTTATTTATTTTATTTTCTCTAATATTAATAAGAGCTGATAATAATACGCTAATAATTTTTTATCCATCATAAAATTTCCAGGAATTCGATTCCGATGATAGTAAATTCTATGGAGCCAAGAAATTTATTAAAAAATTAATTTGTTACATTAGTAGGAATTTTCCAAATTAAAAAATAAATTTCCACAAAAAGGATAATTTTATAATTTTCTGTCGCATTGTTTGGAATTCATTTCGAAATAATCAGTTATTATATCTCAATTATTTTCATGTTTCATGGAAATCGGGTACTTATTTTTTTAAATATGGACAAATTTCCAAATTTTGTGTATATATTTTGACTGATTCGGGTGATTTTTTTTAAATGCAAGGCATATTTTCTCGCTATCTGAAAAAACACGTATTCATTCCGTCTATTTTTTTCAGTTATATAATCTCCTCTGTGGACAACCAAAAAATACTCCGCAATGTAAATCATCGTCTTCGCAATCAAGTAATGTAAATACTTCTTCTGTCGGAATGGGAATGAGATTGGGAAGTCAATTAGGAAAAATAAGTGGTGTGTTACGTGCCTCTGCTGTCGATGGTTCGCCATTTCAACCACATCAGGTTTATCAAGCAGAAGAAGTTGGTTGCTCGCCAAGAACTTATAACGATTCCAATTCACATGAAGATAAATGTCGGGATTTAACTACATGGAGAGTTTCAATTCCTCATGTTGATGGAGGCGGTGCTCAACCGCTTTATATGATCTCTGTGAGTGTTTTGAATTATTCATATTCAAATTATTCTATTGAATTGCCCCCGAAAATATTCTAGTATTCTTTAGAAACATTTATAGGTAGAAGCTGAATTCATTGGGGTCGTAAAAACATGCTTTAAAGCAGTTTCTTTGAAAAGAACGTCGGGGGAATGTTCTATTTGTTAAAAGTAGGGTAGTTTTATGGTTGTTTTTTGAGTACACCTGCATTGAAATATTTCTCGGAGCTGGTAATCAAATTTATTAGAATCGCGGGGTACGTCATAATTTTCGGATTACTTTGTTTTTCTCCTTCATTCGCTATTTTATTATGCATTGCTCCGAAGAGGGTGTTATGTAATTCCAACTGGAAATACAACAAAGTGAAGAAAATAGTAATAATAGTATACAGCTTTTATACATTCTGAAGATAAAAAAATAGAAAATAATAAAAGAGATTATTCATTTTAATATGACTAAATTAACATTACAAAATATCTTTCTTAGTATAAATTGTAATTATATTACGATTTAAAATGAACTAATTATTATCATTCTTTTTTGTTTATTTTTTTTTATATTCTTCATGAAAATATGGATTTATGATTTACTTGTCGCTAATTTTCAATATTAAAATCGAGAAGAAATAATAAAATTCAACAGTATAATTTCTTTTTTATATTTTATTAATTATAAGAGAAGGGGAAATAATTTCCAAATTTGTTTTATTCCGCATTATTTTATATAAACATTCTTATTTTAAATTCATATAAATGCTGAAAATAGGATACTACCAAGATTTCGCAAAAAATCACAAAAAAAGAAATCATTAACTCTTAGGATTTTTAAATCTCGAGTTTTTAATCATAATTTTGCATTAATTCAAATATGAATTAATTTCTAATACGTCTCTGAAATAAATAAAATTTATAAAACCCACTCTCCTTCTATTCCTCAGGTTCATAGTGTGTCAGAGGAGAAATCTTGGACGGTGTTACGAAGGGATCAAGATTTTTATGCGCTTCGAACCAGATTAGCAGAATTCCATGGCGATCGCGAATTAAACGATTCTCCGTTGCCAACTAGAAAAAACGTATCGCTCATAGCGAATCGTCAACGTTACCAAGACTTCTTACACAGATTATTAGCGAAACCGACGTTACGGAGCAGCGAACTTTTGTACACTTTTTTAACCGCACCGAATCTCAAACCATACTCGAGCTGCAGTTCAACGGCGGATTTTGGTGTACTTTACCAGAACGTAGCTCATAAGCTACGAAAGGAACGTGGACAGCATTTAGATAAATTTATGAGTGTCTTTCTGGCATCCACTAACGTCAAACACGAACATATGGATGTGGGCATCGAACCTTCGGTGGATCAGAGTGTTGACGATTCTTACAAAGCGGGAAGAAACTTAGTATCCAAGGTTTTCGGCGACAATTTACACCTGAATCCTCAGATCCAGAATTTTCCGTATGTTACGTCTAAGAAAATTCATGTTAAAGGTGCTGTTTTCTGTATAGCCGAAGCTGGTAAGTTCAAATCAATTTTTTCACTTCATTTGTAATTATTTATTTATTTAGGTATATTTTTTATATATATATTAAATATATTTATTTACTTTAACACTTTGCCGTCCGCACGTCTAATCGGGATTCTTTCGTTTGGTGCCGGTATAAATCTTTATGTACGACACCAACGTGGTGCCACCGGACGGCATAGTGTTAAGTGTATTTTTGTTGCATTTTATTTATTGATTTTTATGAAGACCACGATTGAAATGCCTTTTCTGAATCAGTTAATTGGGAAATTGTTTAATTTGTTGAAAAAATATGGACTTCGAAAAACTAATATTTATTTTTAAAAAAAACGTTTTTCTTTTTGTTACAGTCGACAGTTTGCTCAATTTGCCATCGACATTATCGAAAATTTTATGGATGACGGTGTCGTTTTCACGTCAGTCTTTGGATCCTATTATTAATAGAATACTTTTCGATACATTAGTGAAATTATTAAGCGGTGGTCGAGCCGCTATTGTTGTTAATCTCTTGCACGGAGTGATATTAGGAGACCCTGGTAATACGGACGGAACAAGTCGTCAGAAGGACAAAGAAGAACGTTACAAAAGTGCCAAGGAAGGTTTACATTCTATTTTGCCATGGTGGTTTTTAGGTTTACACAAACAGTGGTGCGACTTAATGGATGCTCTAATTGAACCATTACAATGCGCACCTTTAAATAAGCATTTGGTTTATATGCTTCTCGATCATTTATTAGCTGATTTGTTCCCCGAAGTCATGCCGTGAATTTTAATGGTCAGTACAATTTGTAACAAGGGCCCGAATTTTTTTCGAAGTCATGACTGGCCGGTAATCGAGGTTGCATCAAATATCTACAAATTACAAATTTTATAGCAGGAGGATTGTTTATAACATAACCCGACACGATACAAGTGGCATTTTAAATAATAGCAAAAAGCGAATGAATTTTGTGTATAAGCATGTGATATATTTTCGTTTTGTACTAAAACTTTATCTGGTTAGTTGATGATTAACATTCTTCGAAGTCTAGAACGGTACCAAAGAATGATAATAAATGATTTGGGAATCAATCATTAATTCCAGAGTAATTATTATCTTCTTATTATAAATAGTGAAAGCTATTTACGTGAACATCAGAAATGCATAGTTTCATAAATTAAAATTTTAAAAATTATACCTGATTTTGGAAGTATTTCCAATCCTTAGCAAAAAGAAAAAATTATTCAATGAATAATTTTCATACTCTTCTCTCAAGTCATTAAATATTAAAATCCTCTAAATTGGATATTATCGAAGATTTAGCGAAAAATCAAAATAATCTTAACAAAAAGAACATGATTAATTTTGTTATAATTTTCAAATTTGTTACCAAAATATTGTTCCTCTTAGTATCGAATAAATAAACAAAAGGAGAATACCCTTTCAACGCAGATTTCGGAGGTTTCAAAGAAAGATACGAAATAACAATGTTTTTGATTTCTACTAAATTCTGCGCTTAGATCCGCCTGTATGATTCCAGATATTCTTCGATTTCCAAAAAAAAAGAAACCTAGAAACCCAATATAAAAGACAGAAGTCAAAAATTACCCGCGGTTTTTTCAAAAACAAGATTAGTTGCAAATTGGAAGAGAGGGGGGAGGTGGGAGAGGACACGCGCAAGATGTCTGCCACTGGATCCGCTGGTTCGCAAAGGGAAAGATGAGAGGAAGGTTCGTTGTTTTCGTCGACGTAACTCGTCATCGCAACGAACTCGTGGTATTTCGTTAAAGTGTCTCGTAATTTCGTCGTTCGCTCGCGTTTCTTTTTATAGTTTCCTGCGTGTTGTAATATTAAATTCGTTTCCTTTGAAGTTTCTAACCAAGCCAGCAGCAGTTTCGTCCTTTTCTATATATCTCCCTCTCTCTCTCTCCCACACACATCATATATATATATACACACTCACACTTTTTTCTCTTCTTTTCTTTTCCTCTTCCTTTTCGTCGCTTTTTTATTTGTGAAACGTGAGTTAAATGACAGTGTCGAATGCCCGCAAAGGAAGGAAAAAGAGGGACAAGGAAGATAATGTGTCAACGTTACGTTAATCCCGCGGATTGAACGCACGCGTAACGGCCGAGACGCTCCGGAGACTTTTCCTTCGATTGCTTGTTAAATATCATCCATGTCGCCTAAACGAACGTTTTTCACGCCTTCCCAGAGGCTAGACGAGAACGCGATGATGAAAGACCAAAATAAAGCCTTAACATTAAGGTGCGTAACGGTCCCAATAGGTATCCTCTTCTTCTTGTTTTGTTGTCGGCCAACAGGGAAAAAGTAAAAATGATCACTTTCAAGAAAAAAATCACATCAAGAAACAGTATTTTTCTGTTCAAACTGAATTTTAGAAATTCATCATTTTTAAAACTAGAAATGATCACTATTCCAAGAAACTGTATTTTCCTTCTGAAACTGAATTTTGGAAATTTAGAATTTTTGACCAAAAGTCTTCAAAACTCATAGTTTCTAAGGGAACATTTTTGAATTTTGTAATTACCGTTATTTACAAACTCGAATCTCTATTTGCAAATTCGGAACACCCACATATCCGAAAAAAGTGCTTTCTTCTCCCTGGAAATTTTGTTCACGAAAAAGAAAAGTTCTTGTGTTTTTATAATAATTGTTTTTCAATCTTCTATCTTTTTTATTATTGTTGTTTGTAGTACTTTTGAAACTGAATTTTAGAAAATAATTTTTGAGCAAGAATCTTGGAAACTCAATTTCTAGGGGAAATTTTTGTTTCTGAACTTTTCTTTCTTTTTTATTTTTGTTGTTTGTAGTTTTATCATTTGGATTTCCTTTAGTCAAAAGAGGAAATGTACAAATGTCGGTATTCTAAAAAATTATTTTTTGAAACTCATGAAAAAAATAATCTGATTCATATTTCAATAAAAAATTAATTTTATAATAACATAAAAGTACCTTGTATATCTGTAGGTACTTTTCGTAGGATACCTTTTAGGTATATGTATGCGTGTACATGAACAAATGTAATGCTGATTCAGGATATTTAATTGAAATAATCGTAATAATATTATTTAAGCAATGATCGGTTATGTTGTTTTAATAACAGTAATTGTATCGATACAATCAGTGGACGTGTGATAAAATATTCTTACCCCTTTCACAGAAATCAATTATACATACATTTGGAAATTGCTCTTACTCATGTGAAAGGGTGGTTTCTGCCCATGACTCACTTTTATAGTTTCTGTGACAAATTCTTTTCGGGTTGTCATTTTTATGGCTGATTCATATCTTGCAAAACAAGATTTCCATTTGTTTTGAGATAATATTGAAGATTTGGGAACGAAACACAAATATTATTTAGTGTCCTTATTTATTTTAGGATTAAACTACATCCATAGATTATTTGTGAAACTTTATCTAATTTCACATAAAGTGTGTGGTTACAATTTTATCAACCTCATCTGATCACAAATATATAATTATTGACAATGAATAATAATAATATTAATAATAATAATAATATGAATCATTTACTGAGATATTATTAAACAATTAACTTTAAACTATTTTAGAACATACTTATTTGTTTAGAGTTTCTAAAAAAAAGTAGTATTTCTTAATTTTAAATAATGGACTAAATACCATATACAATAAAAATATGTATAGATAAATTAAAAAATTTACAATATTTAACTAAACATTAATAACTTCCAAATATATAGTTGCAAATTAATTACTTGTCAATAAATAGAGAATATTGATGCTCTATTTAATTTAAATTTGGAAAAAAATCTCTTTGAAAGCATCGGGTGAACAAAACTTCATAAAAAAACTAATCAAGTTTATTAATTAATTTGAGCCTGAATACGAGTGAATTCAAATTTTGCAAGAAATGGGACACTCGCTTTTCTGAAAAAACCTTTTCCAGAAAAGAAATCGCATACATTTGCATAATTGCACAGTTAGAGAAAAAAAGATTTCGAATGTCGAGAGGTGGAAACTCCGGGTTACGGTATTTTTAATTTCGTTTCTATTTTTAACTTTTACTTTGAAATTTTCTGTTTTGCAAGCTGCTTTAAAATATAATTGAATTTTTATTAACACGAATAGAAAATTGTAAACAAGCAAATATTGTAATGTTCCATCGATGCTGCTATACTATGATATCTAATTTAGCAATTGAATTTTCTAGCTTTCGACCAAGACTGCCTATCAAAGACTGAACCACCGATGCAGGGAGTAATCAACTTCAACGTTGAGTTAGGGCAGCATCAATGGGAAACTGTTTTTCGTGCTTTAAGGTGCCTCCACCGTCCACCGCTAATTGTACTGTTGCGTGTGAAAACAAAGAGGGTATGTTTCATTACTTAACAGTTTTTGAATTTTGCTATTTTAGTTTGAGAATTTGATTTATTTGGAGATTCGATCAAAGAAAACAATGTTTCCAAAAATTACCAATCTTCCATAAATTGTTAAATTTCTTTTAAAAGAAAATTGCAATTTCATATTTCTAACCAATCAAAATTTTCCTTTCATATCCAGTCAAAGGTTAATAATTTCTCATTAATATGACACCAATCGTATTTGTCAAACATTTCAGTCGATAAATTACTTTTACTCACGTTTGATCGATTCCAATAATATTTCATTTATAGACTTAGTATTTTTTCTTGTGTCAATTAATTTTCATTTGTTCATAAATATTTATTTTCTGAGTTTCCCGATAACCTGAAAATTCTGAACCTTCCCTAAATAATTTATGTATGAAATTTGTTGGACAGTTTTTTTTGAAAATACATAGATTTACTTTGCAAACTGAATCAAAATATTTATATTGCAAATCTCAACTATTTTATCTAAAAAAACTTTTAAAAAATTAAATAAAATTTGCAAATTTCTTAGGGATTTATGAAAATGTTCGATTAATATAAAAAGATAAGTGTAATAATCAGGGTTCCAAGGAAAAAGACAGTGCGAAAGAGCTTTGCAATATCAACCCCTCGACTACTCTTGATTTTTGAGTATTTTTATCCGACTAGATTCCGTTACTGGGAACCTCTTTAATTTTAAGATGAATTCCAAGAGGAACATAAAGATGCAAGAATGTGGTGTTGTTAAAACAGAAAAAAAACGTACGAGGAATGTTAAAAATGTGTTGCCGAAAGTGTTTATAAAAATAATTGAAATAATTACTCGCGAATTTTACAATTACAAGTTTTTCATGCAAGAAAGTAAATTTATGTTAATTAATGGGATGGCTTCCGATAGGAACGTTATCAAATGCAACGATGCTATAAACAAAGCATTGCTTTGCATAAAATAATTCTTTTAATAGAAATCGGTATCTTCTTCGTTCTGAACGAAGTCATTTTGACATTTTGAAGGGTACATAAAATATATAAATATTTAAATTCGTATCTATATCATGGAAAAATAGAGATCAATAATTGTAATTTTGGCTCTTGCTTGAGTATAAAACTGCCTGGAATTTTATAAGCAATGTTGAAGGAGGGTAATTAAGTTCGCGAAGAGAGTCGTCACTGTAAGATATAAACGTTTTCCATGAAAGTATCAAAGAACATTCGAAGAATGCGGCAATAAATAATGCGGATAAGGCAGACCCAAGTTTAATCATTGCTTTAATTCAATAAACTTAACTATCCTTCATCAGAGTCACTTGCATCGAGGAAATAAATACGAACCTTCGGTAATTACACTTTTGAAACTGTTTTTTTAGATAAAAAAGAATTTTTAAATATAAATTTGGTTTTTAAACAGAATTTTTTAATAAAGAATCGTTTATTTTTAATTATAAATTTGGTCTTCATTGTAACATAAATGATTCTTGGTTATTTAAATAATTTCACTTTTATTAGAAATTTACAAAAATTTCTTCAATTCTGAATTTAAGTTAAATCTTTTATTCCTTTTTAAATTTTCATTTCCAGAGAATTTCAGATAATTGTAGAATTTCTTCCAAAAAAGATTAAAGGTTTTAGAAAAATTACGAATTTTTATAGACAAAATTAAGAATAATTAAGCAACAATTTGGAAACCACAAAGTTTTCCAAATTCGTCCATTTTTTCAAACGCTTGTAAAAGTTTTTCGACAAATACCGTTGAATTCACTTATCGTTGCTCTTTTATTACACTTTTTTCATTATTTGCACGTAAAACTCGCAAAGTAAGAAAACCGTTCGAAGCCGAGACATTTCCCATGGCATTACGAAGTTGAATAAAATGTTCAGTCTGGGATAGACATTTTCAAAGTAGGTCATTACGAGAAAAACAAAAAAGCTCCGACAGCGGAATTTCTCGTGAAACAAACGGAATTCATCTGTCCACTAATTCAAAATGATAAAGTTTATCCTATGTTTTTTTCCGGTGGCTCGTGGAACTTCTTAATAATTTATTGACATTACGGTTCCCAGTAAACCGAATTTCACCCACCGTATATCTAACTTTTGCGATGTTTTCCCACATTTTTTGCGCACTTTCGCCAGCGAAGAGTCAAAGAGATTTATGAAACCCATAACATCTTTGTTATTGTAACAAAGACGTTTTATTTTATGAGATAATTTGTCCGAAATTAAAAGAGTAATTTATGAAAAAAAATTGGCAAGAGTAGAATTGAAAAAAAAATGCACTAATTGGACCTTTTTTCAAAATCCATGAATTTTTCATGTTTTCTCTCAAAAATTACTCGCCCTGAAAAAAAAGTCTCCAGTTCAGGTTTCCCTAAATGTTATTTTTTTTCTTCCCAGTTATCGTTGCTTTGAAATATTCAAAACTCACTTCTAATATAACAGTACGAATCGTGAAATTCAAAAAGGTCCCTAGTTTTCAAAATAAAATAAAAATAATATCGAATTAAAATTACTAGGTTTCCATTAAAATAGTTTTCTGAAGTTTCCTCACCTCCAACATTATTTTATGCATTTTCAGAAAATTGATTTGTCTGAAATAGCAACAGAATAATTTAAAAGAAAAAATTTCCAACATCAAAATAGAAAAAAAATACAGCAATTTGGCATTTTCGAAAATTCCTGAATTTTTCATTCTCAGAAATTACTGAAAAGAATAAAAAAACTAGCAAACAAGACCTTAAACAAATAACCTCCACTGATTTATGCACCACAGGAGATTTTCCTTCGAAGTTACAAAGAGATTCAAAGAATGATGAATTCACACTTTTTTAAAATCAAATGTAGATAATATTCTAATGATTGACGCAACAAATGAAAATTGCACGTTAGAATTTAATTGTATATTCATTTTGCCTTATCTTCTGTTTCTTCTTTTCGTTACAGAAACTATGGAACTTCGAGGTTTGTTTCCACAGAATTCTTACATGCAAACGGGAACGTTTGTAGGAAACATCGAAACGCATGCTATCAATGGAAACAAAAAGTCTTCATTAAGTGCATTAACGACATTTAATAACGTTGGCTCAGATAATTGTGGATCTTTACCAATGGCACAAACAAATCTACGTCTTTCGAAGGGATTTTATGCTAGACTTCCACCTCTTGGACGTTCCGGGACGTCTTCTGGTATTAACTCGAACTCTGACTCCAAGCAACGAGAGCCATCCGAAAGCAAACTTAACACGTTATTCGATCAGTATAAAGTAAGACATTTGTAAATTTCTTTTGTAGAATTTACAAATTACTTCATTTACTTGGATTTTTAATGGGATCGTGAATCTCAACTGGAATCTCTATTTTTTTTAAATTATTTTAATTTGTTAAGTTTAGCAAAGGTACTGTTCTATGAAAATGAAGGTGGTCGAAGATTAGTTTTCCAATATTTTGAGGAAATTGCTTTTATTATGAATAAATAATTTAAAATTTTAATAAATTAATGTAAATAAATAAAATAATTTCCCACATTTTATCAGGAGGAAAAATTAATAACAAATATTCTATTACTTTCAATCACATTTTAAAATAGTTGTTAAAATAGTTATTAAAATCCCTAGATTAAAAAGAATAAAAGGGCTAATCAAAAATGTCGGGTTTTAATCACAATTTTTTTTCTCTTAAATTTTTTTTTCTTCTCAAGATTTTAAATATTTTTCAGAATTTTTATTTGTCAGAAATTCACAATATTTTTGTCGAAAAGAAATTAAGAAAAAATGGGCAAACCATAATTTTCTTTCAAAAATTATTTCTTAAAACCAAAAGGAACTCAAGCGAGGTCCGAATATTTTTTGTTTCGCCCCATTTGATATTTCTAGTTTTAAAAAAATTGGAATTCCTAAAAATGAACTAAACCCAGTACCATGATAATTATTTCAACGAAATTATTAATTACGCTCTCCCTTTTTCGCCAGGATCCACACGAAGATGCGATCTTGGCCGATGGCATTGAAAGACTGTGCGAAGACTTGCAACTCTCACCGGATGAATTCAAAGTCCTAGTGCTCGCGTGGAAATTAAACGCCGAGCAAATGTGTCAATTTACACGCGAGGAGTTCGTCCAAGGACTCAAGGGGATGAAGGTCGACAGTATACGTGGGATACAAGCTCGTTTACCGGAAATCGTCCAAGAATTGACAGTGAATAACGATCTCTTCAAGGATCTTTATCGATTCACATTCCGATTTGGTTTGGACGTAAGTTCCGGCCAGAGAATATTACCGGCTGACATGGCAATCGTTCTTTGGAAACTTGTATTTACGATACGCGAACCGCCACTGCTGACGCGATGGTTACGTTTTCTGGAATCACATCATGTTCGAGGAATACCACGAGACACTTGGAACATGTTTCTAAATTTCGCCGAAAGCATCGGCGATGATCTCCAATCGTACGACGACGCGGAAGCATGGCCAAGTTTATTCGATGATTTCGTCGAATATGAGAACGATCAGACTAACCAAAATATTACCAAGGATGATATTATCAAGGACTCTTCCATTGATAAAGATTAAACGGCAAAATCCAGCACCTCACGGTTTGGATTTTCACCATTTACTTCTTTACCTGCTTTTTATTTTGTTTGTTTATTATTTTATACCATGAAATTAAATATTCGCGGGAAAGGGCTTAACGGGAAAAATGGTAAATTTTATTCTATTACAATAGAAACGAAAGAAAATATTTTTTTGGAAATTTGGAAATTACGTGTTATTAAATTTTTAAGTTAAATATTAACTTGAATATTAACTTGATTATTCATTTTAATATTAATACTTTGCGAATTTCGATAAAAATTCCTAAAGAATCTGAAAATGTTAGAAAATTTGCAAAAGGGACTGATATTTAATCTGCGCAATTTACTATTTTTCCCTCTTCTTATCCATTTGTTTTCTAAAAGTTTCCTAAGCAAATAACGTTTGAGTCGATTTCTCCTTAAAACTTTGGATCACTAATTTTATAAAATATTCATATAATTCCAATTACTCTATTCTTTTTTTTTTTTTTTTTTTTAATGAAAATGTTTACTATCAACAAACTTTAAATTTCATTTTTTTATTAACTAACTATTCAAATTTCATAATTTTTGTTACTGCGTTTAAATCATGAAAAATAAAAACCATCGGAAAATAAGATTTCGGGTTAAACTTTTGGAAAATAATATCACGCCGATATTTAATTTCATTTTTATGGCATTTTCTCGTTTAAGAGAAAACGATTAAAGTGTGTACGCAAAATAATCTTGATTTGATCTATACATATAGATATGTAAAAAATTACACAAAATTATTCAGGATTCTTTCCAGTTTTTTATTTTTAGAAATATTAGAAACGTTTCGCGATTATTTAAAGTGGAGTAATATTCAATTCTTTTTACTTATTTTACCAATATCCAGAAACTTTCGATTCTCTATACGAAAAAAAATCTATAGGATAAATTTCCATTATATAATTAACACATTTTCGATAATATTAAGATAAAATCGTATTCAATATCGCTAAAAAAAATCACTGCTTTGATTACCTCGAAATTCTTATCTTATAACGTTTTTTTGATAACGACTTCCAAGACACTTTTGTTTTAAAACGATATCGAAAGACAATTGTCGGAAAATAATTTATTTCGATAATATTTTACGTACACACTTTGTATTAAGAAGAAAAAAAAAAGATATTTAAATTATAGTCTAACGAAAGGAACTTGTGATATAATACAAAAAAAAAGGGAAAAACAACAAACAACCATGCGCACGATTAACAATATATAACTTTATATATATTATTATTATATATAGTATACACTATTCCATGTCTCGAAAGAATTTCGACATAACGTAGGTTTAAGGATGAAAAAGGAGAATCTTAAGAAATTTTAAGAATCTTCATTACTTAAGTATGAAGAAGGAATGAACAAAAGAAATATGATAATTAAGAAGTCCAGTGCAGTTTTGTCGTATTTTATATACAGAAGAAAAAAAAAGATATAAGCAGAGACTCCATCTATTAAAAACGATCGAGTTTATGAAATATTATAGTATATATATTACGAAAACAATAATATTGTTGTAAGAAAATATTTTGCCGATCCGGGAATTCAACGGATTCATGATCTCTGTCTTCGAGGGTGCGAGAAAGTACTTTTGAGAATAATCGTTAGTCAAAATTATTTATTTAACACTTTGTTGTTCCTTAAATTAATCCAAATGTTTATCGTTTTGTAATTTCTTTTATTTACATTTTCTGTCAAACGAATAATTGTTTTCCGACCGCTTTTATTATGGAGAAAAGGATCGGATTGCGCAAGTTTCGTGCTTTGAACTTCAAAAAAGTTGGACTATTGTTATTATTATTGCTATAATATTATTATCAATATTTAATAATAATAATAATAATAATAATAATAATAATAATACTATCGTTATTGCTGCTACTTTCGCATAAAATACTTTTCGATTATTTTATGATAATTCTTAAAATCGTTGACGATAATTACAAATAAAGCCATTTTTTTCGTTACATAACTTCCAAGAGCTAAAACACGGAATGACGTATTTTTACGTGAATTAACAGCGTTAATGTTAATAGCAGTAATTATTCGGGATAATTGAAGTAACCGGAATTTACGATACGTTACATCATTTTTGCTTCGATCCGATCTGGCAATTAATTGAAAAGAAAATTACTTTCAAAAGTATCTTTGCAATCCTTCGAGATGAAAATACGATTTACAGTGTAAAAAAAAAGAAGAACAGTCTTTTGAAATCGTCGAAGATAAAGTTCGAAGTGCGTTACTTTTTTCTTTTCTTCTTTTTTCGATTTCGAGGAATGTTGTATCCACTTGAAAATATTTACTGCCTACGAGCCTGATAACTGTAATTACGAAAGCGAGGAAAATCGTGGGCGACGATGGAAACGGTGGTATTTGTAGGACATTTTATATCTTCATCTTCGTATAGGAAAGCATAAGAATGATAGATGTATGTATATGAATACACCGAGTTGCAATCTAACCGTGAGAAATTTTGCATTTCCGTGAATACTCGGAAAATCTTGGGAAAGGAGATAAGAATGAAATTTTGATTGAATTTAAAATTTACCTTTTAAATTCTATGTCCAGAAAAAGATTTTTTTTCGGCAGCAAATGATTTATTTATTTTTCCAGAGTCGCATGGTTAGAGTGAAACTTCGTGTAAAGTGTATTAAAAAAATTTGGTCGATGTCTTTCAAAGAAACAAAAAAAATATTAATATTTACAATTTTTCATAGCTTCTTTTTGTCCATTTTCGAACCGATAGCGACATTTCTAGCTTGTGTATGTATGAAGAAGAAACAAAAAATGCAATTTGTCTCGATAGTCATTGTGTAAATTGTAAAGAACAAGAAATGACTCTTATCCGTTCACTCTAGAAATAAGAAACCCAAAAAAGTAATGAGGAAAACATTTTTGAACGCTAAGAAGAGGAATAATGTAAATTTAATATATATATATATTATATATTATGCGAAGTTTTATCGTGGATTAATGTAAAATGAAATAGAGATCGAAAATTTTCGGGGCACAAATTTTTAAAGGCGTTGCCGTGTATTTTATCGAATTTTTGAGATTCGAGAAATATTGATACTTCGAATTTAAGGTTGATAGTAAAATATCAAAATTAAGTTTGGAAATTTTCACAGAAAAGGGTAATACGAATTGCAGTCTTTCGAATATAAAATTCGAAAGCAATTTGAACTTTATTTTTATTCTACTCGAAGTCGAAATCGAATGAAAATCAAAAACTTCTCAATCAATTCTTCTTGAACCAAAATTCGATAAAATATAGGGAAAAGGAGGAACAATTATGTGATACACACTAAATAAATTAAGAAAATAATAACAAAAGAAAACAAAACAAAGCGAATAAAATGGGAGATTTTATTAGTAAACATTAAAGTAATCGTTTTTTTAGTTGCAATTATAAATCAAACGAGGCGCGAAAAATACGTAGATGCTTTTCTATTTTTCGAAATCCCGGAATACTCTCGTGATGGAACGTAAGATACCGAAGGAAAAAATTCCTTTTTATAATTTTATCGTACAGAGTTAATTTTTGTTTTTTGTACAATTCTTCATTTATTTATTAATATTTGTCTTCCGTGATATTGCTTTTAAGATTTCCTTGGTCTTCCAAATCCTTTATTTGTCGAAGGAAAAAGCTTAAGGGAAATTGTTACTATTTGCTGAATTTTCATTGGGGCAAATTGTAAAAAGATTGTTTTTTTGTGATATCACAATTTTTTATGCAAAAGTATTTTTTTTATAAACACGAATGACATTAAGAAATGTATGATAGATTTTTTAAAACTTTCTCCGGTAAAGTAATTTACGAAAAAAAAAATATTTGCAATTAAATTTTTTTTTGAACGAAAAATATCGATTGTCAGAATTTTGTTTACAGCAAATTGCAATTTGTAATGAAAATGTTCGATTTCATAAGAATCTCCAATTGTAGAGAAAATGATTTCGTAACAAATTCCAGTATCGCGAGAGGATTCTGGGATAAAACAATTGTGTTCAAATTACGATAACATCCAAATCGTCGTGTTATCAATTTCCTAAAATGAGACAAAGAATTCGATTTTTGCGTTTGTTAAATTATTAATTATCTATCTCCTTTACGTATATTTTACGGATTGTATTAACAGAAAAATTGTTTTTGCGTCACGAAGCTGAACATTCAAAATTCTTCCTAAACTTTGGTTTCGAAATTTTTGTCCGAATGGCGGTAAAATTTAATAAATAATCGACTATTTTCAGAAAATCTGAAAAAGCAGAAGAAAAAAGAAAATATCTTCGTTTCGAAAAATTTGGAATCTTCAGCTTTGCCTATTTTAAGAAATTTTAGGAAGACCCAGAAGTAAAAGCGACCAAAAAAAAGAGCTCTAAATTTTCGATAAATTTCACCTGTTAGCTTAAAAAGAAAAAAGATAAAAAATAATGTTTATCAATTGTAATGAAAAAAAAAGGAGAAATATGGATGAAAATTTTAAGGAAACATGGAATCCCCTCCCTATTTTGCAAACATTCGTGGCCTTCTATCATTACAATTTACAAAGACGTTCTATGCGAAAACAATAATTAAAATGAAGGGAAAAAAAAGAAGTATTATACCGAAAGCAAACAAGAAGGTGAAAATGTATCGCATTATTCTGACACTAGTGTATAACGCATAGGATTACGATACTTATAATGATAAGAAAGAAAAAGAATGGAAATGAAGTCTTATGTATTTATGGTGAAAATATGAAAATGCAGGAAAATGTAGAAAAAGTGATTATCGAGGTGAAAGGGGAAGATAAGGAAGTTAAAAGAGGTAATTTCAGTATAACGGAAAATGCAAAAGGAAGTAAAGTGGAAACGGAATTTTTTTTTCCAAGCCCGTGGAATTTTTCTTTCTTTTTTTTCCTCCTTTTTTTTCTTGGAGATGTTTCGAACTATAATTATTCGGTTTGATGTCGTCATTCGTGAAAATGCAATGTGTCAGGATTTTCGTGGATTGAAAAAATAAGGAATTTTTTGGGGAAAATAATATTTCTCGCATTTATTTTGTACCGATTTTAAAAAATACTTTGGAATTTTTGTGATTTTGTGTGTCGAAGAATTGTACGGAATGAAAGATGGAGAGAATGTTTGCGATTGAAGAAATTGTAGAATTTAGAAACTTAGTGGAATTTGGAAAAATGAAAGGGGAAATTTTGAAAATCGAGGAAAATCTGAATCTCCTTTTCTGCTTCTATTAAATTTTAACAATTTTATTAACAGTGAAAGTCTCAAAGAAAAAAATCATTTTTTTTGTGGATTCAAATACGATCTAAAAAATGTAAAAATGCAAAGGCACAACAAACTGAAAGAATTCAAGCTTTTGAAGTATTTTGAACTAGAAAACGAAATCTTTTATTATCTTTTTTCGGAAATTTTTCATTGATTGTTTGGAACAAAAATAATTTAATTCGAAGACAATCGATACCTATATATATATTTATACTTCAAAATTGTATTAAAAAATTTTTAGTTTATTTTAAAATTAACATCAACTAATAATTGTACACAATAATCTTGTTCTTTTGGAAAGTCTCTATTTTATTGCTTAAAATTATTAAAATAGGGACATCCAAAATATATATTTTGAAAATTATTATACAGTTCTGATTTTTCAAAATTCACCAAAAATCATATAAACATAAATTTGATCTTCGAAAATTACAAAAAAATTCAATTCTGCAGAAAAATGTAAAATTTTCGATTCTCTTTTTTCCGAATTTCCTTGATTCCAAAAAAACTGTGTATTTTTCTCTTCCAAAAGAAAGGAAGAAAAAAAGAATCGTCCCCAAAAACATGCGTTTTTGGATTACATCTCATCTCAAAACACAAACCTCATGTTTGAAATTTTCGGTAAGATTTCAGGGGATTGAAAAAAAAAAACGTTTCCCCCTGAAATCTTAAGACCCATTGTGATACAGACAATCGAAAAAAAGTAGTTGAATTTACTACTTTTAGAGTACTTAAAAGTACACTTACGGTACTTTTTCTCTGTTTAAAGAAAAATAAAAAATTGAAAAATCCAAAATTTATATTCTTATCCTCTTTTTTCAATAAAATAAAGAAGAAAAAATAGGAGAAGAAGCTGCAAAAGAAAATGGAATCCAAGGGAAAATAAATGCGAGAAAATCCAAATTTGTGAAATTGGAAAAATGCAAGATAACAAAAATTCGATATAGAAATAAATAGTAGAGCGCATCGTATCCTATTTCTTTGTTTCTCAGGCACTTGTAAAAAGAAAAAAAAAAGAAATTAAAATTTTTCAGCACAGAGTTATTATATACAGCATATATATTAAATCGTATGCGAAGTGCCAATTTCTGAAATATCGAAAGCGTAAGAATTGACTTAGAATAATTGTGGAAAGAGAAAAAAATTGTTGCGGAAGAGAGAAAACCCGATTTTTTTTAAATATCGCGAAATAAATATAAAAGAGGAGGACGAAAATACGAAATCTATGAGAAAAGTAAAATTACAAAAAGAAAATAAAAGAAGCAGCGTGTGCTTACGACTAATAATAAAATCGATATGTGTATTTATACATTTCCTCTAGTATTTATTCTACCCTTTTTGTAAAATTTCTAAAAAATACATGTATATATTATAATATCTGACGTGGATGAAATTTTGTAAAATTCTTCTTTTTTCTTCTTTTTCATTATTATTTCTAGAGGTTTTTGGGTTTTTTGTCTTGTAAATTTTGGTATCATCGAACAAATTTATTTAATACAGATATCGAATTTTATTGAAAGTAGGAAATGGTCTAAATAAAATGGGACGAATACGTAGTAGTATTTTTTTAAATTACAATATCTTTTTTATGACGGAGCAATTTTTGTAAAAGATGTCTGTCAAGCGTATACAATCAAAACGAATTTCCCGCCCGTAATGGCGAACGCAACGGATCAACGCAGTTTCCTATTGGCTGAATTTCAATTTCCAAATACTCCACAATGCCGGACAATGCTTCCGCGAAGAAAAGCATCGTTCGCGTATCGAATGCATACGAATATGACTGAATAACAACACAGGATAAATTCTACGTAATCTTATTTTACAGCATAATACCAAAAAACAAATGCAAAAATCCATGACCTTGACTCTTTTCATTTTCTTCAATAAGCCCTAGGCGCCTAACGTGTATGAGAGAGACGGACGTATACGCGCAGAAGAGAGGGAATAAAGGAGGGGTACAGGTGCCCCGTAGTCTATATATATATATATATATATATATATCTATTTAGTTTTTTTTTGTTTTACAGCAAGTACTGTACCGTCACCGTGGGAGTTGGCGTCGTTTTTTGTTTACACCGGAATCGACTTTAAATGCAGCGAGAGAATGACTGAAGGTACCATTTAATTTTCCTGGAAATATTTTCCGAAGTTAATTAGTTTATAAGCAACCGTCTTTGTCACGTCTGTGAATTTCGTGTCTATGACCTTCGAGGAAACGCATTTTTGGGTCCTTTTAGGTTCACTAGATAAAGACATTTCTGAGAACTTTGTTGAATATTCGTTCCCTCTGTCCGAAATATCCATAGTTTTGCGATTAAATTGCAAGTTGTGCGGAAAAACAAAAGTTTCGTTGAAGTTTGAAAACTCAATCGCTGCAACGAGGAAGTTTTCGAAGGTGTTTGACCGCTGCGCTTGTTTATTCGGCGATTCGTGCAGCTAGCAGTTGCGTACTTTGGTCTATCCTCTTCCAGTTACATGGAAAGGAAAAGGACACGACCGTGTAAGGACCTGCGCGTAACTGTCGAATAAAGGACCGCACTGTCAACGAGGGAATAAAGAGTCCTGTTTGAAGGAATAAATGAAATAATGACTAAAAGGAATTTATTATACTTGAAATATTCCTATTGAGTCTTGGGAACATTATATCTAATAAAAAATGAAAAATTAAAATTGTATACACCATAAATATTAAGCTACACTAATTGTTTTCACACTTTCGACTGCTCTCATATTTCATTTTTCATTTCTTTATGCTCTCATGTTTTTATCCTGCCTTGTTAAGCGTATTTACTGTCACCGAACTCTTAAAATTTTAATTCAATGTTAACATTGTACCTCATATTACTATTATTATTGTAGCATCCTAATATTAAGCGTACTTCATCATTATTCGCATAATGATTCACTAAAATTTAAATATTTCCTACGTGTTTATGTAAAACCGATTTCTTTACTGCTTTTGTCGTGCTATTACTTTTATGTACTATTATTTATATAAATTCATTGTATTCGCTCTGTATTGCCTCGTGGGTTCCAGAGCATGTTACTTGATAATAAAGAAAAAAATAAAAAATACTTTTTTTCAGAATGTTTGACGGAATGGACTCGGGCGGAGACGGACAATGGAGTTCCATATTACATAAAGTAATTAAATCTTTTATCTTTTTTCTCATTAACCGTTCGAGTCCCAAGCAGCGCGATCGCGCTCTTCAGATTTTATGTCGAAAAAAACCCAGCGCATTTCAAACGTTATGGGCACCGAAGCGCGGTCGCGCTGTTCGGGATTCTTCGATAGTGTTTTTTCAATACCCCTTGGCACTCGAACGGTTAAATACTTCACGAAGATTTCAAATATACAAGCAATTTTTGTTACAGTCAAGTCACCCAATCGATGGAATGGGATCATCCAACGATGAAAAATATAATGAGGACTATCGAGGGGTGTAACGCAATTAGATATGCGTCTTACAGGACTGCCGCAAAGATGCAAATCTTGCAAAGGGAATTGCACAGTGAGTTGCGTTTTAAAAAATCGATAAATATATGATATATATTTTATTTTATAATTAGGATCTTGGTATAAATTATATTTGTTTCCATGAAATTGAATTAGTAGTAGTGCGTATAGTTTATTTCAACTATTATTATTATGATTGTTTTTATTATTTCTATTATTATCATAGTTGAGAATTAATTTTTTCGTAACTCGTGTCTTCCCCGTTGCAGTGAAACAGGTGCATCTGGATTTGATAGCGGGAGTTTTCGAACGTCACCGATTATCGATCACCGAAAATTCTGTGACTTTGGACGCTACCGAGATAGAGGATGTCCTTTCCGACATTTTCTTTGCGGCTCGAAAAGAAACCGGTACCACTTTCGACGTTGATTTAGCCACGAAGCTTGGAATCAATTTCATCTTGAACATATTCGATAAGTACGTTACAATTAAACAATTTGCAAATAAATTTTTTCAAAACTTTATCGATTCCCTGTAAAATTTCCAGCGAATGCTTCTCGCCTGAGCTCTAATGAAGATAACAAAAAAATAAATTTTAACTTGTAGAATTTATGTTAGTGTTGTATACATGAGCCGACTACTTTGAAAGTGACCTAAGTCCAATTTTTCGTGAATTGCAAAATGTTTTTTATGCAAAATGTTTTTTTATGACAGTTAACAACAAAAAAATTCACAAATCAACTTAGGCTACTTTCAAAATAAACGGCTCACATATATGTCCAAAGACACGAATCCTTGAAAATAAATGAAACTCTTCAAAATGTGAATACGAATTTTATCTCATTTTTCTTGATCGTTTCAGACAACGGAAAGGTGCTGTATCCGTGTTTTCCACGAAGGTGGCGTTAACGTTAATTAGTAATAGCAGACTTCAAGATAAATATAGTTATCTGTACCAACAATTGGCTGATCACAACGCCTGTTTGTCACGGGCGGCATTGCACACGCTTCTCACGAACATATGTAAAATAACGGAAATGTTGGGGGAAAGTATGGCATATGGCTGCAATCAAATACAGTCGCACATCGACAACTGTTTTATGAAGGTAAAATTATGATTTATCTTTCAAAATAGGATGCATTTAAATTCACTTCAAATTATTATATAATAAAACTTGCAAATACGTGCATAATAACATAACAATAAATATGACATAAAAAATAACACTAAAAAAGAAAACGCAGCAAGAAAATAAAAATAATAAATAAAATTGGATAATAAATTAATATTCTACTACGGAGACACATGTAATTTTCCTTCTCTTTTATTTCTCACAGTCAGAGGGATGTCTTGGAGTGAGTGAAGTAGAATTTGCAACATGGATCATGCAAGAACCTCCTTTACTCGTATGGATTTCTACTTTAAATCGTATGAAATTCGCAGAAGATAGTATGTAAATTATATTTATTATTTTTGCTATTTCCAAATTTTTAAAAATTTCAAGTAGGGATATTTACCCTTGCCTGACGAAAAAACAAATGCTACAATATTTTGAATTAACATTTTGCAGTTGTAGAAATTCTAAAAACATTTTAAATATAAATATTTTTACAGTATAAGTATTTGCTACTAAATCATACACTTATAAACAAAAACATTTTTTTTTGTCATTGGTACGTTAAGTTTCATTTGTTAATTTACCGATTATAGATTACTCTACATTTATTTTCATTTCTTTTTTAGTAATACATAATATTAAATGCTCATCTTGTAAAATAACACCGGTACAAGGACCGCGCTACTCTTGCCTGAGATGTGCAGGTTACCACCAATGTCAAGGCTGCTTTTTACTTGGAAAAACGTCCAGTAAACATAAATTGAAACATCCCGTTAGAGAATATTGTGTAAAGGTGAGTTGTAAAATATTGAAAATAAATTTAAAGTCTCCTGTCCATTTTCATCATTAATTTCTTTCAGTTCATTCGAAATTAATGACGTTTTTATTATAAATTTCATTTTGCAGACTTCCAATAGGGAACTTACGAAATTAATCGTCGAGTTGATTCGAAACAAATTGAGATTGTGTCCCACGGGGATGGTGATGGCCCCTTCCGAAGACCCGCCACCGGACACAATTCAGTAAGTATCAATATTATTGATCATTCGTTTTTTTATAAATATTGGGTTGTCAGCTAAGTAATTGCTGATTTTTTCATTTATTTGCTTTAAATCGGCAATTACTTAGTTGCCAACCCAATATATTTATTTGCAATATTTCTGGCGTTTCTCTGAATCTTGATTTTCGAAGGGTCGATAAAATCCTTTTGGGACTTTTAAACAAACCAAGAACGTGAAAAAAAAAATTTTTAATTAGGATTAGATTCACCAGTTACGAAACATGACATAAAAATGTACATTTTCTTTTTATATTTGTTTACAGTGACGGTAACAAAGCATCGGATACAATTTCCGTGCGCAGTACGGTCAGACGGAAGGTTTTAAACGATCCTCAGAAGGAACTACAAAGTATTATCAGCCATTTGGAGGAAGAGAATAAGCAGCTCCAGGTGGAGTTACTGGAATTGTGTGGCTCCAGGGCGGAAAGATTGCAGCGTCATAGGGCCACCGTCGAGTCGCAACTTCAACGTCTGAAAATTCTGAAAGTATGTGTAAATTAAAGAAAAAATAATTTGGAATTGTAAAAGTTCACTTCATTCTATAGAATAGAAATTGAATATCGAAAGAAAGAATTTGACGGTAACAATTTTGACATTAAAATTTCATTATTAAAATTATAACGTTTAAATGATAATTAAAAATTGCGAGTATTAGAAAAAAAATTAATGATATTACGAGTATTTCCATGTGGAAATTAATGTTTGTTGCTTTTGCAGAAATACTTGTTCCTAGAACCACCGCGAACCGCGCAAACCATGAACCGTATGCAGAGTACGCCGATGATACAGCCGGTGACTTCGAGAATATCAGCTCTGCCCTTGGAGTTTGAATTAAGTCCCATCGTTCGTCAGGGTACGATAGAAAACAGGAAAAAACGTTTCCGGCAGACAAAGAGCAGATTCACGCCAGAAGAGTTCACTACGAGTTCGACGATAACGCAAACCATGGAGAGTGAGCAATTTCCGCCAGGAAATTCGCACGTTACTTCTGGATTGAATACCATCACGGAAAATACTCGGATAGATTTGAGCACGTGGATTGGAGGTGAAGATTCGTCGATTTAAATAAGATCAGAATTCCAATGGTTGATTGAGAATAAATGATTACTTATTTATTTACGGGGAATTAACATTTTTTTTAATGGTTCACCAAAATTTATAAGTTAATTGTTGAAAAAGAAATAATTGTTGTTGTGAATTTCATATTTCACTCATTAATTTTGATTGTGAAAAAAAAAAATCAATGTTCAATGAATTATAATTTCAAATACGTTTATATATTTACATTAAATATATTTACAGGCGGTGGCACTTCCGGCCTTACGAATTTCGACAGCGGTTTTTCTCAATGGCTACGTGGCGACAAAAGCAGCAAATCAGCTGGAAAATCAAATTCCCACAGCGAAACACCGCAAGGAGTGTCCCACTCACCTGTGGGCAGAGATAACACTCCTTCGTCCTTACAACGCCCCGACAAACACTCTCAACATAGCAGTTTACAGAATATTCAGGGAGATCTCAACGATATTTTGGACAGGCTCCAAAACATGGTCGCTAATGATTGCTTACTGGAAGGTAAATTTACAATTTATCTGTGTCACGTCGGTTACGTATTTTTTTTTTGCCCTCAAACTCGTAAACAAAAAGCAACATTCCAATTTTGAAAAAAAAACTTGAAATGTGTAATATTTAAAAATTGTACTTTGGAAAGTTTAAAAAATCTGTAAGGGGAGATTTCAAAGATTTCATGATTGAAAGTGTCTAGATTTTGGTATTTGAGCGGTTTCTGAGTTAATTCTTGCAAAAAGACACACGATTTTTTAATGAACGAGAAGTTTTAATTGCGACATGTTTAAATCGGTTTTGAAAAAATTCGGGGAGTCATATTTGGAATATTCCAATTTGTACAATTTATAAAATTAAAAAGGAATCTAGAATAATAACAAAATCACCTAGAACGAAGAAGACTTCTAAAAAATTATGCAAGATATTAAAATGAAATGCTTAAATTGTTTTAAACTATTTTTTGAGATAATATATTTATTTTTTTACAGAATCTCTCGTTGCCAATGATAACTGCGAATTGAAACGCGCAACGACAGAAATGGAAGACTTGTTGACTGGTCTAATCGAGGGCATGGAATCACGTAAAAGTAAACTTACGACTATAGTTTGAAATTACCCTCCTAATTGTTTGCAGCAATATTCTTATTTACTGCCTTTTTAGTATGTAGTACCTACTTAGCAAGCAATTCGCAACTCAAGGAAAATGGAAACGTCGATTCTTCCATAATTTCCTCTCTTAACGGTCAATTCAGTATTTTAGCAATTACTGCATCGATTTTCGTAGCGAAATTGATGCATTATTTAGTAAAAATACAAAATTTAATTAGAATATAGCTATTATATACATTTTTACTTAATTAGAAGATTTTACGAATCATGATTTTAGTGTGGTTCTCACGCATAGACATTTTTTACACGCAACCACACCTTTAAGATGTGAAAAAATATATATAAATATTTAGATACGAGAGAATTTTTTTTTTTAATAAACATTTATAAGAAGAACAGAGAAACTTATCGTCGAATGTATTACATATTATTTTTCCTCTCGTCACGTGATACCTTAGAGTATATCCTGTTTTTATTACATTATTTAATAACCAAGAACGACTTACGGTTGCAAACAACCTTTAAATCTTCCCTGGCTAGTTAACCACTAGTTCTCTAGTGGAAACGAAGATAGTCATTTGTTAATCATCAGGAATTTTGGTAACAAAATTACCGAATACATGCACAAAATTCATTGTTTATTATTTATTATAGGGAACACTAGAACTGCAGAACCGTTGTAACTGACACAAGAGCGTCGTCACGTAACAAAATCCGGTGAACTCGTAAAATCGTTCTTAACAGCTGTTATGTCAGAAACTGACGCTACAATTTTTTATTAATATTCAAATCATATGAAAATTGAATTTCGACATCCATCGGTATCAAACGAATAAAATGAATAACAAAAAAATTGACACGAAATGTTGGTTTCCGGCTAAACCTGTTAAAAAAACTGATAATATCGTTTCATCCGATTACGTCAATGTCAAATTTTTCACACCTTCGTATGAAAAGTGAGATTTTGCAAAAAAATTGCTGTAATTTGGAAAAATGTTTAATACTAATTTTAATTAAATTACACTAACTAATTTTAATTACTAATATTTTAAATGAATTTTTTAATCGAGTCGTTGAATTTTACCTTTGAAATAATAGTACTACTAATTAATGTCAATATTTCATTTTCATTTTCACTCGAATCTAATAATTCCACAAAAAATATTTTTATTTTTATTTGGTGAGCCATGGCTAGAAAATTGTTTATAATCGTTTGGAAATTAATAATTTGATAAAATCTGTTGCAGAGAAAACGAAGCATATATGGAATATTTACTGTCTCATGAATATGAAAGAATTTGGTGGAAAGAACACGAAGCTTGGTGGAGTAAATTTCTTGTGAAAAAGAAAAGATCCGTTAAAAAATTTCCACGTCCTGTAAATATTTCTATATTTGTTATAACAAGATGACACACGAAGGGATGGTTTTGGCAATTATTGTTACACACAATAACACAGGATATAAAGAAAGCAAAGGCTTTGTTTGGATCACGAATTTTTATTATTATTATTATTATTTTAATGGATCGAATTTTTGGTCGATTCAACAGTTTTCTGATCAAATCAGAAATTATTGCTGAAATTGTCCATGCGTGTATTTATGAATATTTTTTTTCCTTTGATGACAAATTTTTCGCAAAATTATTTTAGAGTTATTTAACAATAATTACAACGTAATTTTTAATAATTCCAATATTCACATGTGATAATTCAAATTGTCCATTCTATCTCCCAAAAATGAGGTTTTCCCGAAGAAAAGCGAAACTTTGCCAAAGCAAAAAGAAACTAAAGTGAAAAGAAAGAAGCGAGACAAGACAACGCAACAAGAAAACGCGGAAAAATTGGATACTCCGGAAAAATTCGTAAAAGAAGAAAATCTAGAAGGATGAAAATGTTAATAAAAAAATATTAGGTTTTTAGAGAAAGTAACTCTCTTGTACGAGATTGTATATTAATATATTATAGCAATTTTTTTATCCATTTTTAGCTTGGATGTGAAATTTAAAAAAAAGCTGTGGACATAGAAAAGATTTTGAAAATATTTGAAAAGCGGAATGAGTAATATTCAAAAATAAAATTGTGAAGGCTTTAATTGCAAATCAATATTATTATTGCTGAAAATTACTACTATTTGAGATTGAAATGTTTGGAACTTAAATTTTCAATTTTTCATCACCAAAAATCTACTACTCGCAAATTATGCAGCTTGATATTGAATAATATCATCTCACCGCAACGAAATATCTGAAAAATATGAAAATACCTCGGATGCTTGGAATACAAATTTTTAAATTAAACATCTTCAAATTTTTAATTACTCAGAATTTTCAAATTTTTAAATTTTCTTCTCGCTTCCATATATTGGTTTTTTTGTTCAAAATGGAAGCGTAGATATCGAAATTTTGCAGGGAATAAAAAAAATGTTTCGTTTTTTTTTCTGTTTATTAAATCAATTTGATATATTGTCCGTTTTCCTGTGATATGGAGATATTTCCATTCTTACAAATTTCTTTTTAACAAAGTTGTACGAAAAAGGAAACAGCCTAGAGTCTACATTTAGCTCTTATCGACGTCATACATACATTTATAACAAATACGCACTTCTGCCATTAATTATTTAACTGTACGCATTAGTAGTTTCATCTAAACCATTTTTTCCTGAACGTTGTCGTTCAAGAAACGGAACTTTGTATTTCGGATAATTAATGATATTGATATTTCAAAGAACAGGTCGCTGTCATTGTCAATTGTTCCTCTGACATATTCGGAGGAACAAACTATTTTGCACTAAAAACCATTAAAGCTCACAACAACTATAATTATTTTTCAAGAACAGCGATGGGGTCAATTGCAATTAAAAACCGTAAACGAATGCTTAATTACATTTCGAAGATTTACCAATTCTATCTGAAAATTCTTAATTGATGCAAAACTAATTATTCATAACTACTTATAATTTCTAATTATTCAATTGATATGAAACAGTGGCCGTTCACACATTAAATATGTAATTCGTCTGACACTGGTTAGCGATTGCATTTTGAATTACGTATAAAGAATAAAATTGGTAATTAGTTTCACAATAATTAGACATTAGAAATACTATTGGTAATTTTTTTCACATAAAATACGAATTATAAAGAAAATTAAAAATCATTTTCGCAACATTCGTGTAAATTGCAAATGAAAAATTCATTCCAAACCACGATTACGAAAGCCAAAAGTAATTAATTGTAACATTCAGATCATTTGCATTAAAAAATAGTTAATCGGTAATTGCTTTCTCGTAAATTGGAAATCATAAAGAACATTCAAAGTTAATTTCATATCATTTACTTATAGGAAATTGGATTGGCATGAACTGCAAAATCAAGAATTTAAAAACAATATTTAATTGCCAGAAACGTTGAAACTGTAAGTCCTAAGAATTTGGAATTTCTTAATTTAAAGTCTCAAAATTCCAAAATTTCAACTTTCGAATTTACTTTCGTATAATGCGCATTAAAAAAACTAATTAATAATCGTTATGTGATAAATTGAAAATTATAAAGAAAATTGAAAATTAATTTCACATCATTTATTTATAAGAAATTGGATTGGCATAATTTGCAAAATCAGGAATTTAAAAACCAGGTTTAATTGATAGAAAAGTCGAAACTGTAAAACCTAATAATAATTTGAAATTTCTTCATTTTGACCTACGAAATTTCCAAATGTTCAACTTTCGAATTTACTTTTATTTCCTTCGCGCCATAAATGCAGTTGGCCTTTAATTTGGCAAATTACAAATAAGAGTCGCAATTAATTGCGTAATTTAATTATAATATGAACCGTAATCGACGTCGCCCACCTCTGCTCCGGAACACCTAATATTGTAACTCTTAATAGCATCATTTCAGGATTATGACTCTTTTTTTTTTGTCTCGAAAGCAGCAAATGTAAGGCATTCTCAAAATTCATTGTATTCTCACAGACGTATATGTTTCATGTATATATTACAAATCTTGTAAAAGTATGTATATCGAACGTACGTTAGAAATAGCTGGACTAGAGCGGAAAAACCTCGTCACGACGCTACCAGATGCCAATTGCGAAAACGGTTCGGTGGAAGATATATGTTTTTGCGATATCGAGGAAACGTTCCACGAGAATTTGCAAATGCATCGAGCCTCTAGACCGTCAGTGGCCATCGGTAATGGTCGACGAGTGGGAATTTTTCACCTTATTTATTTTTTCTACGGAAAAGCTTGAAGCCATTTTTTGTTTGTTTGTTTTAAGGAAAATACGAAAAAAGGACACGTCGTTCAAATGTAGCAGGGACAATCGTAAGTTACCAGGTCCTGCTATGATATTTTTTCACCCAGCAAGGTATCGGTGAGGTACGTGACTTTGAGCTGTCGCGAAAAATGCGCCTTCTCCGATGGCAAATTCACGGTCCATGCTATCACTCGTATGTCCTTCTCGTGCCAACGACGCACGATTTCTCTGAAACGAAACAGATGAAATTTTAGTGCAATGACAATTCTTCACTCTTTCGAGAAAATTACTTAGAAATTTTTGCAATTTCACTATAATATCTTGCATAATTCTTCTATTCTTCTTCCTTCCAGGCGATTTCGTTGTTATTCTAGATTCTTTTTTAATTTTATAAATTGTATAAATTGTAATTTTATAAATTGTATTGAAATATTCCAAATATGGTTCCCCCAATTTTTTCAAAAACGAGTTACACAATTTCGCAATTAAAATTTCTCCTTACAGATTTTTTAAACTTTCCAAAGTACAATTTTTAAATACTGAAGGTCCCAAATTGAACTAAGAATTATCTACAAAATTCGTACAATTCCCAGTTTGCAGTTTTTTAGTAATGAAATTTCGAGAATAAACCCTCAAAACTAGGAATTTTCAAATTTGGAATTGCGAAATTTCGAAACTCCAAATTCATAAATTCCAAATCATAGAAATTGCAATTACGAATTTTGTATCCATTAAATATCGTTTTTTTATGCTTCAAACTATAAAATTCAAATGTTCGAAATTTCAAAGTCACAAATTGAGAAGATTCCAATTAAAAAGTGGATTTACAGTTCAAACTGAAAAATTGTTTCATCGGTTAATACGTACAAATGAATGATATCTTTGTGCAGCAAAACGGCCGAAATTCCCACAATATAATAGGCCAGTCGAGGCAAGGCCCATTCGTAGAGGCAGTCCGCTGTAGCTGCCAATATATGTTTGAATATATTATTGTATCTCACAGGTCCCAAGCCATCGGTTCCTAAATAGGATTCTCTCGAGAAGAAGTACGGTCTCCAAGTTAAAGCGCAGACTATCTTTGGATCTTTTCGGCGTATCTGGAATGTAAGTACGAAGTAAAAAAAATGTTCCATGATGGATTTAGCGCTAGTTAAAATTTAAACGATGCAATTAGGATCGAATCGGTAATTATGAAAATAAAAAAATTGAAATTTTTGGTGAAAAGTAGCGATTCCTAAAATAAAACTATTTTCCAATAACTGCATTTCCACATTTTCTCTATTACGAATCGAAATAAGAAACGACAAAGAATACAAGGGATGAGGGTCCATAAGGCGGGTTTTTGGCCCCCAAGGGAGCACAGAGTCGCAACATCTTCATTTTTATATATACATGTGATGTGATGTGATGTGTGTTTTACAACATACATAGAAAGAGAAAGCTGTGCGTAATTGCGCTGATATTAAAATACGCAGCTGAATGTGTCAAAAAAGGAATTTTTTGGAAAAAATAATAAAAGGACTCAGATTTGCTCCATTAAAAACGGGCTTAAATTAATTAAAAAGGACTTAATATTGCTCCGACAAACCATTGAAATTATTAAAAAGATTATTCTTATATAAATCCCAGATATTTTCATTTTTATCAATTATTAGGGCCAAAATCCCGCGTTATGGACCCACATCCTTGCTATACTTAAGAAACTTTTATAATTTACCATATACACCGTAACAGGGTTGAAGCTGGCCACTAGAGCCTTTCGATAAAGCTCCGGGTGTTTTTTGAAAGTTTCCGTGATAATTTCAACAATTTCTTTTCCAGTTGCTTTAACGTCCAGCATCATTCTCTGGCCGTTTTTCAAGCATTCCTTTACAACGTCCTCCAGTAACGCTATTCGTTCTCCACCTACGAATTTATTTCTGAAATAAAAAAATTCGGTATTATAAGTATCGAAGCTACAAATTTTCGAATGTTTAGGAAAAAGCTAAGACTTCTCGACTTTTTAATATTATTTAATATTTGGCAGTAAGTAAAGTTCAAAAGGTACATTTAGAATCGAATCAGTATTTGTGAAATAAAAAAATTTGAATTTCCTATAATAATTTCTTATAATAAAGAGTAAATAATTAATTAAGTCCTAATTAGATTAATTCAGACTTCAATCGACGAGAACAGCAAAATTGGCTAGAAAGTCTTATTAATTCCGAATTTTCTCTATTACGACGAAGAATACAAATTTCCATACTTGAGAGGATGATTGGACGAGATATCAAGATCTTTGAGATCTTTCCAATTCATCTCTGCGATGATTCCCGATTGACCCGTTAGTCTTTCTACCGTTTTGTCATGGAATATTATTGGAATGTTGTCTTTTGTGAGTGAAATATCGAATTCCACCGCGGTACAGCCCTTTTCTTTGCTCTGAAAAAATGTAGAAATCGATTAAACATTCCTCGGGAGCTTTCAAAAATCTTTGACTATTAATTACACCTTTTTCTAATAATATAATCACATTTCAAAATATAGCGAATCGAAATCGGGCGAGATTTCAGGGGAAAACATTTTTTTTTCAATCCCCTGAAATTTGTTTAATTAAAAATTATAAATAACCCAAAAAATATTGTAATCAATTAAAGAGTTACATTTCGGAATGCGGATATGCTGTTTTCGGGGAAATCGTATCCACCCCCACGATGAGCCACCACTCTCATACAATACTCCTCCCCGTTGCCCTGGTCGTTCAACCCGGAGTCCTCCTTTCCCAGAAAGAAAGGATTCGATCCCAAAACCTCCTTGACGTTGCCCGGATCCGGCCGAGGGATCCTGACGAGCCTTATCCCGCCGAGTATCGTTAACGTTCCCCATACGATCCATGGTACGGAGAAGTGGTACACCAAACTTATCAGGATGACGCACAGTGCTTGTAAGTAAATCCACAGCAGCGAGCTGTAGAATACAATTTCTAGGAAAACGCACATGACGCGACCGATAACTGCGGACTCAAAGATCCAATTTATTGTCTTTGAATGCCCCAAATCGGAGCTAAATTGGGAAATACTTTCGGCTCTGAATTAATCGACTGGAACAGTTAGTCCGCTTCGATAGTTGAAATTTCAAATTCTAGTTGGCTCTTGTGCAGGCGACGAATAACTATTGGCTTTTGTAACTGGTAGGAATCACATGAAATTGGCGCCTGCTTTCGCGAGATAAGGGAAAGAGGCCTCTGATAACGCGGATCTTTGTATTTTTCCTTCCACTTTGTGGAATCTTCCCTCTTTTTTCTACAGGCCTAGTTTACATGGGTTCCTCTTTTCTCCCGCTTGCATTAATCTTTCACATATCATATGTATACATAATATACACATATAGTATATAAATATATACATGTATTTTCAATTTTTGCTTTTCCTTTAATCCAGCGAACAATTGGATCGGTATTCCGTTGGTGCTCGATGAAGATCAACTTAGTTAAATATTTTTATATTAATTTGTTGTTTATCTTTGTTTCTCTTTGTATGATTAATTACAATTTAGGAATTAGCGTTAGGCCGTTTGGTTGTAGGCGATGGGTGGGTTAATGCAATTATTGTAATTGTGTAATTATTGATTTCTGGCCGATTCCCCTTGATTTTGAGTCGATGGAGATTCACCAATTGAATTGTTTTGTTTGAAAAAGATAATACTTATTTTGATTTCACGTTTGTTTGTCAGCAGCACGGACGCGATGCATGTGATTTCTGACAGGTGCGACTGCTTGACATTTTGACAGCGAGCACGCACAACTCGTGGTTATTGAATCTCTTCTTATCGTACATGCCGCTTATATTTGTTTCTTATCAATTGGTTCATCCTCGAAAGAGCTTGAGATTTGGGACTTGGGTGTTGGGTGATGAGTTTTGAATTTCGGGCGTGTAGTGATTTTCTGTGTGACTATACATCACTATAATATGTGTAAACATGTATATATAAATTACGTATATGCATATATAAAAGTACGTCTGTGTGTATATATATATCTATATTATTGACATACGTGTATATGTTTGTAGGGGAGGGTGATATAGATGTTCGTGTGTATAAGATTGTGGTGGTCAATTGTCAAACAAGAATCTGGCGTCCAATTGATATTGATTCCAAGTTCCAACTCTTGGGTTCTGCGATATCCCACAGATGTCGCCATGGACGAATTCTCTGTTATGTCCTACCTTGCACAATAACATAATAGATGGGGCTTCCAGCAAATTCGCGAGTGATATTCGAATTCAAATGAATAATCATATAATAAATAATATAGAGATACCCCTGTTGAGTAACTTTCTACTTGCAGCTTGCCTCTTTTCAGAAAATAGCATAGATTCTATTATTATAAGAATAATAAAGCTTTTCTTACAGGTGGAAACCAGATGATCATGGATACATAGTTTTATGTTAACCGACTTTTAAGTTTAGAAATAAACAATAGGGGCACGTGAGGGATCGCTAAAGAAATAAATATACAGAAAACTTATACCACTGATGGCGACAGAATTCGTTTGAGTGTGTACGTAGGTTGAAACTGTGTATATACACAACGTGCTTCTGCTATTTTTCATGTGCCCGCACTTAGTTCGGTCGAGAAAAGATACACGTTAGCACTCGCTTCCCAATTCATACATGAACTTGTCTCGAGACACTACCGTGTCTCTTGATAAGAATATTCGAAAACATGTTCAATAGAACCTCTTCATAAAAGACTTACAATCCTAAATCTTAAAAAGGACTTTCGATCCCGCTGTTAATTTTTTTATACAAGATCACAAAACATCTTGAAAATTTCAAAATTTCTTGACATGCGCAGTCCTTGAGATTGTACCGACCGGACGGAAGGACTTCGCGTGTTGTTTCCGCCCTTCTCGCGGAAATATTTCTTCGAACGACTCTTCGCGTACCTTCGGTAACTCGACTTCCCTTACCCTAAAAATTTGGGTTTTATGGGGGTAATTCGGAGTTTAAGGATTTTTAGTTAGTTAAGTAGTTCCTTTTTCGCGCTCGAACGAATAAGTTACTTTCAGCCAACGACGCTACATTTTCAAATAAATAGTTCAAAGTGCTTGGTAATCCAAGTCGAGTTTTCATTTATTTTCCCTTCTAACGTCTCGTCAACGAATTCCAACGATGGATCTCCACATCCGCGGTTACTCGACGCAGGAGGACCTTCACCGCCTTTCAAAGTCGGCGCTCAACAACGTAACGGTAAAACAACTTCGGGGAGTCGCGGATGGCGCTGTGCGCGCAAAGTGCGCCTTACCGACATGGTGGCAGCGTGGCAGGTCAACTCTCTCTCACTCTCTCTTATTCGTCGGTGTTTAGCTGGTGTGTAAGCATAAGCAACAGTGCGTTGGGGATATCGCGGCGTGCCGTCGTTGATTTTTCGAATCTTCGATTAAGATGACGGCTCACGACCAAATGCGAGCAATGCTCGACCAATTGATGGGCACTGGACGAAATGGTGAGAAAATCAAATTCGTTATTCTAATTTTACTCGCGTTTTTGCGGTTATTGCACCTCAACTCTCCCTTTTTGTTGTCTCCCCGCTGTATTTACCTGTAACGAGTGCTGGCTTTGCAAGCTTAACGTTCATTTCAAAATGGCGGCGTACAGCCGATATTGAACGCACACAAATGCACCGAATTGCAAATTGGACTCGTGCACCCCTTCCTATCAGCGAATAACGTTATTATTATTCTTGCAATGGATCCGAATAATTAATGATATTATGAACGTCGTGTATTTCTTCATGTAAATCATTTTAGGTTATAGGCTTTGTTTATGTGGACTTGGGTTTGGGTTTCCAAATGAATTGCAATGAAGATTTTTTGCTTTTATTTTTATCACTTGTGCTAACAAATTAGAAGTTTTTATGAAAATCCGACTTAGCTGCAAATGTCTACATTGTAGCAAATAAACAAAGATATAACGAAATCCGGTTAGAGATTTAGATGAGAAACTTTATCTGCATTTTTAATGCAATTGTAATTAATTGAAGCAATGCGTCACAGAAATTGTAATCATGCCAATTCCTCTTTTTTTATAAGAGTGCAAAAGATTCCCTTTTTTGTAAAACTCCAAGAATTCCAAATTGTGTTTTCTTTTTTTAAAAGTTTAGGATACTTTTTTATTTTGGATCAATGTCAATTGACTCAAACAGATTAACGGTGTCATAAAATCATAAGAATACACATTCCACATGCCTTGAAACCTTATTTATATATTTTTGTTTTAAAAAATTTAACAAATGTATTAATACATGTTGCTAATATTAATACTTTTATATTAATATACCTAATTAATAAAATATGACGAAATAAAAACATTTTTTAATTGTAAACCGCACATAACTATGTCATTCAATATATTTTTTTATCAATATGGATAATGGAAATAATATGTAAAAAAGGAGAAATTCATATTACCGACGAAGGTCTTAAAAATCTGACCAAAACGTACAGAAACAATAAAGAGAGTTACTACTAGTCATCTGTGAAAACTAAGAATTTATATTATTTATCAATGTCAATTTAACAGTAAAAAGGTTCTTTTTGTGTTAGAAACTTTATTGTAAATGTATTATTATTGATAATTCAATATAAAATACATTACCATACTTATAAATCATTTATCGACTCATACCTGGGTGGGTTATCACAGTGACCAAGGTATTATTTATTTTGATAATGTGTTTTTTTCTCTTGCGCTAATTTGTGCCTGAAAGAAATTAAGATATTGTTTCATCACAGAATGATGAGACTGAATAAACACTTTTCAGTAATTACTCGGCAAAAGGTATTTGAAAAGAATGTGGGTTCGTAACACAGGGTTTTGGCCCTAATAAATGTTAGAAATTATAGTATCTCAGATTTATATAACAATAATCTGTTTAATGATCTCAATGTTTTGTTGGAGCAATATTAAGTCTTTTTTAATTAATTTAAGCCCTTTTTTACTGGAGCGAACCTAAGTCTTTTTATTATTTTTTCAAAAAAATACCTTTTTTGGCACATTCATCCCCGTTTTTCAATATGAGTGCAATGGCGTACAAATTTCTTTTTTATGTATGACTCTGTGCTCCTTTGGGGTCACAATCCCGCCTTAGGGACTCTCATTCTTTGTATATGCATTACATATTATTCAGTACCCGATTTGAACACAGTAAGAATTCACAAAATCTTCAATAACTTTCTAGGTGAGAATAACAAATTTCAAGTGAAATACTCGGACTCGAAGGTCTGCAAGAGTTTCCTGCTTGCTTGCTGCCCACACGAGATTCTTTCATCGACAGTGAGTATAATAATATAAAGAAAGGAAAATATCCTATTACCCAAACCAACATTATTATTAAAAAAGAAAAGAGTATTTTTTTATCACACTGGAACTTGAAACTTTTTCAGGAACTTTGTCTTTTTTTATTTCATATTTCATACTGATGGAAAATTGGTTTGTTTAGAGAATATTTTGTTTTGTAGGTGCGTATTTATTTGGAATCAAATGCAATAAAGTAGAAATCTCTACAGGAGTTTTCCTATTATTTTCAAAATTTAAGTTTTCTCTATGATGCTTTCATTTTATAAAATTGAAAAATTGTTATTAATATGATCACTACCAGAATATAAAAATTTTTTGGTTTTTTGGAAATTCGAGAGTTAAATATTTCTTATTCTTTACTTATTCTTATTATATAAAAAATTTGCTTATTCTTTGTTGCTGAATTATTCTTGCTTGTTGAATGAAAATTTAAAAAACAGAAATATCAAGACTAAAATGAAAGAAAAATATTAGACGCATTTTGAAGGAAAAAGGGAATTTTCGTAAAATTTCTTTAAAATCGTTCCAGATTATTCTACAATATATTTTTCATCAAATTTTCCTTAATACTGAAAAATATCCCTGTATTTTTTTTTCAAATTTAATTCTTTTAAAATTCCAAAAGTAGTTCATAAAAATTGCCAGGAAAAACGGCGTTTTTCTTGAAAATCATGTACGATACTTTTTATTGGATTTGTTTCTCGATATTCCAAAAGTAGACACGCTCGAAACCTAAGTTTCTCCAAACACGCTCATTTGTAAAAATAAAAACAGTACATCGATTAAAAAAATGTCAAAGTTTTAGAAGATTTTCAACATTCAGACTGATCCATTTTTTTTTGACGACCATTGTATTAAAATGCCGCGTTCACATCTGACTAATGAAATTAATTAATTCCTTAACGCAATATCTAATGATATCAAAAGAGGAAAAAAAAACAAATTGAAGTTACATCTTTCATTCTCTGGTTGGACTGCATCAGTAAAATTCTTATTTTTTATTGGGTGGGGAAAGGTAAAAAAAAAGATTGTTGTGTTAGACAAGGAAGTGTAAAGAATCGAAGAGAAATATTTCGAGAGAACAGAAATTGAAACAATGGCAAGTTCTATTTCCAGAAAGTCTCTTCTCTGGAATATGCAATTCCAATCCATAGTATGATATCGAAACCTATCGAATGATATCGAAATACTCACTTCTCAATTGAACCCGCGCGTTATACCTGTAAGTACTGAAAAAAAATATGCGAGGAAGACGCGTACGTACGTATTACCAAATTGATATCTTTTTTTTAAATACTACTACTACTCATACTATTACTACTACTACTGTTATTATTATCAAATAATAATTAGGCTTTAAGTTTTTGCCTCGTTACATTTCATAAGTACTTCGATATTATTTCGAATCGAGGCTCATCGTTTGCTTTTGGTGAGTAAACCAAGTTCATAAATGTCGATATCCAAACGACATATATACATACGAGTATTATTATTCTTATGATTATCATTTTTTGTATTATTTTTTCATAACACATTTTTCATTTGAGAACGACGTTTTTCAATGGCAAGAATACAAGTTGCATTCTCATCTGAGATTTATCGTAGAGAATTTATCACGTTTCTTCTCTGATTTTATACTTATCATCGACCAATGATCACAATCGAGAGAGTCGACCCTCGAAAAGAGGATATCGGTTACCTAAAAAATTCTAATCGAGTAATTTAATTTTCTGTTAGGCCTTACACTTTCATTGTTTAGTCTTTTTTTACATGAATATGTCGAGATATTTATTTGAGATGCATACATTTTTTTGTTACACAATGAATTTCTCAAACTTTGTACCCTTTGTGACTTTATAAGATTTATTGGGTCTAATGCGGTTCAGAAAAATCTCTGGTATTTGGTTATTCCATTAAATAGAAGAACAGCTGAAATTTTTTGGTTACTTCGAAATATTGTTATTCTAATTCAAATTTTGGGCAGGTACTTTAAAAATTCATATTATATTTGAAATTTTCTGTTTACATTTTTTTTATGCAGAAAAGCAACGTAATAAAAGTCTCGTCAATAAGGTTCTCTAGGAATAAATGTAACTTGTCTTCTTCTCATTTGAAAGGTTGCGATTCTTTCCGGGAAGATAGACAGCTTTTGATTTTTGGGTATGTGTGTGGAAGATTTATAATTTTCTTCTTTTTATCCCGTGGGGTTGCCGATATAATCGTAAGTAGCAAAGGAACCAAAAAAAAAAGAAAGCAACAACGCCAATTGCCAAATTAATGTAGAATTCGATTTCTCACTGGACTCGATCCAGCTAACTGCATGTCTTAACAGTGACACGAAAAAAGTAATACCAAAGCAACTTCCAAAATTAGATTGTATTTTTGGCAATTAGCGAATTTGTAACCCTTAACCCGCGTATTTCCAATTCTTCGAATTTCCTGTTTATATTTTTTAAGAATTTCCTTTGGAATTGATGCACGACTGAAAGTCAAATTCCGAGCTTTGGATAAAATCAATTTTCAACTCCCTCATGCATAAAAATACAAACAGTACTTTTATCAGCATTCGTGGCTTCCAATTCATTGCATTGAATTTTATTTTGCAGTATTTTGAATTAAAAAGTAAGAATATTTCCAATTTCCAATCTCAGGAATGTTATTTATTCTATTTTACCTTAAAGTAAATATCACAGTAATTTCCGGAAATTGGTAAGATTTCTAGTAAAAGAATACTCTGTTATTAATTTCTTTATAAAAAAAGGTCTCTACGAGTGTTAAAAAAAAATCCACTTACGAAAATATAAAAATCTTTCAATATTTCCATTTTATTCCATACAAATTCGGAAATTAAGAATTTTTTTTTCTGAAATTTTCGAAAAGTGTAGTTACGTAAATTTTACTACCACTCTTTTGTCCATTTTCTGCATATTTTCGATTGTTCCGATTCCCCAGAAAAATAACTAACAATTTTTCGAAACATAAAACGAACAAATAAATTGATTCATAAATACGGAAAATTCCAAAACGTAGCTAGAAACCCGTTAATAATTGCAATTATTCTAATCGCGGGTTAAGGGTTGAAGAAATAAGGGTGGGCGTAAGGCATTTGTGTAATAGACACGGAATCTCAGGGCAGAAACAAATTCGTACGTATTAAAACGATATAATATCACAATCTTATTTAACGAGGTCAATATTTGTATACCTGAAATCCAAAGTATTGCCCAGGCACTGCATTAGAGTCGATGCACGCATGTAAGATATCTCATTGCATCTGCGCCAAAAAAAAAAAGTCTATACGATGTCTGTAAGAAGTCTATGGAGGCATTGGACTGCCAACTCGAAGCAAATCCATAATACCCCCAGTAAATGCACCTCCAGCGTATTTGAGCTTTTCTAGATTTCGTACAGACATGTAAGAGCCATCGAAGGTATCTAATATACGTATTTCAACTGCAATGCGGTAACGGGGCATGAACGTTTAAAGAACCAGTACTGAGGCAGAGGAATACCAAAGAATAAAATGCATAAACGAAATTTGAAGAAGTTGAAAACATTTTTAAAAGTTGTGTATGCTGATTGTAGCGTCGTTGTCATCGCACATTGTCTCTCGTCAGGCGGAGAGAGAGAGAGAGAGAGAGGTCTTGCCACTTCTGTAAGTGTACAAAACCACCAACACGTATTTCTCTATGTATCTTCTTTTTTGCAAATTTGAGCTACTCCGATCGACCGTCTTCAAAATTGCATCGATAGCTCCGCAATGTTGTGCAGCAGAGCCATAGGCATATCGTTTCTCCAAGTGGTTTTCAGACGAAATTGTACCATTCATTACAACAAAAATGGAAATTGTAATCATATTCATTAGAGTTTCCGTTTCATACCACGAAGAAAGCAAATTTTTGCATCGAACATTACATACTCCTCCTGTACTTGGACGTTAATCTCTGCGGGATTTGGGAAAATTCTTCTGGAGGAATTTCGAACGCTCTTGAACGACTTGGTTTTCCAACTGGACGATGAAATTCTCAAATTTTTTTTTGCTTGGACTGCGGCTTCAAAAACTCTGGGAATTTATTTGCCCGAACTTTCATGTCGTTCCGTGGAATAAAATTTGAGATCTTTCTTCGTTTTTTACCTTAACGAAACTTGCTCCTGGAGGATTTCTTGTTGGAAACGATGACGTCGAAGTCTCAAAAACGTACCTCGAGTTCCTCCATTGCAGAATAAATCCAAACGTGCAAAGTTGGATGCAAATTTTTATATCTACCAATTGTAGGGAATTGAGAAATTGCATCATCAGTCGACTCCGTTACTGAAAACTGCAAAGGAAAAAAAGTTTACGTGAGAATCTGTACCCTTTTTTTTAGCGTCATGAAAGTAAAGTTTACTGAGCCAGCGAATTTTTCTGTTGGACGTCGTAAAAAAAAAGCCTTCATAAGAACTTTACTGTCTTTTTTTTTTATCACTCGATTGACTTTTTCGTCCCTTTTATAGGAATTACCGTTTTTTTTTACCCATCTGGAAATATTTATTCACATCAGCAGGATTTTACCGTTAAAGCCAGTAAAAGTTCTTATTTATTTGTTTTCGTGTGGCTATGTCGGACTGGAATCTATACTTTTTTTATTGAAAAATTGTAAAATGGTCAAAAATATATTTTTCTTCAATTTGAATATCCAAATTTAAGTTGACTTAATATTTTAAATAATGAGACTGCAAGAAAATCAAGAATTTCCAATTATTTGCAATTTTTTTTCATACTCAGGAATTTCAGGCTGACGTATCGCGCTTTTACGAGTGTTGCAACAGTAATATTCTCACTTTCTCAGTTTTTTTCATGAAAGGAAGGAAGTTCGAAATAAAGACAAAATCATATAAAAATCCGAATGACGAAAATCACAGAAAATATTTCCTATGGTTTTCGTGGGTATTCATGCAAGAATTGGTTTTGTGTTTATAGCTAAAGTACGAAATATACATTTAATAATTAATAGAAAATTAATAATAATAATAATGATGATGAACAAATTAATTGTTCCCTCAATATCACGCCAGAAACAACAACCAATGCATCTCGACCGGGCTTAAAAACAATAAAATAGCGAATCCCTTCGTCATAGAAAAGAAGCCGCACAGAGATTATATGAAAAGTCTATATCGTAAGTTTTGAAAATATATATTTCTGGTAGAGAACGAAAAAGAATGTGAATTCAAGGAGTAACAAATAGTAACGGTATCGGTTCACGAATTCATTTTTCATTTCAATCCTTGAAGAAGAAACATTGATAATTAGAGAAAAAAAAATTTGATTGCGACAGCAAAGAAAAATAACATGACTGTATATATTATCGTTTGTTTAACTTTTTTTTTTGTATATTGTAACGACAGGAATCCCAAACGGGTATCTTAGAGATGAGAAGTGGTAAGATTGATTGCTGCTTCAACAAAAATATCTATATATACCATAAATGTTTCCTTGTTTTCACGCGTGAACTAATATATTGTTTGTTTGTTTGTCAATTTTGTGAATCGCAGCGCATGGACCTGGGAGAATGCCCCCAGATTCACGATTTGGCCCTACGGGCTGATTACGAGGCGGCGCAGAAGAAGAAGGATCATTTTTATGACATTGACGTGAGTTGGAATTTTTATTTTACTCCAATCCTTAATTTACTCAACTAGTAATAGCGCCTTTTACATTTTATTGCCGGTCATGTAAAAATTATAATATAATTAATAGCGATTATAATTTGGAATTTATTGAATTGAAATGGAAACTGTGTTCAAAAAATTCGACTTTTAAATCAACTTTCGGTAGACCCGAGGAATCCAATTCTGTTATTAAAATTTATTGATTTTTTATCAGGAATACTATTTTTCCAAAACATAAAGGCTATGTCAAAAAATAGACCTTTGGAAAGGATTCTACGCGTCAAATTTTGGAAACTTTAATTTTTACCCCATTTTAGAGGAAGTCATACCCAAAAAATTACTAATTATTTATTAGTCATTAATTAACTCTTTGGGGCACGGTGGGATTAAAAGGGTCCCACCTTTTTATGGACTTATGCAAATTGTTCAAAAACCACCGAAAATGAAAAAATGAACTGATGGTGCAATAATAATTGTTTAAAAAAATTTGTACCTTACAACGTTTTTGAGGTGACCCATTCAATTAATTATTTTTTTACATTATGCGATACCTTTATCAATAAAAATGTAACAATTTTATTTAATTGAAAACGCAATAAAATATCTGGGCCCCATGGGTCTATTTTATGACCTGAATTCCTGTGCCGCAAAGAGTTAATATTGGGTTGGCAACTAAGTAATTGCGGATTTCGTCATTTATTTGCTTTGAAAAATCCGCAATTACTTAGTTGCCAACCCAATATATTAAAATTCAAGATCAACTTCATTTCCATTAAAATTTGTCCATGCTCTTGAATGGAAAGCTCTTTTCTCTTTGACAAAACATGTTCCAAACTTTCAATAGCGAAAATTTTGCAAGACTGCCGTACCCGAAACCCTAAAATTCCAGGGAAGAATAAGATTCCAGTGTTTTTTTAATTTTAACTTTGCTTGAATTTTCCACAGGCAATGGAGCATTTGCAAAGTTTCATCGCCGATTGCGATCGTCGGACGGAACAGGCAAAGCAGCGACTGGCCGAGACCCAGGAGGAGTTGAGCGCCGAAGTAGCGGCAAAAGCGAACAGTGTTCACGTGCTCGCGGAGGAAATCGGCAAGAAATTAGCGAAAGCCGAGCAACTGGGAGAGGAGGGTTTCGTCGAAGAATCCATGAAATTGATGGGGGAAATCGACGAGCTGCGGAAGAAGAAGAACGACGCCGAGCAGGAGTACCGTAATAGTATGCCAGCTTCCAGTTACCAGCAACAGAAACTCCGAGTCTGCGAAGTCTGCAGCGCGTATTTGGGAATCCATGACAATGACAGACGGCTTGCCGATCATTTCGGGGGAAAGTTGCATCTGGGCTTCATTAAGATCCGGGAGAAGCTGGCCGAGCTCGAGAAAACCGTCGAAGAGAGGCGAAGGGAGAAGAGAGAATCCATGATGGACCGAGATCGGCGCGATAGAGAAGATCGCGATCGCGACAGATCCGACAGAAGGGGTGGACTTGGATACAGAGACAGGGAGAGAGATCGGGAGCGTGATCGTGACCGGGACCGAGACCGAGATCGCGAGAGAGACCGGGATCGTGATCGTGATCGTGATAGGGATCGCGATCGCGATCGTAGGGACAGGGATCGAGATAGGAGAAGATCTCGGTCTCGAAGTCGCAGCCGAGGCAAGAGGTGAGACACGACCATTGGGTTTAACTAGAAGTCGTTATTTTTCATTGAAATGAAAAATTGAAGAATGCGTTAGTTATAATATTTAAACTACGTTTAAAAAAATTAGAGTCTAAAGTAATAAAAGAAATTTTTATTACTTTAGGTTTTTAATGATAAACTAAAATACTGAAAAATACTTTTATTGTTCGTATTTTTATTCTAATTTTTGATCAATTTGATCAATCGATAAATTGAAAAGTGAAAAACATATACTTTTTTTTCACAAATTTTCATATATGATGACAATCATTAGGCCGATCTGAGTGTCTTTTTGAATAGTCGAGACATCGTTTCCTTTTCGAGAAGTGCCACATTGATTTCATTGCCTGAAGCGTTGAATTATTTTGCTGATAAACTGTGTAAAAAAATTTCTGCGATTTTTTCCTCGGTATTTTCTTGCGAAATCAAGGAAAAATTTTATTTTTTTTTTACAGATCGAGGCGTTCTCGCAGTGGAAGTCGTAGTCGTCGATCTCGCTCGCGCCGTAGTGGATCGAACGATCGCAAAAGATAAAATTTCCCTAGGACACGACGACGAAAGACAACAACAAATGGAACTTTAAAAAAAATCAATCTTCACTAATTTTATTTAATAATCAAGATGAATCATACACAGGATACTTTTCACCCGATTTCTCTGTTGCATCCTCTACTTTATAATGCGATATCAAATTTGGGAAACAGAAAACCAACGAAGAAGAAGCATTAATATGATAATCGAAGAGTGTAATTTCCAAAATATTCCATTTTCCGGAAGAAAACAAAATCGTTCTTGTAATTATCGGTATATTTTTAAATTACGCTAATGTAATTTTTTTTATTTCGATCTTTTAAAAAGTATTTCATACGGTACGTGTACATTTTTCTTTGTCGAGGATTACACTGTATGTAATTCGAAAAGTAATTAATCGTAAGAGCAGTTTTGGCTTTTCGAAGAAAAAAAAATGCATTACATAAAACAACACGTTAAGATATGCTCTTCGTTGTAAATAAGTGTTTTAAATATTTCTTGGAAGTATAATCTTTGTGCTTTAGTTTATGATTTTTTTTTCTCTGGATTTAAATAACCAACCTTATTAACTATATAGTATATTTATGATAAGAGATTTAAGATAGGAATCATAAATGTATGTAGCAATTATATACAACGTCTGTTAATGAAGATGTTTCGGTTAATAAACGTAAGTATTCAGTTAAGAAAAAAATATCTATTATTTATTTATTGTTACTTATTATTATTAATTCTGGTAATCAACATTCTAGGGACGATTGTGACGTTGAAAATCAATGATACCAATCACGATTTTCTACTCGATCTTTCCGGATTCGATCCTCACCGAATTCCTTAAAAACATTCCTTGGAAAAACAGGAGCGAGCTTGAGATACGAGCTTGAGTGTTCATTAGGAAATGGGTAAATACTATTTAAATTAAAAAATGAACATTTAAAACATTTTTCTTCTACGATATAAATTTTGTCCTTTTTATTATAAAGAATTTTCAGAATAGCAAAAGAAAAATGTTTTTTTGTTTTCAAGTCGACCCGTACCTATGCCAGTCTGAGCTTCAAAACACTTTTAATCTACTAAATAATAAATGATAAACAATATAAAGATAACTGATCTACTAAATAAATAATTTTGAAAAATATCTCGAATAGAATTCTGAAAAAAAAAAAGAAAATCTTTAAAATATTATCTCAGAATGTTTCCTTTTCGAATAACAGGTTGCAAATTGCCATATCTACTCTGATGTTAATTCCGTTCTTTGGTTTTTGCAAAATATTCCATTTTTTATTTCAAAATTAATATTTTACATGTAATTAACTGTATAAAATCCTTATCTACCGCTTTCTTTAATTGCTCATAGCTTTGTTTTGTAATAATTAGTACGTTTTTAATTTATTTATCTAATTTTACAGATTTTGTTAAATTTCTTTTCGATTTCCAAATTTCCATACGATAAGAGAATCTTTTTTTTTTAATTTTTCTGATTCTCGACTTATTGCGGATAAATTAAAATTTCCTAAATCCTGGGAAACCTTGCAATTATTATCTGGTTTTCCGAAAATTTATAATATAATAAACGTTTTTACCTTGTGTACGTATGTGTATTTATTTTATACAATATTTCTTTCGGTTTTTTCCAGAATCACTCTCTTGCCTTCCCGATTTTATTTAGTTTGATAAGAAGTTGGAAAATATAATTTAAAGTTGACACCACTTTTGTTGATACCAGAATGGATGAAATGAAATAGGTAAGACCAGAAACTCCTTTTGTCTTACAATTCCTTCCTTGACTTTATTCAGTGCTTTCTTTATAAAACATTGCCGTAAAACCTTTCCAGCTTCGTTACGAGAAGATTTTAAATGGAGAAAGAATGACATAAAGTCAGCCAAAGTCTAGAAAGCAGTTCTCGAAGCGACTGTTGCCATTTCTGAATGCAAACTGTGGCTGAGAATTTTCAAGAAAACTCCAAACCCCGCTGAAACCTCCAACGCTAGGGTCAATAGAAATGTTTTTTTCATATGAAATTGTTTCTACCTAAATATTCACGTAAGTTTCTGTTCTTTTTCTACATAATAATTCTTGCAATTTTCTTTGAAGTTTTTACGAAGTCGAAAAGAGCCTTAGTGCATGAAAAACTATGAAATATTTATGGAACGGTTTTTTTTTTTTTTTAAGTTTTTACATAGACAATAATTGAGGTACTATAAGTAAATTTTGCATTTTTATTTGGCGAGACGCTGCAACTTTTATTCAAGAAGTTTCTGTAAATTCAGATCGATAGCTATTGAATGTAGAGAACTCCTGAGTTTGGGAACGCCAGTACTATTTTATTTTCACGTGAGCTCTGTGATAGGACTTTGCAGCTTCTTGCGTAGCGGCTACGGTCGTATGGCAGATATCGCTCAGAGTGTTAAAACAAAGTGACGGCATATATAGGCAGCATCTCTGATAGCAATTCGAATTTTTGGCAATATGCAATTGTATTTGTCGAACCCAAGCATTTGTCCAATAATAGAACGCGTTTTGTGTCTTTACGGAGTTTGGCCGAGAGCTCCAAATATCCTAGGGCGACTTTACGTCTGGCCGAACATCATTGTTTTCACCATAGAACTCTGGAGTGTGATGAATCTCCACCAAGATCTTGTTGCGGTCATGGAGGATATCAATAACATAGGCATCCAATATCTCATTTATACCAAGTGGATTCTGATCTGGGTTTATCAAAAGTCAGGGGAATTTACTTTTCTTATTAGTTTTTTATAATAAAGAACCTATTAATAAAATCTCCCTAAAGAAACAATGTGGACATATCTTTTTTATTTCAAAACTCAACTAATAAGTAGTAGTGATATTTAGTATCTGCAAACTGCTATTTCTAAACTACCAATATTCTTCTTATTTTTTAAAGATATTTTCATATCATCTTACACGACATGGCAGAAGACTGGGAATCGGTGAAAATTCACGAACACAAGGAAATTATGGAAAAGAAAGCAAAAATGATTCACTTATTTATTAATTGTTATACATTTTTTGCGGTGTCCACCGGCGGATCATACATCATACGCACTGTATACAGCTACCTCGTAGACCCAGTTGAAGAAAGGATGTTTATAGAGACATTAATCAAACCATTTGCCCTTAGGCAATCGCCGTATTTCGAAATAATTTTTGTCATTCAAGCGAGTACTGTCCTAGATACTAGTATAGGGGAGACAACAGTTGTTGGTACTATGCTTTCTGCGGTAAGTTTTCACCATGAAAATGCTGGCATGGCAAAAGTCTGTCCTCCCATATACACTTATTTACCCATACTTCTGTTTTCATATAGATTTGTATCCTTTTTTATGTTATGACGATTCAGTAATATTTATTAAAATATGCAATACCTATTTTGTGAGCAATTACAAAAATATTCTAAAAACTTTAAATATTCTTAATTTTGGAAATTTTACAAGGCAGCTTCCTCGATCATTCACATAAAAATATAGTTTGCTTATATTGTATTTCACAGATAGCGCACGCGGGTGGTCAGATCGACGTTTTTGTTTCTGAAATCTCATCCTTACCGAAATTCTCGGCTAAAGTAAGATCGAAAGACGAATCCGCGTTAATATTCGGAAAACTTATCAAAAAGCATCAGAGAATTATCCAATTCTGTGAGAATACGGAAAGTCTCTTCTGTCTGTATTCTATGTTAGAAATGGTCGTATGTAGCATCAGTATATGTGCCTTGAGCTTTTTCTTAATTACCGTACGTTGATAATTTTATATTCAATTATTTTCAGATTTTTTCGAATTCAAAAAACTTTTTTTCAAATGTTATATTGGAATTATATCCCGAAATTTTAATATTTTTAGTCTGATTTGTCATATAACGATTCTAATCTACCGAATCTGGTGAAAATATTGTTTTGAATTTTTGGTGAATCACAATCAGTTTTTATTTTTTGAGAAAATTTCAATGAACATTTTTAGCTACACCGTTGAAAATTTTCGGATTCATTTAGAATATCTCAATCAGTGGTCCAAATTCTTGATTGACTAATTGTAAATTAAAGTTAAATTAATATTTCTATCAGATATTTCGTTATTTGCCAAAATTAAGTTCTTATTCTCCTCATGTATTAATTTGTTTTAATATTTCATTGATTAATTTGGTTACTTACGGATATTGAGAAAAATATTGTAACAACAATTTGTTTACTTATTTATTAGAAAAAGTAAAATAAAATAAATTGTGATATTTATGTGCCTGGAATTTTCTCAAACTTGAGTCATTGCTTTAGAATTTTTTTTTCACAATAATTAATATTAGCAATCTGCAAATATGATGTGACAAAACCAATATTTTCACCAGGCTGCGTATTATGATAAACGTTAGGAAACTCCAATTCAACATTTTTTCCAAAAATATCCGAATTTTCACACTTAATATATTTTGATGACCTATGCTTTATTCTTTTCAATGCAATTCCTGTGGTTTTAGTGTCCAAGTGACACGGATCCTATATTGAAGATAAAAAATGTTATTTTCTTGGCAACAGTCATGACGGCAACGTTTACACTTTGTTCCGCTGGACAATATCTTTTATCAAAGGTGTCGTTTAATTTCACAAATTTTTGGGCTTTTGTTCTTAAATTTACATTTGTTATTAAATATTTTTGTCCAGAGTGCCGCTATCAGTACGGCTCTATATCAGTGTAATTGGTACAATTTTTCGGTGGAGGAGTTAAGGGTGCTCAATATCATGCTGATGCGATCACAAAAGCCACTTAAAATAACAGCTGGAAAGGTTGTTACAGCCTCTTACGAGCAATACACAGCGGTATGTAAATAAAATTACTCCGTGATGAAAAAAAGCGCCAGCAATAAATTAGAAAATATTTGAAACTTTTTAGAATAAGATTGATTCCTAGATGGACTATTGTAAATGAATCATAAATTCTTATTATTTATTAATAACGTGCACAGTTTTTTAGATTCTTTAAAAAAATTATCGAAATCCATTGAACTTACTTTCAAGTGTTTTGAATTTCTTTCCTAATTTTTAGTAGAATTTTTAAAAATATGATACATACAAATAATTGTAAAAAATGTCCTATTGCTAGAAAATTTTTTCGTTGTGAATGTTTGATCCCACAATTGTTTGAAAACCAAAACGAAAATTTAAGATGTATCACATTAATAATTAATTTTATTTGTAAACTATGGAAAACAAATATTCATGTACGTCATTATTATCTCTTCAATTTCTAAAAAATAGATATATATGGAAAACGGATAAAAAAATATTCATATAATTCTCATAATTTTTATGCAATCTCATTATATATACATTTTCTGTCGCAGTCGAGTGCAATAATAAATCCTTTTGTTTTCAGATTATGAAGGCATCCATGTCTTATCTCTCCGTCCTACGGGCAATGTATTGAAGAGGAGCAGGATAACGGTGTGATCACTTTGGGCATTTCAGGACGTGATCTTGTATTGATAGGATTGTTCCATATTAAATCAAACACTTCTCGAAGTAAGATTTCGGATTTTATTCAAATTTGGATGTATAGTCTTTAGTATTAATTTTTTAGAGGTATTTATTTATTCAATGCTTTGGGATAGGTCTCCTAAAGCGCGAATATAAAATACACATAATTTTAGAGGTGTCTATTTCAGTTTTAATACACTCCTCTAAAATTATTTCAAGTATATTAACAGTGAGATAAAAATAACTGAAGGTAAATAAATTCATGAAAATAATTGTAACAGTTAATAATGAGCTATATGATACACATCAATAAATAAGTAATAACGAACAATTTTTTTTGAAAATTTGTACAAGCAATTATGACCTTGGGTTTTTTTTATTGTTGAAGGTGAGGCCAATTTTGGTGGAACTCCAATTATGATGTCCTCTCTAAGTTTCTTCATCATTAGCTGGTTCTGTTTCTAGATTAATTTGTACATCATCTGCATAGAAATTGTATTTCAAATGATTAACATGACGCCTGACCCTTGAAACGTCGAAAGGGAAAAGAAGAGGGCTAAGAACCAAGGGAGCTACTCCTGGGGAAGTACCAATGAAAAAGTTTCCCAATATTGAAGAAGACCCATCTGAACTTTTGATAGTTTAGGACCTTCCCGTTGAATAGGAGCAGAAACATTTCAGGGTTGAGCTCGAAAAATTCACTTTTCTCAGTATCTATACGAAAGTGTGGTGACCAAATCTATCAAAAATCTTGAGAAATAAAAAAAATACCAACAATGTAACTCTTCGATGTGTCCAATTAGCGACTGACAAATTTACACGACAGATACGAAGATTTTCAAATGAAGCGGATGACACTATCCGTAATTGGCTTTCCTTGACCTTTTACAGTAATTCTTTTTTCCTTTTAGGAGAAGACAATTTCCTCCATCAAACGTGGAATGAAGCACATGGGGCAATTTTGCAGCTTTGAAAGATTCGGAAGGTATCCCGACACGAGGATTGAGCTTTTTGAATTTTTGGGCCCGAATTAGGTGTCTCATTTGTCTACGAAGAAGGCCTAATAAGTATACGGTAATCAGTGCATGTGATAATAAATTTCACAGGACACCTCTTCAATGAGAATGTTCTGGTTAAAAAATCTAAATATTCAATTTTAAAAAAACATTATTATTTTCGTTTTTATCATATTCTATTTGAATGCAATTCTTATTAAAATTAACATTCTAGGGGCGATTATGATCATAAAAAAAATTAATAGTATCAATCACAATTTTTCATTAGATCCTTTCGGATTCGATCTTCACTGAATTCCTTAAAAATATTATTTTAAAAAATAGGAGCGAGCTTGAGAACCGCTATTAACACTATTTCTACCGCGCTGATTATACGTAATCAAAAATGCAAAACCAAAAATATATAATTATAATTAAAATAGATTTTCTTAATTTTTTTAAAGGCGCATAATTAGTCTTCTAAACACCTCCCGTTTGTGGATTAAAAAAAAAAAGATTAAATAAGACCTCGAAAGTAATTCTTAATTAAAATTCTAAAAGGTGTCTTTCGACCTTTGTTAGAAATAGTGTTAATTCACAAACGGGGGAATTCAGTTACTTCAAAAATAGATTTAGGATCTTACGTATAAAACCAGAAACTTCTTAGGCCTTGCAGTTTCTTTTTTAATTTAATTCACTGCTTTCTTTATAAAACTTTGCCATAAAATCTTTACAGCTTCGCGACAAGGAGACTATAAGTGGAGAGAGAAGGGCTATATAGATCAGCAAAGATCTGGAAAGCGGCTCCCGATGCGACTGCTGCCACTGTCGAATGCAGACTGTTGCTGAGAATTTTCAAGAAAACTCCAGACCCCCCTGAAACCTCCCACGTTGGAGTCAATAGAAACGTTTTTCTCCATATGAAACTGTATCTACTCAAATATTCATGTAAGTTTCTATTCTCTTTCTCTGTATTATTTTTCTCGTTTATTTATTAAAAGTTTGTTATAAAGAGGGGATGACGAGCCTCTGTAGCATGGAAGATTATGGAATATTCATGGGACGTTTTCTTTGTATAAGTTCTTACATAGACGGCGACTGAAACATTGTAACTAAATTTTACATTTTTACTGACCGACACTCGGCAATTTTCTACCAAGAAGTTTCCGTAAATTTCAATCGATGGCTAATGAATGTAGGGAGTTCCTGGGTTTGGAAAACTCAGTAATATTTTATTTTCACCTGAGTTTTTACAAAGTAGAAAAGAGCCTTAGTTGCATGAAAAACTATGAAATATTTATGGAACGTTTTTTTTTAAAGTTTTTACATAGACAATAATTGAGGTACTATAAGTAAATTTTGCATTTTTATTTGGCGTGACACTGCAACTTTTATTCAAGAAGTTTCTGTAGATTTAGACCGATAGCTATTGAATGTGGCGAACTCCTGGGTTTGGGAACGCCAATACTATTTTATTTTTACGTGAGCTCTGCGATAGGACTTTGCAGCTTTTTGCGTAGCGGCTTAGAGTGTTAAAACAAAGTGACGGCATATATAGAGAGCATCTCTGATTGCAATTCGAATTTCAGCAATATGCGGTTGTATTTATCGAACCCAAGCATTTGTCCAATTATAGAACGCATCTTTCACCTTTACGGAGTTTGGCCGAAAGCTCCAAATATCATAGGGCGACTTTACGTATGGCCGAATATCATTTTTTTCACCATACAACTCTGGAGTGTGATAAATTTGAATCAGGATCTTGTGGAGGCCATGGAAGATATCAATACCTTAGGCATCGTGTATCTGATTTATACCAAGTGGATTCTGATCTGGGTTTATCAAAAGTGAGATGGGAATTTATTATCATTAAAGTGACAGATAATTCTAAATTTTTTGCAAGTCCCCTGTAAGATATACGAAATAGGATTGGTTGGATTTTTGCTCTTATCAATAAGAAAGTTCCTCAGAATCTGGTGTTGCACTTATTGCAGAAAATTTGCTGAACAATTATTCAAATGCAGATGGGAGTCATTTTTTCCAAGTATTCAAAAACAACTATGTTCCCAAAGTTTGATTGAAACTGAAGAAAATAATTGAAAATCTATATCTATTAAAGTTTCTCCGATTTCTTTACTGAATTCAGTTGAAAATTATTAAAATGTAATTGTTTAAAATAAGACTTAATAAAAATTATCACTTTCTTTCTCAAGTTTTTAATGAATTTCCTAAAAATTAGTAATTTTTTGAACTTTTGTTTTTAATTACAATTCAAAGATACATTATTATTATTATATTATTTTCACAATTTGTTAATATAAAAAAATAGAATATTTTTATTACGATTCAAAGACACATTGATTATTATGTTATTCATAGTCCAGTAACACTGAAGTTGATAATTGGTAACCATTCGAAAAATCGTTTTTTTAAATGCGTGTCATTCTTCGTGTTTAAGAGACAATTTCCGAAATCCTTAAAAAATAAATTCAAGCAAATTTTAATAAAACGGTGGAAAATTGCACACTTTTTCCAAGGATATTATCACTTGGAAATGCGTGATTGCAATCAATTATAATAATTTCTTATACAAGGATTTACATAAAGTGATGTATTGGTTTTCTTTATAATAAGGAATCCATTAATGAAGCCTCCCTAAAGAAACAATATGGATATATCTTCTTTATTTCAAAATTCAACTAATAAGTAGAAGAGATATTCGGTATCTGCAAACTGCTATTTCTAAACTACCAATATTCTTCGTATTTTATAAAGATATTTCCATATCATCTTACACGACATGGCAGAAGATTGGGAATCGGTGGAAATTCTTGAACACAAGGAAATTATGGAAAAGAAAGCAAAGATGATTCACTTATTTATTAATTGTTATACATTTTTTGCGGTGTCCACCGGCGGATCATACATCATACGCTCTGCATACAGCTACCTCGTACAACCAGTTGAAGAAAGGATGTTTGTAGAGACATTAATCAAACCATTTGCCGTTAAACAATCGCCGTATTTCGAAATAATTTTTGTCATTCAAGCGAGTACTGTCATAGATACTAGTATAGGGGAGACAGCAGTTGTTGGTACTATGCTTTCTGCGGTAAGTTTTCACCATGAAAATGGCAAAAGTCTCTCCTCCCATATACATTTCCCATACTTCTGTTTTCATATAGATTTGTATCTTTTTTTATGTTATGACGATTCAGTAATATTTATTAAAATATGTAATACCTATTTTGTGAGCAATTACAAAAATATTCTAAAAATTTGCGAATACAGAACAATCCTATAGATGTATATATTGTATATTCTAAAAATTCAAGGATTTGTATCTTATATCAACAATTTAGAGTATATATATTTTTTTAATTTTCCTGTCCATCCCAACCACTTTGGAATAGTGTTAAAATTATGAAAATCAGAATTCGAATATGCAAATTAAAATTTTTTTGTATTTCACAGATAGCGCACGCGGGTGGTCAGATCGACGTTTTTGTTTCTGAAATCACATCCTTACCGAAATTCTCGGCTAAAGTAAGATCGAAAGAAGAATCCGCGTTAATATTCGGAAAACTTATCAAAAAGCATCAGAGAATTATCCAATTTTGTGAGAATACGGAAAGTCTCTTCTGTCTGTATTCTATGTTAGAAATGGTCGTATGTAGCATCAGTATATGTGCCTTGAGCTTTTTCTTAATGACTGTACGTTGATAATTTTATTTTTAATTATTTTCAGATTTTTACGAATTGAAAAAACTTTTTTTTAAATGTTATATTGGAATTATATTCCGAAATTTCAATATTTTTAGCGATTCTAATCTACTGAATCTGGTGAAAATATTGTTTTGAATTTTTTGTGAATCTCAATCAGTTTTCATTTTTTGAGAAAATTTCAGTGAACATTTTAAACATTTTACAAATTAAAGGTAAATTAATATTTCTATCGGATATTTCGTTATTTGCCAAAATTAAGTTCCTATTAATATTCTCCTCGTATATTAATTTGTTTTAATATTTCATTTATGAATTTGGTTACTTACGAAAATTCAGAAAAATATTTTAATGACAATTTTTCAACTTATTTATTAGAAAAGGCTAAATAAAATATATATTTGTGTGCCTGAAATTTTTTCAAACTTGAGTCATTGCTTTAGAATTTTTTTTTCACAATAATTAATAATAGCAATGTGCAAATAAGATGTGACAAAACCAATATTTTCACCAGGCTGCGTATTATGATAAACGTTAGGAAACTCCAATTCAACATTTTTTCCAAAAATATCCGAATTTTCACACTTGATATATTTTGATGACCTATGCTTTATTCTTTTCAATGCAATTCCTGTGGTTTTAGTGTCCAAGTGACACGGATCCTATATTGAAGATAAAGAATGTTATTTTCTTGGCAACAGTCATGACGGCAACGTTTACACTTTGTTCCGCTGGACAATATCTTTTATCAAAGGTGTCGTTTAATGTCACAAATTTTTGGGCTTTTGTTATTAAATTTATATTTATTATTAAATATTTTTCTTCTAGAGTGCCGCTATCAGTACGGCTCTATATCAGTGTAATTGGTACAATTTTTCGGTGGAGGAGTTAAGGGTGCTGAATATCATGCTGATGCGATCACAAAAACCACTTAAAATAACAGCTGGAAAGGTTGTCACAGCCTCTTATGAGCAATACACTGCGGTATGTAAATAAAATTACTCCGTGATGAAAAAAACCGTCAGCAATAAATTGGAAAATATTTGAAACTTTTCAGAATAAGATTGATTCCTAGGTGGACTATTGCAAATCAATCATAAATTCTTATTATTTATTAATAACATGTACAGTTTTTTAAATTGTCTAAAAATTTATGCAAATCCATTGAACTTATTTTCGAGTGTTTTTAATTTCTTTCCCAATTTTTATTAGAATTTTTAAAAGTATGATACATACAAATAATTGCAAAAAATGTCCTATTGCTAGAAAATTTTTCCGTTGTTGTCAATGTTTGATCCCACAATTGTTTGAAAACTAAAACGAAAATTTAAGTTCTATCACATTAAAAAATTAATTAAAAAAAAAAATTATGGAAAAGATAAATATTCATGTACGTTATTATTATCTCTTCAATTTCTAAAAAATAGATATACATGGAAAACGGATAAAAAAATATTCATATAATTCTCATAATTTCTATGCAGCTTTATTATATGTATATACATTTTCTGTTGCAGTCGAGTGCAATAATGAATCCTTTTTTTTTCAGATTATGAAAGCATCCATGTCTTATCTCTCCGTCCTACGGGCAATGTATTGAAGAGGAGCAGGATAACGGTGTGATCACTCTGGGCATTTCAGGACGTGATCTTGTATTGATAGAATTGTTCCATATTAAATCAAACACTTCTCGAAGTAAGATTTCGGATTTTATTCAAATTTGGATGTATAGCTTTTAGTGTTATTTTTTTAGAGGTATTTATTTATTCAATGCTTTGGGACAGGTCTCCTAAAGCGCGAATATAAAATACACATAATTTTAGAGGTGTCTATTTCAGTTTTAATATTATTTCAAGTATGTTAACAGTGAGATAAAAATAATTGAAGATAAATAAATTCATGAAAATAATTGTAACAGTTAATAATGAGCTATATGATGCACATCAATAAATAAGTAATAACGAACAATTTTTTTGAAAATGTGTACTAGCAATTATGACCTTTTGTTTTTTTTATTGTTGAAGGTGAGGCCAATTTTGGAACTCCAATTACGATGTCCTCTCTAAGTTTCTTCATCATTAGCTGGTTCTGTTTCTAGATAAATTTGTACATCATCTGCGTAGAATTTGTATTTCAAATGATTTACGTGACGCCTGACCCTTGAAACGTCGAAAGGGAAAAGAAGAGGGCTAAGAACCAAGGGAACTACTCCTGGGGAAGTACCAATGAAAAAGTTTTCCAATATTGAAGAAGACCCATCTGAACTTTTGATAGTTTAGGACCTTCCCGTTGAATAGGAGCAGAAACATTTCAGGGTTGAGTTCGATAAATTCACTTTTCTCAGTATCTATACGAAAGTGCGGTGACCAAGTCTATCAAAAACCTTGAGAAATAAAAAAAAATACCAACAATGTAACTCTTCGATGTGTCCAATTAGCGACTGACAAATTTACACGAGAGACACGAAGATTTTCAAATGAAGCGGATGACATTATCCGTAATTGGGTTTCCCTGACCTTTTACAGTAATTCTTTTTTCTTTTTAGGAGGAGACAATTTCCGCCATCAAACGTGGAATGAAGCACATGGGACAATTTTGCAGCTTTGAAAGATTCGGAAGGTATCCCGACACGAGGATTGAGCTTTTGAAATTTTTGGGCCCGAATTAGGTGTCTCATTTGTCTACGAAGAAGGCCTAATAAGTATGCGGTAATCAGTGCACGTGATAATAAATTTCACAGGACACCTCTTCAATGAAAATGTTCCGGTTAAAAAATCTAAATATTCAATGTAAAAAAAACATTATTATTTTCGTTTTTATCATATTCTATTTGAATGCAATTCTTATTAAAATTAACATTCTAGGGGCGATTATGATCATAAAAAAAATCAATAGTATCAATCACAATTTTTCATTAGATCCTTTCGGATTCGATCTTCACTGAATTCCTTGAAAATATTGTTTTAAAAAATAGGAGCGAGCTTGAGAACCGCTATTAACACTATTTCTACCGCGCTGATTATACGTAATCAAAAATGCAAACCCAAAAATATATAATTCTAATTAAACTAGATTTTCGTAATTGATACCAAATTTTTTTAAAGGCGCATAATTAGTCTTCTAAACACCTCCCGTTTGTGAATTTAAAAAAAAAGATCAAATAAGACCTCGAAAGTAATTCTAAATTAAAATTCTAAAAGGTGTCTTTCGACACCTTTGGTAAAAATAGTGTTGATTCACAATCGGAGAAATTCAGTTACTTCAAAAATAGATTTAGGATTTTAGGTGTAAAACCAGAAACTTCTTATGCCTTGCAGTTTCTTTTTTAATTTAATCCACTGCTTTCCTTATAAAACTTTGCCATTAAATCTTTACAGCTTCGCTACAAGGAGACTATAAGTGGAGAGAGAAGGGCTATATAAATCAGCAAAGATCTGGAAAGCGGCTCCCGATGCGACTGCTGCCACTGTCGAATGCAGACTGTTGCTGAGAATTTTCAAGAAAACTCCAGACCCCCCTGAAACCTCCAACGTCGGAGTCAATAGAAACGTTTTTCTCCATATGAAACTGTATCTACTCAAATATTCATGTAAGTTTCTATTCTCTTTCTCTATATTATTTTTCTCGATTTTTTTTAAAAAGTTTGTTATAAAGAGGGGACGAGCCTCTGTAGCATGGAAGATTATGGAATATTCATGGGACGTCTTCTTTGTATAAGTTCTTACATAGACGGCGACTGAAACATTGTAACTAAATTTTACATTTTTACTGGCCGACACTCGGCAATTTTCTACCAAGAAGTTTCCGTAAATTTCAATCGATGGCTAATGAATGTAGGGAGTTCCTGGGTTTGGAAAACTCAGTAATATTTTATTTTCACCTGAGTTTTTACAAAGTAAAAAAGAGTCTTAGTTGCATGAAAAACTATGAAATATTTATGGAACGTTTTTTTTTTATGTTTTTACATAGACAATAATTGAGGTACTATAAGTAAATTTTGCATTTTTATTTGGCGTGACACTGCAACTTTTATTCAAGAAGTTTCTGTAAATTTAGATCGATAGCTATTGAATATAGCGAACTCCTGGGTTTGGGAACGCCAATACTATTTTATTTTCACGTGAGCTCTGCGATAGGACTTTGCAGCTTTTTGCGTAGCGGCTCAGAGTGTTAAAACAAAGTGACGGCATATATAGGCAGCATCTCTGATTGCAATTCGAATTTTAGCAATATGCGATTGTATTTATCGAACCCAAGCATTTGTCCAATTATAGAACGCATCTTTCACCTTTACGGAGTTTGGCCGAAAGCTCCAAATATCATAGGGCGACTTTACGTATGGCCGAATATCATTTTTTTCACCATACAACTCTGGAGTGTGATAAATTTGAATCAGGATCTTGTGGAGGCCATGGAAGATATCAATACCTTAGGCATCGTGTATCTAATTTATACCAAGTGGATTTTGATCTGGGTTTATCAAAAGTGAGATGGGAATTTATTATCATTAAAGTGACAGATAATTCTAAATTTGTTGCAAGTCCCGTGTAAGATACATGAAATAGGATTGGTTGGTTTTTTGCTCTTATCAATAAGAAAGTTTCTCAGAATCTGGTGTTGCACTTATTGCAGAAAATTTGCTGAACAATTATTCGAATGCAGATGGGAGTCATTTTTTCCAAGTATTCAAAAACAACTATGTTCCCAAAGTTTTATTAAAACTGAAGAAAATAATTGAAAATCTATATCTATTGAAGTTTCTCTGACTTCTTTATTGAATTCAGTTGAAAATTATTAAAATGTACTTGTTTGAAATAAGAGTTAATAAAAATTATCATTTTCTTTCTCAAGTTTTTAATGAATTTCCTAAAAATTAATAATTTTTTCAACTCTTTTTTTTATCACAATTCAAAGATACGTTATTATTATATTTCTTCACAATTTATTAATATAAAGAAATATAACATTTTTATTACGATTCAAAAACATGTTAATTATTATATTATTCATATTTTTAGCGCTGAAATTGGTAAATGGAACCATTCGAAAAATCGTTTTTTTAAATGCGTTTCATTTTTCGTGTTTAAGAGACAATTTCCGAAATCCTTAAAAAAGAAACTTCAAAGTAAATAAATTCAAGCAAATTTTAATAAAACGATGAAAAAATGCACAGTTTTTTGCAAGGATATTATCACTTGGAAATGCGTGATTGCATTTAATTAATTTCTTACACATTGAATTACATAAAGTGATGTATTAGTTTTTTTATAATAAAGAACCTGTTAATAAAATTTCCCTAAAGAAACAATTAGGACATATCTTTTTTATTTTAAAATTGAACTAATAAGTAGGAGTGATGTTTGGTATCTCCAGACCGCTATTTCTAAACTACTAATATTCTTCTTATTTTTTATAGATATTTTCATATCATCTTACACGACATGGCGGAAGACTGGGAATCGGTGAAAATTCTTGAACACAAGGAAATTATGGAAAAGAAAGCAAAGATGATTCATTTATTTATTAATTGTTATTCATTGTTTGCGGTGTCCATCGCCGCATCATATATCACACGCAGTTTATACAGCTACCTCGTAGAACCAGTTGAAGAAAGGATGTTTATAGAGACATTAATCAAACCATTTGCCCTTAGACAATCGCCTTATTTCGAAATAATTTTTGTCTTTCAAGCGAGTACTATCGTAGATACTAGTATGGGGGAGACAGCAGTTGTCGGTACTATGCTTTCGGCGGTAAGTTTTCACCATGAAAATGTTGGCATGGGAAACGTCTGTCTTTCCGAGTACATTTCCCATACTTCTGCTTTTATACAGATTTGTCTCTCCTTTTTTGCTATAACGATTCAGTAATATTTATTAAAATACGTAATACCTATTTTGTGATCAATTAAAAAAATGTCCTAAAAATGTGCGAATTTAGAAAAATTCTATAGATGTGTATTGTATATTCTAAAAATTCAAGGATTTGTATCTTATATGAAAAATTTAGAGTATATATACTTTTTTTATTTTCCTATCCATCCCAACAACTTTGGAATAGTGTTAAAATTATGAAAATCAGAATTCGAATATGCCAATTTAAATTTTCTTAATTTTGGAAATTTTACAAGACAGCTTCCTCGATCGTGTACATAAAAATATAGTTTGCTTTTATTGCATTTCACAGATAGCGCACGCGGGTGGTCAGATCGACGTTTTTGTTTCTGAAATCTCATCCTTATCGAAATTCTCGGCTAAAGTAAGATCGAAAGAAGAATCCGCGTTAATATTCGGAAAACTTATCAAAAAGCATCAGAGAATTATCCAATTTTGTGAGAATACGGAAAGTCTCTTCTGTTTGTATTCTATGTTAGAAGTGGTCGTATGTAGCATCAGTATATGTGTCTTGAGCTTTTTTTTAATGACTGTACGTTGATAATTTTATTTTTAATTTCATATTTTCAGATTTTCTCCAATTGAAAAAACTTTTTTTCAAATGTTATATTGGAATTACATTCCGAAATTTTTATATTTTTCAATTTGATTTGTCATATAACGATTCTAATCTAGTGAATCTGGTGAAAATATTGTTTTGAATTTTTTGTAAATCTCAATCTGTTTTCAATTTTTGAGAAAATTTCAATGAGTATTTTTAGCCGCACCGTTGAAAATTATCGGATTCATTTGGAATATCTCAATCAGTGGTCCAAATTCTTGATTGGCTAAATTAAAGTTAAATTCATATTTCTATCAGTTATTTCGTTATTAGCCAAAATTAAGTTCCTATTAATATTCTCCTTATATATTAATTTTTGTAAATATTTCATTGATTAATTTGATTACTTACGGATATTGAGAAAAATATTGTAACAACAATTTGTTTACTTATTTATTAGAAGAAGTAAAATAAAATAAATTGTGATATTTATGTGCCTGGAATTTTCTCAAACTTAAGTCATTGTTTTAGAATTTTTTTTACACAATAATAAATAATAGCAATGTGCAAATAAGATGCGACAAAACCAATATTTTCACCAGGTTGCGTATTATGATAGATGTTAGGAAACTCCAATGCAACATTTTTTCCAAGAATAATTGAATTTTCACACCTAATTTATTTTAATGACCTATGTTTTATTCTTTTTAATGCAATTGGTTTTAGTGTTCAAATGACACGGGCCGTATATTGCTGACAAAAAATGTTATTTTCTTGACAACAGTCATGACGGCAACGTTTACACTTTGCTCCGCTGGACAATATCTTTTATCAAAGGTGTCGTTTAATGTCCCAAATTTTTGGGCTTTTGTTACTAAATTTACATTTATTATTAAATATTTTTCTTCTAGAGTGCCGCTATCAGTACGGCTCTATATCAGTGTAATTGGTACAATTTTTCGGTGAAGGAGTTAAAGGTGCTGAATATCATGCTGATGCGGTCACAAAAGCCACTTAAAATAACAGCTGGAAAAGTTGTTGCAGTCTCTTATGAGCAATACACAGCGGTATATAAATAAAATTACTCCGTAATGAAAAAAAGCGTCAGTAATAAATTGGAAAATATTTGAAACTTTTTAGAACAAGATTGATTCCTAGGTGGACTATTGCAAATCAATCATAAATTCTTATTATTTATTAATAACATGTACAGTTTTTTAAATCATCTAAAAAAATTATGCAAATCCATTGAACTTATTTTCAAGTGTTTCATTTCGTTCCTAATTTTTAGTAGAAGTTTTAAAAATATGATACATACAAATAATTGTAAAAAATGTCCTATTGCTAGAAAATTTTTCGTTGTTGTGAATGTTTGATCCCACAATTGTTTGAAAACTAAAACGAAAATTTAAGATGTATCACATTAATAATTAATTTTTTTTGTAAACTATGGAAAACAAATATTCATGTACGTCATTATTATCTCTTCAATTTCTAATAAATAGATATATATGGAAAACGGATAAAAAAATATTCATATAATTCTCATAGTTTTTATGCAATCTCATTATATATACATTTTCTGTCGCAGTCGAGTGCAATAATAAATCCTTTTGTTTTCAGATTATGAAGGCATCCATGTCTTATCTCTCCGTCCTACGGGCAATGTATTGAAGAGGAGCAGGATAACGTGTGATCACTCTGGGCATTTCAGGACGTGGTCTTGTATTGATAGGATCGTTCCATATTAAATCAAACACTTCTCGAAGTAAGATTTCGGATTTTATTCAAATTTGGATGTATAGTCTTTAGTATTAATTTTTTAGAGGTATTTATTTATTCAATGCTTTGGGATAGGTCTCCTAAAGCGCGAATATAAAATACACATAATTTTAGAGGTGTCTATTTCAGTTTTAATACACTCCTCTAAAATTATTTCAAGTATATTAACAGTGAGATAAAAATAACTGAAGGTAAATAAATTCATGAAAATAATTGTAACAGTTAATAATGAGCTATATGATACACATCAATAAATAAGTAATAATGAACAATTTTTTTTGAAAATTTGTACAAGCAATTATGACCTTGGGTTTTTTTTATTGTTGAAGGTGAGGCCAATTTTGGTGGAACTCCAATTATGATGTCCTCTCTAAGTTTCTTCATCATTACCTGGTTCTGTTTCTAGATTAATTTGTACATCATCTGCATAGAAATTGTATTTCAAATGATTAACGTGACGCCTGACCCTTGAAACGTCGAAAGGGAAAAGAAGAGGGCTAAGAACCAAGGGAACTACTCCTGGGGAAGTACCAATGAAAAAGTTTCCCAATATTGAAGAAGACCCATCTGAACTTTTGATAGTTTAGAACCTTCCCGTTGAATAGGAGCAGAAACATTTCAGGGTTGAGTTCGAAAAATTCACTTTTCTCAGTATCTATACGAAAGTGTGGTGACCAAGTCTATCAAAAACCTTGAAAAATAAAAAAAAATACCAACAATGTAACTCTTCGATGTGTCCAATTAGCGACTGACAATATTACACGGGAGATACGAAGATTTTCAAATGAAGCGGATGACATTATCCGTAATTGGGTTTCCCTGACCTTTTACAGTAATTCTTTTTTCTTTTTAGGAGGAGACAATTTCCGCCATCAAACGTGGAATGAAGCACATGGGACAATTTTGCAGCTTTGAAAGATTCGGAAGGTATCCCGACATGAGGATTGAGCTTTTGAAATTTTTGGGCCCGAATTAGGTGTCTCATTTGTCTACGAAGAAGGCCTAATAAGTATGCGGTAATCAGTGCACGTGATAATAAATTTCACAGGACACCTCTTCAATGAAAATGTTCCGGTTAAAAAATCTAAATATTCAATGTAAAAAAAACATTATTATTTTCGTTTTTATCATATTCTATTTGAATGCAATTCTTATTAAAATTAACATTCTAGGGGCGATTATGATCATAAAAAAAATCAATAGTATCAATCACAATTTTTCATTAGATCCTTTCGGATTCGATCTTCACTGAATTCCTTGAAAATATTGTTTTAAAAAATAGGAGCGAGCTTGAGAACCGCTATTAACACTATTTCTACCGCGCTGATTATACGTAATCAAAAATGCAAACCCAAAAATATATAATTATAATTAAACTAGATTTTCGTAATTGATACCAAATTTTTTTAAAGGCGCATAATTAGTCTTTTAAACAACTCCCGTTTGTGGATTAAAAAAAAAAGATTAAATAAGACCTCGAAAGTAATTCTTAATTAAAATTCTAAAAGGTGTCTTTCGACCTTTGTTAGAAATAGTGTTAATTCACAAACGGGGGAATTCAGTAACTTCAAAAATAGATTTAGGATTTTACGTATAAAACCAGAAACTTCTTAGGCCTTGCAGTTTCTTTTTTAATTTAATCCACTGCTTTCTTTATAAAACTTTGCCATTAAATCTTTACAGCTTCGCTACAAAGAGACTATAAGTGGAGAGAGAAGGGCTGTATAAATCAGCAAAGATCTGGAAAGCGGCTCCCGATGCGACTGCTGCCACTGTCGAATGCAGACTGTTGCTGAGAATTTTCAAGAAAACTCCAGACCCCCCTGAAACCTCCAACGTTGGAGTCAATAGAAACGTTTTTCTCCATATGAAACTGTATCTACTCAAATATTCATGCAAGTTTCTATTCTCTTTCTCTATATTATTTTTCTCGATTTTTTTTTTAAAGTTTGTTATAAAGAGGGGACGAGCCACTGTAGCATGGAAGATTATGGAATATTCATGGGACGTCTTCTTTGTATAAGTTCTTACATAGACGGCGACTGAAACATTGTAACTAAATTTTACACTTTTATTGGCCGACACTCGGCAATTTTCTACGAAGAAGTTTCCGTAAATTTCAATCGATGGCTAATGAATGTAGGGAGTTCCTGGGTTTGGAAAACTCAGTAATATTTTATTTTCACCTGGGCTCCGCGATGCGTCTTAGCGACCTGTTGCATATCGGCTATAGTCCTATGACAGGGATCGCTCAAGGTGTTGAAACAAAGTGATGGCATGAGCAGACACCTTCGCCGATTGCACTTGGAATTTTAGCCCTCGTGACCATTCAGATTTGTTCATTATGCAAATGTATTTATCCACCCCGAGCATTTGTCCCATAATAGAACGCGTTCTCCGCCTTTATGGGGTTTGGCCGAGAGCCAAGAATATCGGGGGACGAGTTTACATCTGGTCGAATATCTTCGTTTACATCGTACAAGTCTGGAGTGTGATTTTTATCGATCAGGATCTCGTTGGAGTCATGGAGGACGTCAATAACACGAGCAGCGAGATTCTGGTTCATACCAAGTGGATTCTCATCTGGATTTACCGAAGGTGAGATGAGATTTTTTTTATTTTGAAACTGGGCTAATAAAATTCTTGATTTTTACCAGGTTTGCAAAAATTAGATTGCTTGGATTTTTTCGTTTGGCGCCTGTATAAGTCTTTATGTACGACACCACAGTGGTGCCACCGGCGCTTGCCCGATAGTTTTCGCATGGCACCAACGTGGTGCCACCGGACGGCATAGTGTTATTAAAATTATCAAAAGCTGCCCAGTTTTTGCATGGATATTGTCACTTACAAATGCATAATTCTATTTAATTTGGTTTTTCTACAAATTCTGTAGAAAATTTTGATAATTTTCTCATTTCGTTTTTTAGATATTTTCACACTATCTTACATGACATCGCGGAAGACTGGGAATCGGCGAAAACTGTAAAACAGAAGGAAATTATGGGGAGGAAAATACAGCTGATGCGATTCTTTGTTAATTTATATATATTTATTACGGGATGTACCGGTGGAACGTATATCATACGTACCTTTTATGTCTATTGCACACGACCGACCGAAAATAGGGAGTTTATAGTGAAATTGATCGAACCATTCGCCATTAAAAAATCGCCATATTACGAAATAATCGTCTTAATCCAAGCGAGTGCTGTCGTAGATACTGTTATAGGGGAGCCAGTACTCATTGGCATTTTGCTTTCCATTGTAAGTTTTGCATTATCAAAATGATGATGTGGTGAAAGTCTGAGCAACGAAATTCTATGTATCATAAATTTTTGATTATCCATTTTAGCAATTTTGAAATAATTATCAATTTATGAAAATTGAAATTCCAATTTGCAGATTTGAATTTTGCTAATTTTAAGAATTAACGCAAAGCAGCTGGTAATTGCAGCTGCAATAAATCTGCTCTGTAATAAATTCCAATTAAATTTTTAATTTATTACAGGGTAATAAATTCCAATAATTTGGAATTTAATAATTCTCACTTGGGGTTGTAATAATTCTTATAATTATTACGGACCATCCAAAATTAATAATCGTTTTTATTGTATTTTGCAGATAATCCACGCGGGAGGTCAGATCGACGTTTTTGTTTCTGAAATCTCAGCCTTGCCGAAATTCTCGACAACGAAAAGGTCGAAAAAAGAATCGGTGCAATTGTTCGAGAGACTTGTCAAAAAGCATCAGAGAATCATTCGATTTTGTGAGAATGCGGAGAGTCTTTTCTGCTTGTATTCGATGATACAATTGGCAGTGTGCTGCGTCTGTCTGTGTGCCTTGTGCTTTTTATTAATAACCGTACGTTGAGAAATTCATCCTCAACTTTCAGATACTTTTGAATTGGAGAAATTGGTTTCCAATTCTCCCTTGATCGAATTCCCTTAGGTGCCCAAATAATATTTGTGGAATCTTCGAAAATAATTAAAAATATAAAAAAAACTGAAATAGATAAATGATAAACTTAATATTTTTTTCACCAGTTAGAGGATTATGATAAATGAAAAAAAATAACTTCAATTTTAAAGTATTCCACTTTCTTACACTCAATTTATTTTAATAATCCTTGTTTCATTTTTTCATGCATTGCCTGCGGTTTTAGTGTTCGAGTGAGATGGATAATACATATGTGGTAAAAAATATCATTTTCTTGGTGACCATCCTGACGTCGTCCTTTACATTTTGTTCAGCTGGACAGTATCTTCTATCAAAGGTGTCGGTTAATTTCAGCAGTTCTTGGATATTTTTTTTTATCAAATCTACATTTACTATTAAATATTTTTCTTCCAGAGCGCCGCTATCAGCACGGCTTTGTATGAATGTAATTGGTACAATTTTTCGATGGAGGAGTTAAGAGCGCTGAGTATCATGCTGATTCGGTCACAGAGGCCACTTAAGATAACAGCTGGAAAGATTTTCATAGCCTCTTATGAGCAATTCGCAGGGGTAAGAAAATAAAAATACTTGGTGATGGAGGATCTCTCCATTTTTTACTCTTTGCAAGAAAATTGTTCCGTGGTTGTCAATGTTTGATCTGACAATTGTTTGAAAACTAAAACGAAAATTGTAAGTTCTATCATATTAAAAATTAATGCCCTTTCAAAACCTATGGAAAATATATAAATATTCGTGTACCTCACTATTATCTCTTCAATTTCTAAAAAATAGATATATGTGGAAAATGGATAAAAAATATTCATATAATTGTCATAATTTCTATGCAATCTTATTATATACACATTTTCAATTGCCGTCTGGTGCAATAATAAATCTCTTTGTTTTCAGCTTTTGAAAGCATCCATGTCATATCTTTCCGTTCTTCGAGCAATGTACTAATTGTAAGAGGGAGTACTAGAACGTTTGATCGATCTGGACATTCTCGGACACTTTTCGGAGTAAGATATCGGATTTTGTTCAAATTTGAACACGTCTCACGGATGAAATCGGTAAGAAATTAGCGAAAACCGAGCAACTGAGGGTTGTCGAAGGGCTCATCCAATTGATGGGGGAAAATTGTTGATGAGTGGTTGAAGAAGAAGAAGGACCATGCCGAGTAAGAGTGTTACCAGCTTCCACCCACTGAAACTCCAAGTCTACAAAGTCTGCAGGAAGAGACGCTCAAGAGTGATCGTGATTGGGGTCGAGATTTTGAAAATCACAGATGAGGGAAAAGGTAAGAAACGAAGCATATTTATATTTAATCTTGAAATGGGACCATCCAAGAAAATTACGCTAATAATATCATGGGTACAATTTCATCCCAGTAAATTAATTCTATTTTGTAAATAAAAAAATAAAAAATTAATAAAAAAAAATAGTAAATAAAAAAATAAAAATATATAAAATTCAATAAAGACATATTAATGAAATTAAATATGATGGAATAATGAAATATTTCCCGAAAATTATTGAATTTATTTTTTACAGTTAACGCAAATGATATTGTGGTGCCAGTATCAATGTTACCAGTAATAAATGTATGTAGTAATAAATTTCATAGAAAGTCTCTTAATAAAAATGATTCGGTTAATAAACAAAAATAATTACAGTTATTTTTCTCATTTTTCTTATATTCTACTTGGATTGAATTCTTATCAAAATCAACATTCTAGGGACGATTACAATTTAAAAAAAAAATCAATGGTATGAACTACACTTTTTTGTTTATTCCTTGAAAATATTCCTTGAAAAAACAGGAGCAAGCTTGAAAACCCGGGATTTATTCAAAACTGGGGAGATTCGGTCACTTCCAGAGAGATTTTGCGGTCACAGAATTTTAGGTACAAAACAAATTTATTTATTAACTTTGTGCACTGCTTTTTTTCTTGAACGTTACCATAACTCATTCTTGATTTTTCGAATTTTACAGCTTCGTTGCGAGAAGACCACGAGTTTGAGAAAGAAGGACTATAAATCAGCAAAGATCCCGAGACGACTGCTGCCACTGTTGAATGCAGACTGTTGCTGAGAATTTTCAAGGAAACTCCAGACCCCCCTTAAAACCTCCAACCTTAGGGTCAATACAACCGTTTTTCATATAATACTGCACCTGCTTAAATAATCATGTAAGTTTTTATTCTCTTTCTCTAGAATATTTTTCACAATTTTGTTTTCAAAGTTTTCATAAAGAGGACTGGAGCCTCCGTAGCACGAAAAAATTGTGCAATATTGATGGGACGTCTTGTTTGAAAGTTTTTACGTAGGGGGTATCTGCAACACTCTAACTGAATTTTACAATTTTTTATTCCAATCGATAGCTATCGAATGCACGGAGCTTTGGAGTTTGGAAAAGCCAGTAATATTTTATTTTCACCTGACCTCTGCGATATGGCTCTGCAACCTGTTGCACAGGAGCTATAGTCGCGTACATAGCAGCATCTCCGATTGCGATTCGAATTTTAGTCCCTGACACTCTTCGGGCTTTTCCAATCCACAAATGTATTTATCTACACCAAGCGTTTGTCCCATGTTAGAACGCTTTCTTCGCTTCTACGGAGTGTGGCCGAAATCGGAAAATCTCGTGGGACGACTTTACATCTGGCCGAGTATCATTGTCTACGTCGCACAAATCTGGAGTTTGCTTTACAGTGACCAAGATCTTGTTGGACTCATGGAAGATATCGTCAACACGAGCAACGAGCTTCTCGTTCATACCAAGTGGGTTCTCACCTGGATGTATCGAAGGTGAGCTGGGAATTTGTTGTGTCTCAAGTGGGCAGATAGTTCTCGATTTTTACCAAGGTCTGGGTAAGATACTGCAATTGCATTTTTTTTTTGAATTTTCGCTCTTGTCGATATGAGGGTTCCTCAGAATTTTGAATTGCAACTATTGCAAAAAAGGATGTGAGTCCATAACGTGCGATTTTGGCCCTAATAATCGAGCCGTTTATTTTGAAAGTGGCCTAAGTCCATTTTTAAAGAGACATTATATATCGGTATAAATAATTAGTTTTCAGCAATTTAATTATAAATTTTCGAGTTTTTCATTTTTTTTAAAAATGGATTTAGGCCACTTTCAAAATAAACGGCTCAATTGTAAAAAATTATAATATCTCGGACCTATATAACAATAATCTTTTTAATAATTTCAATGTTTTGTCGGGGCAATATTAAGTCCTTTTTAACTAATTTAAGTCCTTTGTTATTGGAGTAAACCTAAATCTTCGTATTATTTAAAAAAAATACCATTTTTGGCACATTCAAACGCGTTTTTTTAATACGAGCGCAATTGCGCACAACTTTCTTTTTTATGTATGTTGTAAAAAACATCAAAGCTCATCATATATATATAAAAATGAAAATGTTGCGACTTTATGCTCCCTTGGGGCCAAGAACGCGCCTTATGGACCCTCATCCTTTGACGAAAAATTGTTCAAGTGCAGATAGGAGTCAATTTTTTTCCTTCAAATATTTAAAAATAATTACCTTTTCAAAGTTTAATTGAAAGTAAAGAAAACTACTGAAAATCTACATTGGAATTACCCTGTTTTTTTTTTATTAAAATGAATTAATATATTTTTCTAATTTTTTAAAGATATTTTGAAACCATCTTACAAGAGATAGCGGAAGACTGGGAATTGGCGAAAACTCATAAACATAAGGAAATTATGGAGGAGAAAGCAAAGGCCAGTCGATTATTTTGCCGTTGTTATACATATATTGCTTGGTGTACCGGTGCATCATATATCCTACGTGCTCTTTACCTCTACTGCACACGATCGACTGAGAATAGAGAATTTATAGTGAATTTGGTCGAACCATTTGGCGTGAAAAGGTCGCCGTATTTCGAAATGATCTTTTTAGTTCAAGCGAATACTATCGTAGACACTGTTACAAGGGAGCCAGTACTTATTTCAATTATGCTTTCCGTCGTAAGTTTTCAATAACATATTGATGGAATAGCAAAAGTCCGGGTATCGAAATTCATCTTTCTATTCTTCTGTTTCTAAACAAATTCGTCTTCTCTTTTTTACTGTAACTATCCAGTAATGTTTATTGTAAGGTGTAATCTCTAATTTTTATACATTCTAATTTCGCGTGGAAGGAGAATATATCCTGTTCCGTCGCGGAATTTCTGTATATATCTTTTCCTCTTTTTATTTTGATCCAAAAATTAAATATGTAAATATTTTCTTCTTTTTCTATAACTCTTGTAGTCTTTTGTAAATACTTCGATGACCATATGTGAGTCATAAAATGGTCACTTGGGACTTTCCCCACATCTGCGAGTTTTCGTAATCCGTCTATTTTCAAAATCTTCGCGTTAATCCTTTATTGACCATCACAAACGGCTTCGGTCTACGATAGAGTTAAAAACAGTACAGGGAAATTCCCTTCCTTTTTATTGTTTAATTACCGCATGCCAGCAACAGCAAGGGATGAGAAAACCTTTTAATTTTTTTTTTTTTACCAAGGGACGCAGATGACATTTTTCCATTCCAATTACGATTCATGTTTTATTTTCAACCTCACTCTAGGTTTGACATTTTTCGTGCTACAAAAGCTCAGTTCACTTCTAACTCTCGAAAAATACAGACACCAACATCGAACAAGTCGGAATCCGTGATCCCTTGTTTAAGTATACATTAGCGTCACCTATTTCAAAAATCGATAAAAATCCAAATCCATATAGAATTTATAACAGTGTTATGAAAATTAGAATTCAAATTTGTAGTTTTAAATTTTTCTGATTTGCGAAATTTGCAAAGCAGCTTTCCGAGCTTCCCCGGTCATTTTCAAAGAAATATGGACATTTTTAATTGTATTTTGCAGATAGTGCACGCGGGAGGCCAGATCGAAGTTTTTGTTTCTGAAATCGCATCCCTACCAAAATTCTCAACTACGCCAAGGTCGAGAAAAGAATCGGTGCAATTATTTGAGAAACTTCTCAAAAAGCATAGGAGAATCATTCGATTTTGTGAGGATACGGAGAGTCTTTTCTGCATATATGCTATCATAGAATTCGCAGTGTCTTGCATCAGTTTATGCGCCTTGTGCTTTTTATTAATAACTGTAGGTTGAGAATTTCATCCTTAATTTTCAGATACTCTCGCGTTGGAATTATGTCCATAAATTATAATATTTTTACTCTGATCTCTCGTATCATAATATTGGTGTATTCACTCTGGTGAGAAAATTGTTTTGAATTTTCTAAATGTGCAAAATCATTAGTTTAGCTACATCTTTACAAATTTTTTTCTTCCACTTTAATAAGAAGATGGCAAATCGTTAGGGTCTAAATAGCGTTTGTGCAGTCTTGAAAAATTATGAAAGACTTTGAAAGGAAACAAATAGAAAAATTTGAAAAATTCAGTTGAATATTTTTTTTTTACAATAATTCTTAATTATATGCAAATATCCAATAAAATCAAACCAATATTTTCACCAGACTGCGTATTATGATAGACAAGAAACTTCAGTATAAAATTCTTTGCAAGAAATATTCGAATTTTCTACACTCAATTTATTTTAATGATCCACTTTTTGTTCTTTTCAATGCAATGCCTACGGTTTTAGTCTTCGGGTCAGATGGACCGTCTATATGTGATAAAAAATATCATTTTCATGATAGCAATCCTGACGGTATCATTTACATTTTGCTCCGCTGGACAATATCTTTTAACAAAGGTGTCATTTAATTTCGCAAATTCTTGGGCTTTTGTTATTAAATTTACATTTACTTATTATAAATTATTTTTCTTCCAGAGTGCCTCTATCACTACGGCTCTGTATGACTGTAATTGGTATAATTTTTCGATTGAGGAGTTAAGAACGCTGAGCATCATGCTGATTCGGTCTCAGAAACCACTTAAAATAACAGCTGGAAAGATTTTTACAGCGTCTTATGAGCAATACGCAGGGGTATGTAAATAAAGTACTCAGTGAAAAAGAATAAAGGTTTCCATGGATGTGAATATTTTATTCTCAAATTATTTTAAAACTCGAGCCAAAATTTTAAGTTCTATCGTCTAAAAATTTACCATAATCCATTTAATGCCTTTGTAACAAAATAAGGAAGACGTGAATATTTAGACGTATATATATCTTACTATTATCTCTTGAATTTGCAACAAAAATATATAGAAAATGGAGAAAAAGGATTCATTTAATTTCCTGTTTAAATTAGTATTATCTAGTTCATATTAATATTGTCTAAATTGTAGTTAATAGCTGTTCGAAAGTTATTAAATAGATTCTTATGTTGTTTGTAATAAATAAATTACAAATTTATATTATTTATTAATAACACGTATTTTTTAACAGTTTTCTAAGAAAATTATGCAAACTTATTAAATTTATTTTCATTGGTTTTTAATCTCAGCTCAATTCTACTAGAATTTCTTGAAATGTCATAAATTTGTTCAAATGCAATAATTAATCTTCCTTTCAGCTTCTGAAAGTATCCATGTCTTATGTCTCCGTTCTACGAGCAATGTATTGAAAAGGGGTAGGATATTACACTTGATCGGTTTGGACATTACCGGACGTGGTCTTGTATAAGGTCGTTCCATGTGAAATCGGGCATTTTTCGGAGTAAGGTCTCGGATTTTGTTCAAACTTAGATACGTTCTAGTCTATAGTGGTGCTTGAATTAATCTCAAAGAATTTAAATAAGTTTTTGAAGTCGTCAATTTCATAGCTGTTTGAAATTTAGAAGAGAATGATAGTTTTTGCGTGCTTCTAGTGACAGCGCGACGATACCAAATAAAAATATATTTCAAAGTAAAATTTTCTCAAATGTTATTTCAAAACTCTAGATCAAAATGCATTTCTCTCACATCTTACTTTAATTTCTATTCCAAAATTTGCAAAAACATATCGCGATTAAGTATTTGAAAAGGAAACATATTACTTAAAATATTATTATGTCTAAATTTTTCCTTTCTAAATAATATATTGCATTTTTTTTATTCTTTATCGATTTTTGCAAACTGTTCCTTTTTTTCTTTCATTCTTATTCTTTTACAATTAATTAACTTTATAAAATCCTTACCTATCACTCTCTGTAATCGTTCTTATTTTTATTTCACAATAAATAGCGGTTTCCGTTCTACAGATTTAATTTAAATGGTTATGTTAATTTTTTCTTTCCACTTTGCAAATTTTCAGGGCTTGAGAGAAACTCATTCCTCTGGTCCTCGACTTACTTCAGATGATTTACAATTTACCAAAATTCTGGGAAAAATAGAAAACGTTCACTGATTTTTCGAAAATTCGTTATATATAATGTACATTTTTGCTTTACTCTATTGCTAATTACTAACAACAGTTGATTCACTGCATATCTTTTTATAGTAAAGTTTATTTTTATAATATTTATATATATATAATAATATTTAAATATATTTATCTGTAATAAAATTTACCATATCTGACGTTCAAAAAATATATATATATATTTATTTATTTTTCACAATATTTTTTCCAGTTTCTTCAAAGATCACTTTCTTACCTTCCTGCTTCTTTTTGGATAAGAAGTGCGAAAATATCAACTCAAAATTGATACGATTTGAATTACTTCCAGAAGGAATTTGCGGTCACAGAATTTCAGGTAAAACCAGAAACGTCTCATGTTTTACGATTTTTTCTCCTTCGATTTGTTCATTGCTTTCTTTGTAAAACGCTGCCATAACTTATTCTCGATTTTTCAATTTTACAGCTTTGCAATGAGAAGAACTGGGGTGACTGGAGAGAAAAGGACTATAAATCTGGAAATTAATTCCCGATACGACTGCTACGACTCCTGAATACAGACTGTCGCTCTGAATTTTCAAGAAAACTCCAGACCCCCCTGAAACCACCCACGTTGGGGTCAACAGAAACGTTTTTCTCCATATGAAATTGCCTCTACTGAAATATTCATGTAAGTTTTTCTTCGCTTTCTTTATAATATAGCCCTCGCGCGATTTTCTTTAAAGTTTTCACGAAGAAGGAAAGCGTCTTAGTGGCATGAAAGACTATGGAATATTCATGGAACGCCTTCTTTTCAAGTTTTTACATGGACAACAACTGACACATTGTAACTAAATTTTACACTTTTAGTCGGCGAGACCTGGTAATTTTCTTTCAAGAAAATTCTGTAAATTTCAATCGATAGATATTGAATGTAGGGAGCTCTTGGGTTTGGGAAACCCAGTATTATTTTAATTTCACCTGAGCTCTGCGATACGCCTCTGCAACCTGTTGCATTGCGGCTATAGTCGTATCGCAGATATCGCTCAAATTGTGTTAAAACAAAGTGACGGCACACGTAAAAAGCATCTTTGTTGTGCGACTCGAATTTTAGTCCTTGTCACGCTTCAGACCTTGCCAATATGCAATTGCATTTATCTACACCAAGCGTTTGTCCCTTGTTAGAACGCTTTCTTCGCCTTTACGGAGTTTGGCCGGGAGCAACAAATATCGTGGGTCGACTTTACATATGGCCGGATATTTTTACATATATGGCACAAATGTGGAGTTTGATGTTCAGCGATCAAGGTTTTGTCGGAGTCATAGAAGATTTCAATAATACGAGCATCGAGCTTTTGGTGCTAATCAAGTGGGTCTTGATCTGGGTTTACCGGAGGTAAAATGGAAAGGATGAGGGTCCATTAGGCGGATTTTTGGCCCCAAGGGAGCACGGAGTCGCAACATCTTCATTTTTATATATGTGATGTGCTCTCATGTCTTTTACAACATACATAAAAATGCACAAGTTGTGTTTTTTTGAAAAAATAATTAAAAGATTTAGGTTAATTCATTAAAAAAGACTTAATATTGCTCCAACAAAACGTTGAAATTATCAAAAAGATTATTGTTATATAAATCCGAGATGTTATAACTTTTAACAATTATTAGGACCAAAATCCCGCGTTATGGACCCACATCATTTATTATCTTCAAGGGGTTTGACAGAAAAGAAGGTCCTGAATTTTTCGTTTTTGCAAGTTCTATGTGTGACGCAGAAATTAGAGTGTTTGAATTTTCGCTCTTGTCGATACGAAGGTTCCTCAGAATCTGGAGTTGCATTTATCGCAGGAAACTTGCTGAACAATTATTATTCGACAGCAGATGGAAGTTAATTTTTCTCAAATATTTGAAATATTAACCTATTTTTTCAAGTTCTAATGAAAGGGAAGAAAATGAGTCGTTTATTTTGAAAGTAGCCTAAGTCCATTTGTAAGTTTTTTTATTATTAATATGTCACTTGAATTTATCCGTTATTAAAAATATTGTATGCAATGTATAAAAAGCTGGAACAAAAATCCGTATTGAAGTTTCCCTGATTTTTACAACAGTATTTGTATGGAATTCGATTCATAATTATTGAAATGGAACAACACGTTTTTAATAAGTTTTTATCAAATTGATTAATCCTTTCTATTAGACTTGTCTTAAAAAAAATAAATCCTTTTCTTTTTCCAGTTCCAGTTAGGCATTTATTAAATCGTTTTGTAATAGCTTTCAAAGATGAGGTTGCTTTATAATTATTATATTATTATTACTATATTTTAGCTAGCGTCAAACCATATTTGGTAGGATAAACTAACGATATTTTTCTCATTTTTGTTTTTTAAGATATTTTCATATCATCTTACACGATATCGCAGAAGATTGGAAATCGGTGAAAACTGCTGAACAGAAGAGAACTATGGAAGAAAAAGCAAGGCTCGTTCGATTATTTGTTCGTTACTATACATTTATTGCGGCGTGTACCGGTGGACCATACATCATGCGTAGTTTTTACTCCTACTGCACGCAATCAACTGAAAACAGGGAGTTTATAGGGACATTGGTCAAACCATTTGGCTTCAGAGAGTCGCCGTATTTCGAAATGATCTTTTTAATTCAAGCGAGTGCTGTCACAGATACCGTTATAGGGGAGCCAGTAGTTACCGGTACTTTGCTTTCTATAGTAAGTTTTTACTATAAAATGATATTGCAAAAGTCTGGGTATCGAAATCCATCCTTTTATACATTTCTCGTACTTCTGTTTCTACACTGATTTGTATGTTTCTTCCTAGTACAATGAGTCAGTAATATTTATTATAATGCGCAATTTTAATTTTCTATGGAACCAAAAAATAAATATTTTCTATAAAATATTTTCTATGAACCAAAAAATATTCGAAAAATTCCAATTTGTTCCTTTATAAAAAATGTGGAATATATATACCATTAATTTTTCTATCCTTCACAGCAATTTTGGAATAGTCCTGAAATTATGAAAACTAGAATTGAAATCTTGCTGATTTTGCAAAACAGCCTTTTGGATCATCCTCACAAAAATATTGATTGATCTTTTGTATTTTCCAGATAGTGCACGCGGGGGGTCAGATCGACGTTTTTGTTTCTGAAATCGCAACCTTACCAACATTGTTGACCGCGCCGAGATCGAAAACAGAATCGGTGCTATTGTTCGAGAAATTTATCAAAAAGCATCGAAGAATAATTCAATTTTGTGAAAATGCGGAAAATCTTTTCTGCCTGTATTCCATCATACAATTGGCCGTGTCTTGCATCAGTATATGTGCTTTGTGCTTTTTATTAATAACTGTACGTTGATAATTTCGGCTTTGATTTTCTGGATACTATAATTTCAAATTCTTTCGAAAAATATTTGAAATTTCTACACTTAATTTAATTAACTGATTTTCGTTGTTTTTTTTTTCAATGCAATTTCTGCGGTTGTAGTCTTCAAGCGAGATGGATAATTTATATGTGATGAAAAATGTCGTGTTCTTGTTAACAAACGTGACGGCACCGTTTACACTTTGTTCCGCTGGACAATATCTTTTATCAAAGGTGGCGATTAATTTTCAAAACTTCTTGGGCTCCTGTTATTAAATTTACTTTTACTATGAAATATTTTTCTTCCAGAGTACCACTATCACTACGGCTCTGTACAGCTGCTGTTGGTACAATTTTTCGTTGGAGGAGTTAAGAGTGCTGAGTATCATGCTGATTCGGTCACAAAAGCCACTTAAAATAACAGCTGGAAAGATTTTTACAGCATCTTATGAGCAATACGCAGGGGTATGTAATTAAAAGTACTCAGTGATAAACGAAAAAGTTAAAAATAAATGAAAAAATGTTTGACCTTTTCCATTTATTGCAAAAAATGGTTTCCATGGATGCGGATATTTTCTCCTCAAATTATTTTAAAACTAGCACCAAAATTTTAAGTTTTATCGTCTAAGAAGTTACCAAAATCCATTTGATGCCTGTTTAAGAAAATAAGGAAGGCGCGAATGTTTACATATCTTACTATTATCTCTTGCATTTGTACAAAAAAATACATAGAAAATGGAGAAAAAGGATTCACTTAATTTCCTGTTTAAATGAATATTATCTAGTTTATATTAATATTGTCAAAATTGCAGTTAATATTTTGTCGAAAATTGTTAAATAAACCCTTAGGTAGATTATAGTAAATAAATTATAAATTTGTCTCATTTATTAATAACATGTATTTTTTGTAATAGCTTTTCTAAGAAAAATCATGGAAATCAATTAAGATTATTTTCAAGTATTATTAATCTTTTTCCTCATTTTCATTAGAATTTGTTTAAATGCCCAAAAAATAATTGTAAAAAATGTCCTATTTCAATTTTCCTTCCTGGCGTACTTATAAATAATTCTGTATATCAATTTACAATAGTTCGGTTGTCAATTTACATTATTTCTATGCAACTTTCTTTCGCCCATACTTTCTAATGCGCCCGACTACAAAAATAAATTTTTTTATTTTCAGCTTTTGAAAGCATCCATGTCTTATCTCTCCGTTCTACGAGCAATGTATTGAAAAGGAGTACGATAACGTTTGATCGATCTGGACACTGGACGTGGTCTTGTATACAATTTAGTAACTCCTAAAATAAATCGTTTCATATAAATTTTAGTAAGATTGAACTGTAACGTCACATTTTTTTTATTGTACATTTATAGGAAATACCAGAAACTGTAATTTTACTGGTGAATTAAATGTGTTTTTGTATTTCCAAATAACTTACCCAAAAATATTTTCAAATATTCAGCAAGTAATCGATAGTAATTGGAACCGCTTTGAAGTTCGACTCAAAATCTTTTATTGTTAGTATGAGAAACTACCATACTCTGCATGCAACAAACTTTTCCTCATAACTCTGTACTTTTCAGACTTTCTGCTGCAGAGAAAGAAATTATGAGGAACTTTAAGTTTGTCCGGTCGAGCACTAAGAACTTCTAATTTTAAATATTCAAGATCAGATATTATCTAAAAACAAAGAAGCACAGCATAGCCTCTATTTGTTGCATGGAGAGATTATATATCTTTTTCCCGTAACTTTGTAGGCTCAAGATTATAGATCTCACTTATGAAAAACTTGGAGTTCTTTTGTTCTATGTATATAATTTATTACCGTGAGGGGATAAATTTCCTTATTCGATATTTCTCTAACACAGTATTTTTCAGATCTGTTTCAGAAAATATACTACCTAAAAGTGCAGAACACTGGAACGTATCCTCCAATTTTATTGAATTGTTTTAGGGAGTGAAGCTTCTTCTTTTTAAAAAACTAAACATTTTTTTGAAACATTAAAAATTTTGTTTATACATTAGAGATTCAAATTTTTTGCCCTGAATTCATTGAAAATTCAGAAGTTAATTAAACATTTTCAAAAGTACATTTCAGAAAGATTTTTTGGATGGAAATTTTGAAATTCTACCAGAAAAGTGGTTAATTAATTAATTTTTGAAAATAGTCTGATATAATTGTAATTTATTTAAGGTTACGTAAAAGTTTGGAATTACCGATTGTATATTTAACTTTGCGCGAAGCTAAATTGATCAGAATTAACAGCAATAAAGGTAATGGTATTTACCAAGAGTTTATCTAATTTTTGTTGACTGATGGGAATTTCTATTTACTGATACGACTGTTTACTATTTCGAAATCTGTCCCAAAATCAACAAATTTGCACGAAGACGCAGCTGTAAATATGACTCTTTCCATCGTATTGCTTTGATTTTCGCTTTTGGAATTAACACTGATCGTTTCTAATAATATCACTCTACGCAAAATGTTGATCCAATATTATTAGCAGTAACTGTGAATATAAATTTTATAATTTTCATGAAATATTGTAACTTCGTAATATATATTAAATATATATTAAATAATTTATAGAATAAAATTCATTTATTGGAGTGAAGTTATACCCAAGATGTCGTTCGCATGATTTCTGTTTAAACGATACCATTTAAGGTTTAAACAATTTTTTTTTAATAATAAGGTTTTCTTCTATAACTTCAAGCAGTATTTTATTTAATTGCTCATATGATTATTTTATAGGTATGTAAAAAAAACATATACTATATATTTATTACTTCGCTTAAAATTAAATGAAGTAATAAACATATATTTAATCACATACATCTACTAAATCTAATAAACATACTCGAAAATCTAGATTCGTACCAGGAACCAAACATTATTTTATTAAAAGAGAAAAATTTATTCCTTTTTTTTGATATACATTATCAATTTTGTTATCCAAAAAAGTCATACTTTTCCAAGCGTATTTCTAAACGTTCATCATAATCCGCTTCTGAATTTCGTTCTGTCTATTGCAACATTTTTTAAGAGCTATCCAGGTTTGCCGGAAACTCACTTTACTGCCATATTTCTTGCTATAGATACTCAAGTAAATGCCTAATACGACTAGAAGCCCCGACCATACATACTGTAACGTGAATGGCTTGTAGAAAAATAGAAAACTTATCAGTATAGTGACGGCTTTTCGGCACGTAGTCACCGTTGCAGCGACAAATGCACCACAGCATTGCACCAGTGTCAATACTATTTGAATTCCCAGGTATCCGCATAGCGAGAATAGCAACGCGTAACCGTAAGTCTCTATGGGATACTGAAAAAAAAAGAAAAAGCAAAAAAATAATTAAATTTATATTATACCAATTAATATAAATTAATAAAATACTAATATACTCAAATATAATATAATTAAATTTTAATTAAGTATAATTAATATATAATACTAATATATCTATAATATAATTAATATATAATAAGTTTATGAATTTCCAGGTTCCAGAAATAATGTTCTCATTATTGAACTTATATAAAATAATTTGAATGAATTAAATGCAATTGCAATCTCTATGCTTGAAAATTTATTCGTAAATTTTTGATGCTTGATTTTGCATATTACTTCAATTATTATTATTCATTTATTTTTATTTGATATTATTTTAATTTTGTTTTCGCTGTAATCGGGTGAATAACGCAATTTTCATTCGAATTTTAAGTTTTCTTAATTAATTTAATATATTATTTAAATCTCAATGAAAATAATCTCCAATTCCGTTTCAGTTTCAGAAAATCCACTTACTTGGACGCAGAATGAAGTGCCTTTGATTACATCCCCATTGAGGAGAAGTATCGAGAGCAAATATACAAATCCGATACTATAAGAATATAATACAACTTCCGTGTTGGTGGCTTTGTGCAGCCTCATTGCTTTCTCTTGTATATTTCCTATAAGAGCATCACAGAATAGAGCACAGCTTATCATAGCTACTCCGATAACGTCAAAACGCGGCGATACCATGCTGTCAGCTAAAGTGAAGAGTATCAGGCCTAAGCACATGACACTCGCAGCTAGAAAATCCAGAGGTCCGTATTTTTTCCTTTGTATTACGATACTTCCTATAAGGACTGGAATTAATTTGCAGCACTTGAAGATTACCTGAAATACAAAAATGTATTGGTTTATGGGTTGTCTAAAAATATTCATCGGAGTTCAGGAGTCGACAAAAGTTGTTCTTTTCAAAATAATGTTATTATAATTTTTTGGGCAATATGCATATTAAGAATTTTGAATAAAAAATTTTTCTATATATTTTAGGAAAATATTTTAGAAAGATATATCAAATGAAAATTTGAAAATTTCCAATCCAAGCAGAAAATCGATCAATTTCGCGAAATTGTGTTATTATAATTTATATCGGACCATGCAGATTGGAAGTTTTGAATCCCAGAGATTTTTCTAGAAATCTGAGGAAATTGGAAATTGTATAAAGTGAAAAACTAATCAAATTTCCAATATAATGTAATTATAATTTGTTTAGGGATATGCAAATCCTAAATTGACTGAAAATTGGAGACTTTAATTTCCAATTTTAGATCTTTCAAATTTTTCTGTATTTATTTTTGGATAGAAGCTTACAAAATTGATTTACGCTTTCCAATTAATTTTGGAATAAGTTTATCGATTAGTTCTGTAACTCGACTTCCGAACTCCAGTGTTAGCAATTATTGCACGAAACGAGAAACTGATCAAACCTGAGTCGGGTAATTCAAGTATCCTAGAGAAGAGTTTGAAAACCCCATTGTACCTAAAGTAAGGAGCGCTAGGAGCAAATAGGTAGCCATTGGAATTTTGCGCGTTATGCCTTTCAGTTTGCACTCGATCCATCCGAATATGGTGTAATATGCGAATTGAACGAGAGTCAAATACCATCCGAATGGTCTAAAGCCATCTAAAGTAAATATTAATTCCTGCAACGGGTTTTATTATTACAGATCCTCAAAAAATGTATATATTGAAAATTTAGAACCCTCCCTATTTTTTTTTATTGTTCTCACGAACTAATTATTTTATTAACATGTTGCCGCACACTTTTATTACATATCGCTGAAAATCGAACGACTGTAGCCGTCATTTGCGGCAACGCGTTGATAATATATCCACTGTTATGGAATTTCCATAATACTTTAAGAAACAAAATTGTTACGTGCAATATTTACCTGCAAGTAGCCGTACAGGATAAAAAAGAAGAAAACACCTAAACTAGAGATTAAAAATTGCGACTTCACGCTATAATTGCTCAAATCGAAACACAGTAATTTGATTTCTTTGATCTCCGTAGTCCTCTTTTCAGCACCTAAAAGTGAGGTAGGACATTAGTTGTATGAATTTTCAAATAAATGTCTGCGTTTTGAGCTTCCTTGATTCAAACTTTCAGGAAACGATACAAAAATGTTATATTTAATAACAGTATTCTGGAATATCATTGGTAAAGATCTAGATTTTGAAAATTGGAATACTAAAATAATAGAAATTTGCCCTTTGGGATTATAAGATATGTGAGCTTCACTTTCTAGGAATTAACATGTAGGAATTCAAAAGGAAAAGATCTAAAAACCAAAGCTAAATCCAAAATTGCATGAAATTTTAGACCGATAAAGATATATTTGTATCAATCCATGATAAATTAACATCTTATTTCTATCATTTCTCCATTACACTTTTGCATAATGCGATCTTTATTTCCCATCGATCGAATTTGTTGGAGTCGAAAATAAGGAATACTGAAAATTTGTAGGAATTATAAGAAATGGTTTTTTGATAAATGGTAGAACTCTTAGTTGGTCTTGATTGTTGAATAAATAATATAAATTCTTAATTCTCGTAGACGACCAGTAGTAACTCTCTTTATCTTTTCTATACGTTTCGGTCCAATTTTTAAGACCTTCTTCCGTAGTACGAAATTCTCTTTTTTATGTCCAGTTTACAATTAAAAAATGTTTTTATTCCGTCGTATAACATTTTATGAATCGGGTATATTAATATAAAAGTATTAATATCAGCAACATGTATTAATAATATATTTTATAAATTTTTCAAACGAAAACATATAAAAAAGGTTTTAATGCATGTTGAATGTGTATTCTTATGACTTTATGACACCGTTAATCTCAATTTTAAGAAACGCAAAAACAAATCATTTGGACCCTCTGGATAGATAGACACTACTAGACTTGATACCGATATTTCCCATACTTACTATTGGAATGCTCAATTTGTAGTGCCTTGTAACCCATCTTATTTCTACTTTTTCTGGAATACGGTACGTGTAATTGTAAATCATGAAAAACCGATTCCTAATTAACCCTCTTCTCTCATTTTCAGTCACATCATGGAAAGAAAATCCTCCCGAAATTCCACTTTTGGTAATTGGTGTTGATATCAGAAACGAAGAAACAGATTAACGGATGGTAGATTTTAGATGAAAGTAAGGTCTCATCTGGATAAAATATTTTGGTCAAGAATTCCTTGTGAGTATAAAATTTATTGCAAATCGCCTTTTTTCAACACACGAACACGTTGGTCTCGTAGCTTTGACCCGGTCTTTAGTTCTAATTTAGTCTTTAGTGCTACTGGAAATTGGATAGAAAGGAATGTAAACATGGATCGTGGATGTTTTCCCTGAACGCCATGATTCTTGTTCCATCCGTGATTCTTATCATAAACTGGCGGCAAGCTTTGAAATACCGATACGAGAAATATCAAAATCTTGTTGAAATAAAATAAAATCAAATAAAATATATTTTTTTTATTAAGGAAAAATATGCATTTCAGTATTTAAATTTAAAAAATTGAAACCCAGAAGTGTTTAATTCGTTAAAGAAAAATAAGAAACGCAAAAAATTAACCAAATTATAATGGTGAAGTAATATAATTGTTGGTTCAATAAAATACCATAGTAAATATTTACTTTTTGTGATAATTCAATAGAAAACTATAGGAAATGAAGAAATCTATTTTTCACATTCAATTATTTTTCCCAATAAGTTCAATAGATTGACCCTATGACATAGTGTTTTTGAAAAAGAGATGGTCAAAATTACCATTTTCCAGAAATTCAATAGAAAACTTGAAAAAATAAGTCAAGCATTTTTTGTGAAACTCATTAAAAATAATTGTTGAGGATTTTTACATGTAATAATTTGAGATTTGAGGAGCTTCTGCAATTTCCTTTTTCCATTTTTTTGAAAATACTTATAATAGAAACGAAATAATTAAAATTTATCAATTATCTGGAGGATTGTTTTCGAATATTGTACTATTACTAAAAAATAACATAATAAAATCTATAATTCTGTGAAAATAAATTCAATAGGCTTTACATAACATTTTCCCCTTGAATCTCTTTAAAAACCATGAAAATTCATAAAATATTTAATTAATATTTATCTTGCTACATAGAATTTGATTTATTACATAGATTTAATAAAATATGCAAATTGAAATCTATTTTTTCTTAGAAAAACACTATACATTGAAAACTAATACCGATACTCATAGAAAATAATTTTAATTTTAGCTTTCTCTAACTTTTCAATTGAAATCTTTCAAAAACCGTGAAACTCCAGCAATTTCTGATTAGATTTCAAACGTGTTCAATACAAAGTAAGAGAGTAACAATAAAAAGACGAAGTCCATGAAATTTGCGCTACAAATACGACTCTCTTTTATTTCCTGTAGTTTTCTATAGAACCCATAAAACACGGTGGATTACTTAAATCAGACTAACGGTACTTACTCTACAGGCGCTATATTGGAAACGAATCCAATTTATTTCCGCCAATTGAATTTTTTGGAATCAACAATATTGCATTTGAAAGCGACAATAATGCTTTCTTTCAAATGACTGAGTTGATTGCAATTTTATTGCGTTTATTCAGTTTCACAGAAAATCAGAAGAAGCTCACAATCAAACCGGTTTCTGTAACCGGTTGTTTCCTCTTGAAATGTAAAATTTTGATTTGCAGTGTGAACTCAAATAATTTTGAAGCCACTGTTCTGGTGGAAATATTTTTTTCTAAATTTCTCATAAATTCCTGCGAAATTAATAAAATAAAAAATAATTTTCTTTTTAACAAAATTTTATCTTTGCCCAGGAAAAATGTATCTTTTCTCTAAAAAGTTCATCTCCGCCTGAAAAATTTATCTTTTCTCACAAAAAATTATTTTCTTCTGTAAAATGTGTCTTGTCTCTGAAAAAATGTATTTCCTTCTAAAAAATTTGTCTTTTTTTCAAAAAAATTACTTTCTTCTGCAAAAATTTGCCTTTTCCCCCCAAAAAAAATTTATCTCCTACAAAAATTTATCTTTTCTACAAAAAAATTATCTTTTCATGGAAAAATTTATCTTTTCCCTAAAAAAAAATTCATCTCCTTCTGAAAAACTTATCTTTTATGCAAAAAATATATTCTTTTGAAAAAAATGAGCCTTTTCTCTAAAAAAATGTATCTTTTTTCTAAAGAAAAAATTCATCTCCACCTGAAAAATGTATTTTTTTCAAAGGAACTTCAGAAAATTTTCCAAGAAATATTTTAACCAGGATCCAGTCCTTGCTGCAAGTGGTGGTCCCTTTATACCTCAGGGATTAATATCGAAGTTCGTACAAGCGTAATCCTTGATTCCGTGATACGCCTTGATATGTCGAAACCCTTTTATACATCATCATCTTTCGTCCCTTGCAACCCTTTTAGCCATCCTCGGTCTCTAACAGATATACCATTCAATTTCCTTTTCTTCTCTGAACGAGGAAAATGAGGGAAGGAATTTCCCCTTCCTACCCCAAGGGATAGTTAGACAATTTTCTCTGCTGTAAGTGAAAGAAAGTAAGGAAAAAACCCCGTATGTCTTCCTACGAGTGAAAGAAAGCGAAAAAAAAATTGTTACTGCAAAGAAAGTATTTTCTTCCATCAAATCCTATGGAGAAAATGTCTTCTCGGATTCTTCATCTAAACGTATTCAGTGAAATTATTGCAAATTAGTCGCTATGTTTTGAAATGCAATGGATTTATTTATGTGGACGGATTTATTTATTTTTTTTGTTGACATGGGTACATTATTTATTTTTTGCTGCAATTACTCGGAAAATCTTGTGCTTTGGAGATGCATTGCAGGTGAATTCGATGGATTTCTGTAATTTTCCGATTTAAATAATTATGAAAGTTATTAATTATTGAAATATTGCATAAATACTATTTAGTAAATATTAATTTGCCCCGGCGAATAAAATCAAAGATTAGTACTAACGTAGCATATCATTAACTTGTAATTAAAAATAAATAAATAATTTATAAATTAAAAACGAATTAAAAATGTCAAATATTAATATAAGCAATTTTCGATAACCATTTACATTGAATAATTGAGCCGTTCATTTTGAAAGTGGCCTAAGTCCATTTTTTAGCTTTTTGTTGTTAGCTGTACTAACATGTGCCCCTTGATGTTAGTTTTGATAAAAAACCATTTTGAAAAATTAAAAAAAAAACTGGATTTAGGCCACTTTCAAAATGAACGGCTCAATTAATGTAGGATATTATTATTAACCGATGATTAAAAATAAATGACTAAATTAATAAATAAAAATCCTAAATTCAATATTGAGGAAGAACGAACGAATGATTTTCTCCTTCAATTTTGCAAAATATGTATCGAGGGCAAAGTTTATAGATTTCTATAATTTTCCAATTAGTATAATCAGAAACGATTATCATAATGATGTCAATTTTAAAAATAGAGGAACATTAATATAGGGAAAATTCATAAATAAATAGATAATTGTCTTCCGCTAATCTCTCGGAATATTTCTTGGGAGTAAATTCAATACATTTTATAATTTTCTAATTAAACTAATTAATAAAACTATCATCACAAAAATGTCAAATATGATAAATATTTCTTAATGATATCAAAGTAGACCAAAGCTTTGTAGCAATTAGCAAAATAATCTCTCTAAGGTATTGCCGATTACCTGGAAAAACTGGTGTAGTGAATTTTTGCGGTTAAAAAAAAAAAGCTCCTCTTATGGAACATCTGAACAGATCAAATAACCGAAGAGCCCTTGACATTCGTGTCACTTTCCTCCCTATAAACTTACTGTACCTCACCAGGCTTTTTGGCTTTTCAGCTTTTTGCCTTTTCGCATAGCGGTGATTTATTGGTTCTTCGCTGTTTACACCGAAATATTTAAATGAAATGCTTCAATGCTTTATTTGAAAATTGGCGCAGAAATCCACAGAGATTTATATTTACTAAATAATATTTTACATATGAATATTTAGGTTTAGTAAAGAGAAAGGTAAAATAATTAATGCGGAAAATTGCTAACGTATAATTATTTTCTATAATTATGAAAAAAATTTCTTTTATCGACAGCTCTGCAAAAAATACCAAACGTTCAATATCAAAATTCAATTGTGTAATAAATGCAATTATGTAATTACCTAAAAACCTTCATAGTTATAAAAAAGCTATTTAATGATTTATTTCTTAACTAATCATTCATTAATTTTTTCCTGACCGCTATTTAATTATAAATCAATATTCAATCCTTTAGTTTAATTACTTCACCTTATTATTTGTTAAAAAATATTTTACTCTTTATTAGAAACCCTACAATTATCGGGTAGGTGCATAATTAACGACGATTGTTTTCAGAGCAATCATAGGAAATAATCGTCGTTAATTATGCACAAACTCAATACGACAAACCTTGAAAATCAAATATTTTGCTTCAAATGTCGCAGTAGATACAAGAATCATTTTTTTTCGATTGAAATTTTCTATTTTTGCCAAAAAACTAAAGTCGACTCTTTGTTGCTTACAAATATTAAGAAATTGTTCAACAAATTCCGTGAATTTACGTCACCAGGGGCATTTTTATTATCTTTTCTAGCAATTTTCATTATTTCGACGGTTCCTCCTTCCCAGCGCTGATGGTTTCCATTCCTCGGATGCCATTCCCCGCTTTTATTAGCGCATAAAAGGGAAACACCCATCCCCTACGTGAAAAAGGGGTAGGAGGCAGGACACCCTTGGAATCTCTGGCAAATTTACACGCAAATTCCTGTAACAGTGGCAACCAGATATACGTTCGTCACGAACATCCACTCCGATATCTTCATCCCTTTCGTTTCCTCGGCATCCCTTAGCTTCGCCTCGCTTTGCTTTGCTTTCTTCCCACTCGCGGGAGCTTCGGCGTAATCCCGAGTCACCGAAACGCATAAAGACGCTTTTTTCACGCCGATAACACCGGACTTACGTCCGTCTGGTTATTGCAATCGTTAATGTACATACACAGACAGACACACACACACAGAGAAATTCTTTCCACCTAATATCTCACACTTCATTCTCCCTGAGCTCGACCACCAACTCACGTTTCATCCCCAGCAGTATACTCGCAACGCTTTTTCATCCCTTTTAAGTCTCTCAAGTCTGCCTCTCGCTCTAATACAGTGTATCCTTATCGCGTATCGATCATTCTTGTTTTCCCAAGAGTTATTGAGTGCCGTCATACACACACGTGGTACCTACACCCACACCTATACCGACTCGAACACGGCCATTCCGTTAACAACCTTTTTTTTTTTTTATTCTCTCACTTCAATCCGTATTTGATCCACGAACCTCATGGGTGTGTACTACCTGGATCGCCCTTATCGGAGTCCCAAGCCTTCCCCTTCAACGTCGTACTCACCCCTCGCATTCATTTCCTTCGCAATCCACCGGGCTGTTTTGTAATAAGGGTGCAATTAACGAAAATGGGAATTTTATGTACCACTTTCCGGGGATGGTCTCGGTGATTATAATTTCAAAAGGTACCGCCCAAAAAAACTGGGTCTCGAATTTTTCGACATCAGAATTGTCATCTATTTTTTTTTCTTTTTTTGATAAGTGGTAGTTATGGTTTTTTCAAAACGAGTCACTTTCAATAGAGAGTAAGAAAAAGGGTTGTATTAGGTTCGTGCATAATTAAGGACCATCGCTTTGTAGGTATTGCTTTGAAAATAATCGACGTTAATTATGCACAAGCCTGATACAATCATTACACGACTCTTTTACTCCGTACCTGATAATTATAGAATGTCTAATGAAGAGTACAATATTTTTTTGTAAATGGTAACATAAAATGATTAATCTAGGGAATTGGTAGTAATTTGTGATTGAATAATGGTCAGAAGGAAGTGAATCAATAATGGTTTTCTGCAATTATAAATGTATTTTGATATTATACGATTACAGTTATTATATACAACTAAAATTTCGTATTGAATATATTTGGTTTTAAATTTTGCAGAATTGTCAATAAAAAAGTGGATTGGTAGTTCCAATTTTGAATTCGCAAAAACAGTAGTTTAATTCGAGAGCCTTGAAAATAAAATCAAATGTAAATTTATTACTAAAAAAATGATCAAATATCGTTTTTTTAAATTTAATTTTTTATTTGACTTTCCAGTAAATATTTACCCGGCAGTGTAAACACAGAGACTAAACAATTTTATTAAAGCAAAGAAAAAATACGTGGAAAAACAATCCGTCACCTGGAATTGGACGAAACAATTTTTTATTTTATTCTTTTCTGAATTTCTTTTTCACATTTCCAGGAATAATTTAATTTCCTAAATTGATTTTTCTTTTTTTCGACAATACGCCAATCAAAGTTTTCGTTATCACCTGCAATCATCAAATTTCTCAATTTTTATTAAAATATCCTTGATCCATGGGTTACTGGAATTACCTGGAATTAATAAAACGAACTTTCTAATCAATACAAGCATTCCTACAATTCCAATCGTAGTATATTTAAAATAATTATTCAATAATAAATAAAAAAAGAGAGAATAAAAATCGTAATATAATAGATCAACTTCCAAGTAACAAATAGTTGCTAATTGGTACCCTGACAAACTGAATTCGTTGAATGAAGATAACCAATTGATTTAAACGAATAGTCAATATCTATAGATTTCAAATCGAATTTATTGAAAGGACGAAGTCCAATTAATTAATTGACGCCAATAAATCTAACATAAGTTTCGACATCGATGCAACAAATGCTTTGTTTGCATCCGATATTATGGGAATCCCTTTGTTTTCCACCATCAATATATATATATGTTCTTCCAATCCATCCTTTATCAATTATTTCTCTCTTCCGTGCTCCAGTTCGACTGACCCACTTCTTATCATCAACCTCTCTCAGATGTATATGTATACCTCCAAAACCTTACCTTTGTTCTTCTGCCAAATTTTAATCTGCGCTGATAAGAAACGCGACTTTTGTCTTACTTATTTACTCGGTGGCAATTGGACCTCCAAAGCTCGTTGCCTGCATCCACGGCAGCTCATTAACCACCCCTATTCTGAGTCGACTAATTCCTTCTCCTCCCTGTAGCAACATCTTCTCATTCGCAACTATTTTTTTTTATATTAAATTTTAGTTGGCCCACTGGGGCTCTGCAGACCCCACTGATACAAATTTCTATGACCTGGAAGCTATTGCTTTTTTTTTTTTGAAGGATCACGTTTCGTTTCCATACGAAAATTGTCTGTTCGTGAAAAATTAACCGTTCCATAGCTAATTATTTATTGTGAATTAGTAGGGAGAAATTGAAATCGAATGAAAACTGTTTTTAATGAAAAATTACCTTGGCATAAAAAATATGATTTTGAGGTGCCAACAATTTTTCTAGAAATTCTTTGTCTTGCAAAATAACGTACACATTTCTTTCAGTATTTTTTGCAATTTTTCAAAATTATTTATCAAATAATTTATATTTTCGCAGGTTCAACTTTTACTTATAAACAAATAACGTTTCGCTAGAAATCCTCGAATTCCTCTTTTTTTTGCACTGTAACTTGATTTTCTATCATTTTTTTCCACTTTTAAATTTACTGTTTCCTTTTTTAGGAGTAATTATCTTAAAATTAGTTTTCAGTAACAATAATTAGCAAAGTAAAAATCATTTTCCAACAAATCGATATGAAAACTGTATGTACGGTATAAAATCTAGTATTTGGAATTTTTTCATTTCGAATTCAGATTCCTAATTACTTTACACACTAAAAACCATAAAAATACCAAAAAACTGCAGAAAGGGTTTCACGAAAAAAAAAAAAAAAAAAAATTTGAAAGCAAGAGTTAATTACTCTGGGAATTGAAAAAGCTCGAGCTTCGAAAAAAAATCGGAATATCTCGGACAGCGATATTCCGCCACATTTTTCGGATTAATGAAACATTGTTTGCATTTACCTATTCGACGATCTACCTGTAGTCGACTCATTTTTACTCCAGCTCTGACTGAATATGATGAACTCATTAAAAAAAAGTCGCTTCGAAACGAGAAAATGCATGAAGGTAATTAACGTTCCTTTACTGCAACTTTCCATTGATTATAATAACACGTCAATCGAAATCAAACGTTCGGAATTCATTCGATTTTATATCCAAAGTACTGTTCTTTTGTTTTTTTTTTTGCCGCTATTATTTACGTCGAGATTTCGCGACCTAAATTGTTGCAATTAAAAGCTGTGGAATGAGAAAAACTGGAATATAAATAAAAGGTTAATTTATTTCAGCGCCAAAGAGTAAAAAAGGCGCATATATGCGACCATAGCGCTCGTGTAGATACTAAAGAATAATTTGCACATTAAGCGCATCCTTTTGTTAAACCAAATTTTACTACACAATCGTTTTCTGAAATTTTTGAAGTGTCAAACTAATGGTAATTTTTGTTTTCAAAAATTGTAATACCAAGATGTACTTGAATTTGTTATTTCCATGTAATTAACATAAAAAAGAGTATATTAGTACTAAGCACATAATTATATATGGAATTTATAATTATTCACGAGTATAGAAATTTTGCATTCCGAGTTAAAGTTTTTTGATGTCACATTTTTCTACAAATTTTGATTTTTTAAAAGTTTTGTGGTACAAATAAAATCGAATATAAATTTATTGTTAATGAAGTCATATTTTTATTGTGTCCATGTAACACGAAGACGTACATGAAATGCTTATTCAATAGTAATCAGAAAATAAATTATAATAATTATTAAGGAGCATTACTAATTATACTAATTCCAAGTTCAATTTTTTCTAAATTTTTTTTACATGTTTTTGATGCCGACGGAACTGAATTTGAAACCGAAATCGAACTGAAAATTTTGAAATTCTTTGAATTTCTAAAATTTCACATCAGATTCGAAAATGTTTTTCTAAAATTTTGGTGTAATTTCGAAAAAATGTTTGTTTCCTAGTTCCACCTTATTTATAATCTTCCTATAATGAAAAAAAAAAATTTATATTTTATATTTTAAAAAATAAATTTGATAATATAATTATATTTTAAAATTAATAATCATTATAAAAGAATTTATGATCCTTTTATAAATAATAAAAAAAAATTGTTCTTTCCAACAGGTTTAGGCACGAAAAACGAAGGAATCCTGAAAAATGTCATTGATATTTTATATTCGCGAGAAAAAAGACAGGATCGACTATGTAACAAATAGGAGACAACTCGGGATGCATTTTATAACATTCGCACAAACGCGTAATTCGGAAATTCGTGCACTTGGGAATACGAATATTCCGGTTAGTTTCCCGCAGCTTTTTGCGTCACGGCCGTTGTCCGCCCGGTGGAGCCCAAATTGGAAATTCAAAAGAGGCAGGTCTCCCGAGTCCGAAATTTCAAATTCAACTTTTGCTCTATCAGCCATTTGACGACTGACCGAGTAATCGAAAGCCGTGCGATGCCACATTACACATTCCCCCGGGATAAGTAAAGTTACACGTGCGTAATTCAACGCTGAATTCACGATTGATCGAAAGTGACGAGAAAACTACGTAGTTTTTGCTACAGAAGGACAAACAGGGACACACGAGTGTTGGAATACAAATTTCCCTTGAAATAACGGACAAGTAACTATTATTTTTATTATAAAAGCTTAAAAAATGAACATTGAGGAAAATTTGGTTTGCCATAAATTTAATTTTGAATATTTTGATCATCGATAACTATTTATTTCATTGGTTTTGGTGGCCCGTGTTAAAGAACACATGCAAAGTAATCGTCGTTAATTATGAGCCTGCCCAATATTTTAAAATTTCATACAATTCTTCAGCAACAAATTATTATTTGACTTTATTCTTCTATTAAAAAATTAATATTAATTGAAATAAATTAATAACTCTAATAGCAACAATATTACAATTTTATTGTTGCCACAAACATTAGGGAAAATACTTTTCCTTGGAATTGCTTGATTTGCATTAATAATCATTAATGATACGAATTCCATGGATTATTGAAAAACAAATTTCTCTAAGCAAAAATAAGAAATTGTTGGGTTAAATATGATAAATAAATAAATTAGATAAATATATTAGATAAATAATCAGTTATGTAACCATTATTGGGCAAATAATGAAGAGGTATCAAGAAATCCGTGTTCCAGCCGAATTAAAGAGGACTGAATAATTTCAGCTTTCGGATCAGCTAGAGGATTGAATAACAACCCTTTGTGCAGTATTTGTATTATAGACCAGTAAAATAATGAGCAGCAAACAGAAATCCAGTCGACGAGGGAAGGAAGGAAATTCTCCTAGTACAGGCTAGCCCTGAACAATGAAAATTCTGCATTCATTGTCAGAATTGGAAATTCCGATGTGAAATTGAAGATAGAAATTGGAGTTTTGGAATTTTCATTTCAGAAACATAATGAAGTTTAGAAACGTTCATTGAGTAGTAAATTTGGTGTTGGCATTTTCTGCAAGTAAAGGGTTCAGATTTGTGGGATACAAATGGAAGAAAATGTTAGAAAAGTATTTTTTTTGAAATTTTTTAAATAAAAATTTATCATCTTTATTATAAAAGTCCAAGAATTGAAGATTGAAGACAAATCTCGATTTGTCATAAACTTTGTTTGGAATATTTTGTAATATCTATACTCATTGATAACTATTTATTACATGGGTTTTGGTGGCCCATGTTAAAGAACACATGCTGCAGGACGAACAGGGACACACAAATGTTGGAGTGCAAATTTCCCTTGAAATAACGGACAAGTGACTATTATTTTTATTATAAAAGCCTAAAAAATGAACACTGAGGAAAATTTGGTTTGCCGTAAATTTAGTTTGAAATATTTTTATCATTGATAACTATTTATTTCATTGGTTTTGGTGGCCCGTGTTAAAGAGCACATGCAAAGTAATCGTCGTTAATTATGTGCCAGCCCAATATCTTTAAATTTCATCGAATTCTTTAGCAACAAATTATTATTTAACTTTATTTTTCGAATAAAAAATTTAATATTAATATAGAAATAAATTAATAACTTTAATAGCAACAATATTACAATTTTACTGTTGCCACAAATATTAGAGAAAATACTTCTCCTGAGAAAAGCTAGATTTGCAAAAGGTTCAAGTCTGTGCAACAAAAGGTGGTTTTTAATTTACAAAAGGTTCACTTTGGAGCCCAAAAAAGGGATGTCAATGTGTCCGACGATGTGCAATAAATTACAAATCCTGCGAAAGGCGGAGGCTGTCCTTGCTGAAAAACAAAAGCCCTATGTCCTATTCTGGTACACGGTACTTTGGCCCTTTTGACACGCAGCAGTCGGTAAGCGAATACAAAACCACAGAATTGGTTCTTACAGCCAAAACCCATTTCGATTACACCCACTATCATAAGTAAATGCTTGGTGTAACGCTCCAGGGGTTAATGACGATGGTTGAAACTCATTTTCTCCCAGTTTCCGCAACAAACCATGGTAAATTTGTTATTAGCATAGCAAATTTACCATGTGTTCGAATCCAGTCCGAATTTGCGGTTTCTTTCCGAAATTATTATCAAATTTCTTTATTTACTCATTTTTTAGAGCAATGCAGTCCAGTGGGAAAGTGCAACTGTGACTGCAAAGGTTCTGAAAATATGTCCATGTATGTTGGTTAAAGCGTTAATTTTTGGTTTTCCGGAATTAATGCTGTAAGAGACAATTTTTTTGAAAATCACGAGAATTATAATTTCGGAAGAGGACATTTATCAGCTTTGAAATAAGTGGAAATAATATATTTTGGAATTTTTTCCTTTGGAGAAATGAATTTTTGAAACTATATCCGGAAATCAAGACTTTGGATGGAAATAAATTAAGGGTGATTTTGGGGTTACTAAAATTAATGCTTTAAAGAAGAATTTTTGAAAATCACGAGAATTATAATTTTGGAAGAGACATTTATCAGCTTTGAAATAAGTGGAAACAGAATATTTTGGAATTTTTTCTTTTAGAGAAATGAATTTTTGAAACTATATCCGGAAATTAAGATTTTGGATGAAAATAAATTAAGTGTGATTTTGGGCCTACTAAAATTAATGCTTTAAAGAAGAATTTTTGAGAATCACGAGAATTATAATTTTGGAAGAGACATTTATCAGCTTTGAAATAAGTGGAAATAATATATTTTGGAATTTTTTCTTTTGGAGAAATGAATTTTTGAAACTATATCCGGAAATCAAGACTTTGGATGGAAATAAATTAAGGGCGATTTTGGGTTTACTAAAATTAATGCTTTGAAGAGGAATTTTTGAAAATCACGAGAATTATAATTTCGGAAGAGACATTTATCAGCTTTAAAATAAGTGGAAACAGAATATTTTGGAATTTTTTCTTTTGGAGAAATGAATTTTTGAAACTATATCCGGAAATCAAGACTTTGGATGGAAATAAATTAAGGGTGATTTTGGGGTTACTAAAATTAATGCTTTAAAGAGGAATTTTTGAAAATCACGAGAATTATAATTTTGGAAGAGACATTTATCAGCTTTGAAATAAGTGAAAACAGAATATTTTGGAATTTTTTCTTTTGGAGAAATGAATTTTTCAAACTATATCCGGAAATCAAGACTTTGGATGGAAATAAATTAAGGGTGATTTTGGGTTTACTAAAATTAATGCTTTAAAGAAGAATTTTTGAAAATCACGAGAATTATACTTTTGGAAGAGACATTTATCAGCTTTAAAATAAGTGGAAACAGAATATTTTGGAATTTTTTCTTTTGGAGAAATGAATTTTTGAAACTATATCCGGAAATTAAGACTTTGGATGGAAATAAATTAAGGGTGATTTTAGGTCCTCCCAAAATTGATACTTTAAGAATCTATTCTTAAAATCCACGAAAATTACAATTTAGAACGAGACATTTTTCAGCTATTAAATAAGTGGAAATGGATTATTTTAGAATTTTTTCCTTTGAATTCATGAACTTTTGAGAATATTTTTAAAAACTATGACTTCGAGTGGAAAGAAATTTGCGATAATTTTTGGTTTTTCAAAATTGATGCTCGGACGGGAAATTTTGCAAATCCATTAAAATTCTGGTATTCGAAGAGACTTTTGACCCTTAACCCATTCGAGACCGATTGCACACCGTGTGTGCAATTGATTGAAGGAAAAACAAAGTTTCGCTCTTGGAGACCGTGTTTCAAAAAAATTATCGTCTCGAATGGGTTAAAAGGACTGGAAATGGAACATTTTGGAACTTATTCCTTCAAAATCATGAATTCCTGTAATTATATTTGGAAATTATAATTCTGAATGAGAAAACCTTAAGGGTGATTTTGTGGTTTTTAAAATTGGTACCTCGAAGATCAATTTTTGAAATCCATGAAAATTACAGCTTTTGCAGATACATGTATACGTGCATATATCCGTGTAGGGGGTAATATAAAATTTCCATCACGTCTCCCGCGGCCGCATTTTCGTCAGTATTCCTTCCTTGATATTTCTCTCGCCTCTGGTGGATTTCCCATAAGTTGGCCCCCAACATGAAATGAAGGAAGGAAGGGCGGATAGGGGGCTAAAAAAATAAGCTTTTCCACGGGCTCTGTTACTCTTAAAGTATGTATTACGTGAACCGTCGTGGCGCGTATAAGCGCAAATACTTATATATATATGTACCTTATCACCCTCTCCATTTTTCTCTCTCTTTTTTTTCGATATACATACATACACTAATATATATGTGTTACATAAATCTTTTTTACGCACTCCTCCAGTCTACATCGTTTATCCGGAATCGTTATTTATCGTTGTAACGATAAAGGAAACATATATATATATATATATATATATATAAAAATATATATAGATTTATTATAAACAGTATATGACATAACAGAAAAATATTTATTTTCATTTATTTATAGATAGATACACCTCTTTCAACAATTCTATAATCTTCAATAAAATTTGCAAAATCTAAAAACTTATCAAATTAACAGAGGAATTCCTCGATCTTAATTAATTATTTACTTTTTTTTTGTACAAGGAAAATATTAAAATAGTGAGAAATTCTTCACTGGTACCCTGGATTATTTAATTATATATGGATGAATTTCTTTAGTTGTTTGAAGCAAAATCAACAATTTTAATTATATATATTAATTATGAAATCTATAAAAATAAAAATTATTCTAACTAGTTTTAGTCTAAACAACAAAAATAATCGATCAATATATAAAAAAAGATATAAAATAAAAACTCTTCTCATATAACTTTGTTAGATGAAATGATTTTTTACAATAATAATGCAACAATAACGGTAACAAGCATTTTCAATTAAAGCAAACATCGAAATTGTTTACATTCAATTCCTAGCGTGACACAATGAGAAATTGTTAGTTTCCGTATACAAAACTTTTTCGTAATATCTAATTATACTAAATGAACAATAATTATTATTGATATAACTATAATTATACCAATAATTATTATACCAATTATTATGCCAATAATATTAATCAATCGGTGTTATTTATTTTCCAGAAATCATAAAGTCCCAGAAATGCACCCGATTAAGGAGCTTTGTAGGATCCCACTCATCGATAATACGATGAATTTTCTTGACATGATTTTTCGTGTATGACACGGCAGGAAATATTTTACGTTTTTGCCTCATAGCGTGAACTACAATAAAGGTCCTTGGAGATGAGAATGCTTTTTTAAAAGTGCATGGAGAAGCTTTCAAAAGTCCTGCCTTTTCTCGTGAAAGGGTCAATGCAGCTGTTATTAATGGATCCGACAAGAATGCGAACCGAAAATAGGCTGCTTTATTCCTAACACAATTTTTTGAATACAGTGGTAGTATAATTTTTAATATCAATGTTTTTAGGTTTTTTTGAAAGGGGCATTTCTCAGCTTCAAAAGGAGTGGAAACGGAATATTTTGGAATTTTTTCTTTTGGAAGTATGAATTTTTTAAACTTAACTTGAAACTTATAAGTTCACGTATGTAAAATAAAATTTGAGATAATCATGGATTTTCGAAATTCCTGTTTTATGGCACAATTTTTTAAATTCAGAAAAATTCGAATTTTGGTGGAGGCATTTTTTCAAATTGAAAATGAGCGAAAACGGAATATTTTGAAATCCTTCTTTTCAGAAATATACATTTTTCAAACTTATCTCGAAAATTATGACTTTTGTCTATATAAAATGAAATTTTCAAATTTTTTTTGGGTTTTCCAAAATGCCGCTTCATGGAACAATTTTTTAAATTCAGAAAAATTCTAGTTTTGGTGGAGGCATTTTTTCAAATTGAAAATGAGCGAAAACGGAATATTTTGAAATCCTTCTTTTCAGAAATATAAATTTTTCAAACTTATCTCGAAAATTATGACTTTTGTATATGTAAAATGAAATATTCAAATTTTTTTGGGTTTTCCAAATTGCTGCTTTATGGAACAATTTTTTAAATTCAGAAAAATTCTAGTTTTGGTGATGCATTTTTCAGCTTGAAAATGAGCGGAAACGGAATATTTTAAAACCTTTCTTTTCAGAAATATAAATTTTTAAAACTTATCTCGAAAATTATGACTTTTGTCTATATAAAATGAAATTTTCAAATTTTTTTGGGGTTTTCCAAAATGCCGCTTCATGGAATAATTTTTTAAATCCATAAAAATGATTTTCTTTTGAAAGAGGCATTTCTCAGCCTCAAATTGAGTGAAAACGGAATATTTCGGAATTTTTCTTTCGAAATTTATCTTGAAAATTGTGACGCATGTGTAAAATAAAATTTCAGCTAATTTCGAGTTTTCCAAAACCGGACCTTGGCGTAGCAACTTTTACAAAATTATTTCCCTACTCTTTCGTCAGTTACTTATGAAGACCGGCATGATTGAAATTACCATATGAACTTGGAAGACCATCAAGTAAACCAAGGAGTTAATTGCCGGTACCCGAAACTTCCTGAGAAACATAGAACTTTGGAAGCTGCTCATTGCTGTAGGTGCGAAGAATATCGGTTTTACCGCACTTGTGAGGCAGTATAACGCTTTCGTCTACATTGTTTTCTCCAAGTTTTAATTATTCACCCTTGTGAATCTCATTTGCGAGCTTCCGCATATCGGGTAAGACGTTAAACAGACTTTTATAGCTCACCGATGCCACGGCGATGTTCAAGCAGGCGTTAGACAAATCCTTCCGCCAACAAAGATCGCTATGATAGGAAGGGAAAGATTTCGCACATTTTTTCGTGTCTTTTACGGAAAATATGATTTTTTTTTATCGGATGCAACGGATTCAGTGAATTCTATATTAGTAACACCCCAGTGTACTCTCCCGTCATCGTCAGATTCGATATGGAATTTGGTGAATAGTTTTTCCATTTTTTCGTTTTCAAAAAAAGAGTCCTAAATTGTAATTTCTTTTTGGAAAGTTATAGATTTTTCAAACTGTATATGGAAATTACGATTTCGGGTGAAATGAAATTTAAAATTTCTTTTTTAAATAAAACTTTTTTCAAACCCGAAAAAAATCTTTTTTAAAACCCGAAAAAAATTTTTTTTTCGGGTGAAGTAATTTTGGGTTTTCCAAAATTGATACTTTCAGGCGGGATTTCTCAAATCCACGAAATTTGTAATTTTCGAATGGATACTTCTGAGCCTTAAAATTAGTTAAAATGGAATATTGAAAAATAAAATAAAATTAAAATTAAATCTAAGGCAATTTTAGCTTTTCCCAAAATCGACTCTGGTTTTATTTTTATTTTTGGAATTTATTCAAACTGTTTTCCGCGAGCGTCGATTTTGGGAAACCTAAAATTACCTCAAACTCATTTTTATGAACATTCCGTTTCCAAAATCCATATTTCTAGAAATACAAATTCCAATGAATTTGATTTTAAATAATTTTAAAGCTGAGGGTTTGTTTTCGAAGTCATCATTTTTTAGGTCAATTTAGTGAATTTATTAAATCCACGAAAGCTACAAATTTCGTGAATTTAAGAAATCTCGTTTCAAAGCATCAATTTCGGAAAACCCAGAATTACCTTAAATTTATTTTTATTTGAAAATAAAGAAACTTTTTTAAATTTTAAAATAAAGACATTTTTTTATTCGTCAAATATCGGGGTGCATAAATTTAATTTCATTAAAATTTGATTATTTGATTTTGTTGGATTGAGTTGTTTTTATTTATTTAAGAGTAGTTTTATTAATTATGTCAATGATTTTATTATGTAGATTAGATTATATAATAGGTGATTATAATATTTTACGTTTTTTTTTGTTATTAAATTTATTTGTTTTGTCTATGTTATTGATAATTATTAGACCTAATATAATTAGAATTTTATTAGGTTGGGATGGATTGGGTTTAATTTCTTATTGTTTAGTAATTTATTATCATAATATTGGTTCTTATAATTCTGGGATGGTAACTGTAATTGTCTTTGCATTTTCGGGTAAATCTGTGGAAACCTAAATCTCACAATTATGTAATTTTATCCTAAAAAAAGAAGGGATCGAATTTTTCGCAGCTAATCCGTGCCGAAATTTGATAGGCAGAGACGAATTGACCAAATCGCAGCATCCTGATATCTCCTCTTCATGGTTTTTATTTATGTCAAAGTTTTAGGGGTGTCCATAAATAATGGGGAGATTCCCCCTTTTACCTGTTTCGCTTTAGGTATGACTAAAGGGATGGATTCTATTCGAGTGAATAAATCAGTCGTCCCTTTTCTCCCTTTTACATATTTATTTTCCTTCTCAAATAGTTCCAGGACCCTTCGATTCACTCGAGGGAACACGTTTCCTTGAAAATACGTACCCACTTCGGGAGCAATTCGTGGAGTTGCACTTTATTACTGGTGCGAAAGCAATTTATAAGTTGTAAATCCATTTACCGAAACTCGCAATTATCACCATTAGAAACACTTCAAGTGCTGTTCTAAGTTGTTACAGAACAAAACGCGTTACACGTTTGTGTAGAAATCCACTTGGGGTGGATCCAAGCAGATCCACTTGGGGTTGTTATAGCAGAGCAATTGTTTTATAAAAAAATATTTCTAATAAAAATCGAATGCTATTATATAAATTAGAATGATTTACTTGAATTTACGACATTAACATTTGTTTAACCTAATTTATATTTAATTTATGTAAAAGGGTCGTTTACAATTCGATGATTAATTTATTTAAAATTTATTTACAATTGGAGCTAAACAATTTGTGGCGGGATGCATAATTGTCTTTGCATTGTACTTTTGGGTAAATTTGAAACCAGCAGAATTTGGAAAACACATTTTAAATAAATAATAAATTGTTCATAGCTAATAATCGGGAAAGAATTCAACTTAAAATTCGGTTTGGATCAGTTTTTTTTTTTCAAAATGATGAAATTATTAATAAGAGATTGTGCAGCGAGTTAATTTTGATAAAAGTCAAAAGTTTTCAAATTTTTCAAAATTCAAGTATAATGTGAAAGTGGAATTTATTATATTCGAATTTTATGTATTCAATAATGGAAGCGTTAAATATCAAATAACTGTTAGAAATTTGTTTTTGAAATGTTGAATAATTATTATTCCGATTTTTGTCTTTACTTACTTTTGATTTTAGAAAGTAGTATAAAAATATATTTTAAAATTGGCCAAAAATGACTAATTGGGTGACTCACCCTGTATTTTAAATTTATATTATATACTCGTGCAACAAAGTATTAAAAAAAAATGTTATTACTGACAAAAGACTAAGAAATTTTATTTTTGCAATTTTAACATTGAACCTCGAAAAAACAATTATTTAAAAATGTGAGAAAAAACTGATGAATAATATTGGAAAATTCTAGTTGAAATATTATTATTATTAAATATAGCAAATTATCTCTTGGTAAAATTAATTTTCCTTGTAAAAAAATATTTCTTCAATGTCAAATTATTTTCTATAAAATTAATTATCACAGATCAATTTATTTCTTTAAACATTATTTTTTAAACATTATTTTTGAAGCATTATTTATTCACTCGTTTGCGATTTTTACTTTTATGGAAAGAAATTTTTTTAAACTCCATTTGGAAAGTATGTATGATTTTCGATGAAATGAAATTTCAATTTCGTTGGAAGTAGATTTGGAAACTTTTGAATGAAGGTTCCAAAACTACTGGGATTTATTTTTTTTTTTTTGGAGGGGGGAAGATTTCGTCAAACTGATTGCAACTTTGACATTGAAAAAGTGTTGAAAGGGAAGGCCAATTATTTACAACAGCCATTTGTTACTTTCCAACCGTGGATGTGTGGAAAAAGCTGATACTGAAATGATTTAACGGCAGGGGAGGAAATGGGACTGTCATCGACGTTGCAGTGAGACAGAGGGGATGCAAATAAGCAATAAATGGATAACAGCAAATAAAAAATGGCACACTCGCCGTCAACATTTACATTATTGAGAAAATCGGAAAGCAGTCTTTTCCAAGCACCCGGGGCAGTGTTTTTCCTCCTTCGCGCTAAAGTCTCCCGAGATAACAGTTATCTGGCTACTTCTGTTATCCCAACGGTCTTCGTATGGGATTTTTGCCGGGGGTGCACCTTTTTCCCTTGGAGTTTCCTGACCGTGACCTTTTCAATAGAGTTTCTCGCTGCACGAAAACCAAAGGGTGGTAAATTCCAGGGTAGTGCCGAAACTCGAGAAATCATGGTCCAAATGGTATCGAGTATTGGCTCGAGGGACGGTAAAAGCTTCAAGTTGCAACACAGAGTCAGCAGAGCATTGCAATCACCTGGCACAGAATTTGCACTCGAAATAGAATTTTTTGCGAATTCGATCGAAATTTTCGAAGTAACGTCAAAATTTTGTAAATTATTTCCAAAGTTTGCCGATTCGATCGAAAATTGGCAGATTCAACTAGAAATTTGCAAGTGACGTCCTGAGTCTGCAAAGTAAATTGAAATTTGGCAAAAAAAGGTTAATTTTTGCAAAATCGGAATTTTGTATATTTGACGTTGAAAGAAAGTATACATGTATGGTATGTATTCATTTAGATTTTTCCCAGGTGCATCGGACCTAGTATACATGTATATATAAACTAAATATTTAAATTTTTAAAAACATTCTTATCTTTGCGATGCAGTAACCATTTTTGTTTTTCAAATTCAAAAAATAGAATTGCATAATTAATTCTTTTTTGAATTATCAACTCTTCTACGTACTCTCTGTCCATAATTACGTTATTATAACTTACTATTATTTTTAACAATAATATACGATTCTATAATTTACGTGTTAATGAATACATACATTAGATAACAATACTACAATTGTATGTGTATTAATCGATACACATGCAATTTAATTTGCAAATAATTTGTTTCCCCAATGCGGAGTCTATAAATATTCAATAAATTAATTTCTCTCTCACGTCCAACAACTCTATTTCATTTCTTTCACGAGTCGTAATCAGAATTATTATTTTTTTTTTCTCAACCCCTTTCGCAGAGACTGACCACTTCATTATAGACACGCTATGGGACACTATAAAAATTATACAAATCGTTTTTTTTTTTTTGGTTCGCAGTATTATCCCTGCACTGGTAGCATCAATTCTCGATGGGAATTATTCAACAATTTTTGCAAGCTCTCGCAAGCTCTCGCATTGAAGCTGCGACAGATTCGGCTTCCCCCAGAATCTCGCTACTTTTTTTTTGCGAAATATTCATAAATCTAAGAATAAATAGATTTCGCGACGACATGAAATCGTGACCTTTGTAGTTTTTTGGCACATAACTGGAGTAACCTCGAATTTGGCGACTGCTGGACCCGAAATACGGCGTCTATGGACGTCGATAGCAGTGGAAAGTAAAGGTCGAAAAAAGAAATACCCGGGTTTCAATGGTTTTATTAGACCCAGTTTCATGAAACTCGCTCGCCTGTGAAGAAACGTGACGTTTTTTCCTGGCAACTTCTTGATCCATAAACTGAGGGAGCTTGTTTTAATTTTTCCAACAATTTTTTAATTACCCCTTTAGGCGGTATAAAAACAGAACCGAGGCAAATGCATGTAATTTATAATTGGTCCAATTGTGTAACTAAATGAGGGTCTCTATATAATATTTCCCCCCTGCTTCTATAATAATTAGTCGTTTGAAGCTAAAAAAGCCGCAACTTGCCATCCCTTCGGTCGCAATAATAACATTGTAATGTACATTGCAGAGGAAGGGCTGCTTAAAAGAACTTTCTCATCAAATTAATGAAACTGTGGTGATTCTAAGGATTTTTTTTTTATTTAGTACATATTTACGTTAAAGAAACTTTTTGATCGTTCTTTCTTTGTAGTTCAAATACATAGATATATCTTTCTTTTTTTTTTATTTCTACCCATTTGGTAGAATTTGTTTTTGTTAACCCTAGAACAGCACATGGGGTCAATATGTCCCCACGCGATTTTCGCACTCCATTGTCCAAAATCGAAAATTGTCCGAACTCCAAATCTGCAATTATGTGCGATATTACGAAAATTAGTAATTCTCTAAAAATCACACTCTTCATTTTTCAAAATAAATACCTTTTTTGGAAAATCGATCACTGGAACAAGTTGATTCTTACACAATACTATCTCTTACGTATGTCTACAAAATTTCAATGAAAAATATCGAAAATTGAAAAACTGACGAGCAAAAATGTAATAAAAGTCAATTTAACTGTTTTTTTCCGATTTTTTTTTCCGAATTTTTCGTCAATACCTTCGAAAATTTATTTTGATTTCCCAATGATGAAACATTATTCAAGGAATGTCAAAATATATCTCTAAAAATTTTCAGCCTTAAATATTGAAAATTCGCGGAGAAATTGATATTTTTTCACGTGGGGTCACTGAGACCCTAGTGTGCTCTTTACGTTCGAGTTTGGAGGTGTGCTGTTCTAGGGTTAATAATCGAAAACGAAGCGTGGGATTGAATGAAATCGTAAAACCAAGAAAATTGTTAATGGTTCTTCCAATAATTATGATTATTACTCTATTCTTAGAAAAGTCAATAAAAGTAATAGTGTGTCACGAAGTGAATAAATAAAAACGCGTACAAAAGAAAAGAAACAAAATTTGGTCTAAAAATATTTCTATGAAAACCATGGTAGCTTTATAGTTATAATATTGAGCAAATATAGTAGCCAATTAAATCGCGAAGAGAACGTTAAATGTATTTTTTGTGTCGGTTCCGAATAGTTTTTGGTAAATTGGGTAGGTACTGTTTTGAAAAATCGCGTCTGTTTTTTTAAATTAATATTTACAAAATGTCAAATATTTCCAATTGCTCAAATATTATTAAAATTAAACTCAAAAACTTTTTGTTTCACCGTAAAATTATACAATCGAAAAAGAATTCCTTAAAAGTTCCGAAAAATTGCTGTCGAAAAATTGGAAAAGGTTTTTTTTTGTATAATTAAAAAATGTATAGATTAAGTCTGAAAGGTTTTAATTACCACAATTTCTATAAATAAGAAAAAAATTCCTTGAAAGCCTCGAAAAATCGTCTTGTCGAAAAACGTTATTTATTGATTAGCGTAAAAACATTTAAAAGAGATTTATTTTTGTCGCATAGGTAAATAACATTAAAAAAGAGGCTAGAAAGTTTATTTTCTAAAAGTTCTATAATTAAGGGGGGCAATACATGTAGACGGTGAAAAAATAGTAAATTTTTATCATTTTTTTTCTTAAGGAACAAAACGTTTTAAATTTTTGAAACTTTAGGTACACTTTACTACATAATTAAACTGTTTAAATAAATTTTTCCATTAAGGAATATTGTTAAATGGCGATGTTCTGTCGTGATCTTTCAGGAAGGTTTTGGCGGCAGTTACCCGTTTGTGGGAGTCCTAAGGACTTTGATATTCATCTTAAAAATATGAATCAAAAATTTTTAGTATTTTAACATCCAGATGCTGAACTTATACCTAAGAAACATTTAAAAAACTGAAAATTACAAAAGTGGAATACTTCAGGAACAAAACTGCAATTTTACGTAAAATTTTTTTTTCTTTTTGGCAATAAAAAAATCAGTTTCGAAAAGCGATTTTCATAAACAAGTAGGTATAAGTTCAAGGTAATATTGTTATTGAGTTGTGTGTACAATTTTAGCACGATCGGTGGATTCGTTTTGAAGTTGTGTTTCCCACAATCTTAAAGAATGTAGTTTTCCGCAAAACGTTTTTGAAGTTCCAAAAAACGAAAACTCAATGACTTTAGTAACTTAGAATTTCAGTTTAAAACTTTACCACCTTATTCTTGAGATGTTTAACTAACATTTTATTAAGAAAACAAAAATTAGATTTTTTGAAGCTGCTACATGTATTTCCCCCCTTAAAAAAATTTCTGAAAAGTTTAACAATTAAAAAGTTTCTTTTTTATCAGACGTTGAAAACTCTATCTTCAGAAAGTTCCCTTCTGAAATTTCTGTATTTTCAGCGATTTAGTGAGAAACTCCCTCTCAATTTTATTTACATACATTAGGAAGCTGTTTTAACTGGGTAACTTGATTCGAAGATAGGGGTTGATAGGGGTTGGGAAAACGTGAGTTTCGCACCGAGTGTTGGGAAGTACTTATCTGGAGGGAGACTTCTAGATAACACAGTCATTTCCGATAGCTGACAGAAATGATTTCCCAGCCACTTCTGGTAGATGATTATGAACTTGACCTCAGAACTGACTTATCGGGTCAGGTTCTCAAGATAAGTGGGGTAAAATGGGTCAAAAATCACGACACCGGCTTCTTTTCCTTAAACATTCGTTCGCCCACACTGAGAAAATAGGAGAAAATAGCTATAAAAAATTACGAAGATACGTTCGTGACGTAAAATAATGAAATTTACAAGAAAAGTAGTGGATTTTCATAGAAAGTTAATAAATACAACGGTAAACGTTTTCGTTAATTATTTTATATATCATTTCCTTGAAAAAAAAATTGGGATTTTCTAAATTTTCGTGTAACTCTTATTATTTTTTGCGTACAATTTTATTATTATTTGTCATGAGCATGTTTTTACAGCGAATTTCATAAATTATGTTTTTTTGTTTTCCGCGTGGTTTTTTCGTAGGACCCTCGGGGTTCTCGCTGATACATTCAATTTTTAATTCTCAAAAACTTCTATTATATTAATCTTTCGTTGCACCGGTGTATTTATGTACCTAACATTTTTTTTTATTATTCAAATTTGCAACAATACGCGTTTGATTATACGAAAACTTTTTCTAGGCCCCTTAGATGTTACTTCAAACTTATACAATCTTTTTCTAAGAATCAGAACATTTTTATTTTAATATTTTTACGGCGTATTTTCATTATTAACAAAATTATATACAATTTTGCGATTCGCAAAAATAATTAGTGCAACAAAAGATCAATAATTATATTTGATTCTAAAGTGAGAATGATATTTATTCACATTTAGAGCATTTCATCTTCTAGTATTTTGCCCAATACTGTTTGTATGATTCGTGTAAATCGAAACCAATTATTATTAAAAGCTTTTATGATATTATTAAAATTATTATTAAATTAGCAAAATTATTGTTAAATTGGCGAAATTATTATTCAAATCTTGTACATCGAAACCATAGGTAAAATTATGAAATTAATAATAATTATAATTATCGTAAAATTAACGGTAAATTTGGATTTCAAAAAACCATAAAATCGAAAGCAACGGTCAAATTATCGAAAAAGAAAAAGAGAATCGAAATTAATGGGAAAATTACAAAAACAAAAATGCCAACTGGCTCAAAGTGTCCCCTTGGCAAACTGGGAACTTCCGGACTCGGAATCGGTATCAAAATTCCTAAATTTCGTACAGACCTTATCGAGATTCTTTCACCATACCGTTACATTTACACCTGTACCTTTTTCTTCACTTGTACCAAACAGCCCCGGATCACGTCAACGTCGACGTTTATCGGGACACGAAGGTGAATCGATTCCACTTCGCTCTTATCACCTATACATTCTCTGGGGGGCATCCCAATTTCTTTTTTCATTATCCGCGCGTACTCGAAAAACAGGACATGATTAATTCACCCGATGCATGCCACCGGGCAGAACCGGTAGGTCGGAACTCAGCAGCTCCCGTTGAGGGCTGGAATTGTCCGGGTCACTGCCGTTGATGCTCTCGGTTCGAATCGCCAACTGGTGCGTGTACAAGACGTTGGTAATTTCCGTCGTCGAAGGACGACTCGTTCTGGAGACGTTGCTCGTAGCCTTGGTTTTTCGCACCCCGTCTTCGCAGACCCTGGTCAGATGCCGATTGGGGAACCGGAAGTAGCCTCTGACCCGTTCCTTGGCCGTTCTGAAATTCACGTGAATCGTGTCGGAGGCCGTTTCTTCATCGAAAGGCTCCCATTTCGATCCGAAACCGGGCAACTGGGAATTTTTTTCGTTCGGACGAGAGGGATCGCGTACCTGCTCATTCTCCAGGACGCGTAGAGTCCCGGGGTGGAGATCGTGGGCACGAAGGCGATCCACACGAACATCATGAACGTGATGTCGAATTGACCGGTGTTCTCGTAGGTCTCGTCGACCGCCAGTTTCGCTAATCTGCGACACAAGGGGGCGTTGGATGGTTTTTTTAATTTGCGAAAGGGCAAGTAAATTTTGTAGAAGATAGGGAAGCGTGGGAGTTCCGGGGAAACAAAGGGCTTAGAATTAAGGGAATTGAGGAGGATAATAGAAATTAATGTAGAAATTGGAGAAATCCGGATTAACCCTTAATGGTCACACGTTCTAAAAATAACGTATTGGTCACACGGGGTCAGAATGACCCCAGCCGTGTTTTAACAATTACCACGTTGCCAATATCATTCCGAGCGACTCATAAAAATTCCGGATATTAGTTTGAACCTTTTGGAATGAGAATATCATCGGAAAAAATTTTTATGAAATTTTCCAAATGGCGAAAAAAAATCAGGAAGGAGGCAATCCGTAAAAAATACCATTTTTTACTAAAAAAAATCATAACTCTGGCAATTTTTAATGTTTTTTCATAAAATTTCAGGGTGATATTCTTGAGATATCGGAATGTATAAAAAAAAATAACTTCATAGTGGGCGTTTCAAAAAAGGTATTTATTTTGACATTTGAAGAGGGTTTTCCCGACGTTAATCTTATCTTACAAAGGAAATCCCAAAGCACTATTAGAGGGAAGGCTAGACCAATCGGGCGCCAATAACTTATGGTAATTCTAGTTAAAGTTTCGGTTGGGGTCATTTTCACCCCGGGTGACCATTAAGGGTTAACAGGGAAATTGGTACCGAGGAAAAATCGAATTTGGAACTCCTAGTGTTCTTTCGTTCAATTATTTTAGCGGTTGATTCATAATATGCGCAATCAATGATTTGTCAAATTTTCGAAATATATCAATTTCAATTTATTTCATTTAAAATCTTATTTTTTTGTTCGAAAAAATATTACGGATCTCCATGAATTTCATCTATAATTATCAATTTTGTGTCAAATTGTTGTTTGAAAAGAAAAACGAATTTCCTTTTTTAACTCCAAAAAGGAAAAATATGAAGTGACTTTTGATGATCCACAAATTTTTTTATTTGCAATTTTTCTCAATTGTTTCGCAATTGTTTACAGTAATTTTACAATTTTTGCAATTCTTTCGCAATTATTTGCAATTTTCTTGTAATTCAGGCAATCTGCTTTACTTTCACAAAATTTTTTTTTTTCACATACCTGAGTACCATCAGCGGACACAGGCTTATGGCGTACACGGAAACCATGAAAATGAGGTACTTCTGCGTCCGCCTTTCCTTCGGGATATCCAATTCCTCCTCGTAGAGATCGTAAGTCGTGGAAAGTGTTGATAAGCCGACGGTCCCTGCAGCACCCACGCTCCCGATGCTCTCGCTCTCTCGTTTTCCCTCTCGCATAGGTCTGCTGAAATACGAGAAATGGCCCTCGTTAGAAACGACCGTGACCTCGTTCGATCTCGCAATGCTTTTCCAAAATTCTGGTCAAACTTTGGTTCGGTTTCAGTCGTTGGAGGACTTCGAGTGCAGCCAAAGGAGCTCCAGGAAGCTTCCAGCAAAGGGATTTTATTCAAAGAAACCATAAAATCGAAACCAGTGATGAAATAAATCAAATAAACAAAATAAATAAAAATTAGGAAAATCTATTAACGAAATTTACAAGAAAAAGCATATTCGATAAGATTTATTTAATAAAATAAATAAAATTTCGGAAAAATAGAAAATTAACGGCAAAGTCATTTTTGGAAAAACCATACAATCAAGATAATGGCAAAATTGGAAAAAAAGAGCCATTTAAGTGGAAATCAAAATGTCCCCTTTGCAATCTAGGGAAATTTGCAAATTTTCCTAGATTTCATCGAGATTTTCTGACTATATCTGGATAAAACGCGAATATGATGCTAAGCAAAACAATCGATTCTGGGCCAATTATCGAAATTGAAGGTCCAAAATTGCAAATCGGAAGAATCTGGATAAACGGCGAAATTGGTACCGAGGTGAATAATCGATCCTTGGTCGAAAATCGATATTAGAAATCGAAAATTGCAAATCGGTGAAATCTGGATAAACGGCGAAATTGGTACCGAGGTGAATAATCGATCCTTGGTCGAAAATCGATATTAGAAATCGAAAATTGCAAATCGGTGAAATCTGGATAAACGGCGAAATTGGTACCGAGGTGAATAATCGATCCTGGGTCGAAAATCGATATTACAAATCGAAAATTGCAAATCGGTGAAATCTGGATAAACGGCGAAATTGGTACCGAGGTGAATAATCGATCCTGGGTCGAAAATTGATATTAGAAATCGAAAATTGCAAATCGGAGAAATCTGGATAAACAACGAAATTGGTACCGAGGTGAATAATCGATCCTGGGTCGAAAATCGATATTATAAATCGAAAATTGCAAATCCGTGAAATCTGGATAAACGGCGAAATTGGTACCGAGGTGAATAATCGATCCTGGGTCGAAAATCGATACATTTGAAATTCTTTGTTCTATAATACATTGGGGGATCGGATCAACCACAGGATCTGGACCGTGCTTCTCGTCGCCAGTCGTCGTCGAGGGTTGAATGTTAACCGAAAGAACGAATAGTCGGTTCTCGCGCTAGAATAAATATGCTATTTATTTGTTTATTCGCTTCGTTGGTGTTTTCGCGCAAACAACGGGTCCCTCTTCGTCACGTAAAGATAATTAGCGTGATCAAAAGCAAAACCAGAGTTCTTACAGTGTCAACAGTCCATTTCTAGTCGAGCGCACGATTGGGTTTTCTCAGTTGGAAGCCTTGTTTATTCGGAAATGAGCTGACGCCAGGCTCGTGGATCAGCAAACTGCATCCAGCGTCATTGCAACTGCATTCGGCAGACTTCTGGGCATTTTCCTCATTTTAACATTCCATTTTCGGGCTTCAGGGTCCTTAAGCCTTTCAGGGGCATATTTTTTTTTACAGGAAAATCTATTTTTGTTTGCATTGTCTCTTTAATATGTAGGGAAGAGTGGGGTCAATTGAAACACGGGGCAAACGAACTCGTCGACTTAAAAATTTGTATATCTCAATGTTTGATTGAAATCGAAGCAATTTTTAATATAATGATTACCGTAATGCTTGACCCCGAGCAGTAGTTCAATTGACCCCGGCCCCTGTGCCGGGGTCAATTGAATCACTCGACGCGGTTGAACAATTATCTTCAATTAGCGACTAATTCCTCAATTGGAAATCTTAGAAAAAAAAGGGGTATCTATTTTTGGTGATTCTATTGAAAAAGAATTATTAACGAATTTTTCCTTCAATTGACTGCCCTCTCTCCTACAAACCTGGGAATCGATTAACTAATACAATTTGTTAATAAAAGTTGCACGAATCAGACCCCCGAGAACCTGAAAAAATGCTTAAGCGCACTCTAGGTGTGGAAAATAAGTATAGGTGCTGCCCCAGAGTGGGTAAACAAAAATGATTCTACCATCGTCACGGGCCAGGAATCGGCATTTCTTGTCACAGGAGGCCAGGAATTGCCTCTTCCAGGGGAAACCTGCCGGCACGGAGAAGAAAATTATGCGATTCGTGACCTCTTGAACCCTAGGGGTCTTCATTTATGAGTCAGATCAGGACCCGAACCGTCTTGGAATCGGAATATGGGCCAATCATTCCGTTGACGAATGGCCCGTGGACTCATTTCCATAGTGACGTTACGTGCAAACTTGAATGGTTTCCATGGAGAGGCACGATCTTTCCAATGCCGGCCAGCCTCGTTCCTCGTCAGATAGGCAACCACTACGCCAGGCGGGCGATCCTGGTAATCCTGCCGATCGTAGTATATGTATATACGTACTTTGAGGATTACGGCCGCTAAGTATCGATACTGCCAGTCAACGATGCTTCCATTCTCCTCTGCGGCTATCTGCTCTGTATCATAAGCCGCGCAAAGGATGTTTATCGGCTTCTCGCAAACGTTGCGGTTTTGCGGCATTCTCCAGCCGAGCTGATGCGATGCGGGACATTAATACATGCTCCTCGTCATGTCGAAACGATGCCATCGACGGTATTTCGTATCACGTTGATTTTCTTGTATCCCCGAAAAAGGGGTAGTAAAGTGGCAAGGCCCATTTTTCAAATATTGTTTTTTTCTCCTCATTGTCAGATAGTTTGGGGTTTGTAGTTAAATAAAAAATCAGAGCGATCGATGAAAGATAGAAGTTTCATGGGTTTCCTTGGAAACAATTGTGTCGTTCATTTTGAAAGTGGTCCAAGTCCTTTTGCGAATTTTTTGTTGTTCCAAAAAATGGGACCGAGGCCACTTTCGAAATAATCGGATCAATTGACGATTCAAATTCATGAAAATGATATATTTTTGTTACTGAACGTAAACGACAACAATTTGTATGGCGTTTTGAGAGTTTTTTTTTGTTAAAAAGAGAAGCGATATTACTAAAAAAAATACAGAAATGTTCAAAACAGCGTTACATTAATCTAATGTTGCAAGCTTATATTTTCCCATGCGATTTGATATCTTCGTCAATTTATTCAAATCGAGAATTTAAATTAATAAAAGTCAAATTTTCCCATGGAATATGAGCAGTAATAATTTACATTGTGTTTCGAATACTTTCGTTAAAAAGAAACCAATATTACCAAAAAATACCCCAGAAACCCTTAACCCTAGAACAGCACATGGGGTCAATATGACCCCACGCGATTCTCGAACTCCGTTGTGCAAAATCGAAAATTGTCCGAACTCCAAATCTGTAATTATGTGCGATATTACGAAAATTAGTAATTCTCTAAAAATCACACCCTTCATTTTTCGAAATAAATACCTTTTTTTGGAAAATCGATTACGCTCTTTACGTTCGAGTTTGGAGGCGTGCTGTTCTAGGGTTAAAGTAGTATGTATTCTCCCTTTCATTTAATATCTCAATCAATATTTCAATTTTATTTATTCAAATTCTCAATTTGAATTGATCAAATTTTCCCATAGAATATAAGTAGTGATAATTTTGTTATGGTGTTTCGCCAAAATATCTATATACATAGCCAGCCTATATGTATATATTAGACCTAAATAAAAACATATAAATTATAGGATCAGCAAAAATTCCATTCCGAAAGTTTGCTGATACATTGTTAAAACGAAAAAAAAAATATATATATTTCGGTAATGTCGCACTTGAAAAATCGACGTTCCCTTCGCGATTCAATAATAATTAACTCGCTGACTACAACCACACTAACGAACTGCAACTTTCGAAAGTTCCCGATAGCGATAGGAATAGAGAACAACAACGCCCTCGTTTATCACCGTATTAACGTCCATTTGACGTTTTCTCGGCCCCCGTATCCCATCAACTTCGCCATCCGCTTATTACTTTGTCAGTTACGTCGATGTTGCATTAAACGAGATGCACGTACGGTGCAGGTACTCGCCTTAATACTCGGTACTGAGATCCCAAGTCGCTCATAATCCAGCTTAAAGCTAGATGTATGCATTTCGGATTTCGTATAATATATTATACAAGGGGGTGATTTATGTAAAAAAGTGTGTGTGTGTGTGTGTGTGTGTGCGTGTGTGTGTGTATGTATGTATGTGTGTTTAGTATTTAGGTAGACCAAAACTACATTATTTTTATACAAATTGTTGCAAATTATTCCTACAATTATTCCCGATATAAAATACTCTGTAAATATACTACAAATTTTCTTAGCTTCTATTTTCAATTTCCAATTTTCAGTATCGCGTCAGTAATAAATTTTTATCGAAATATTCCTTATAATCAATAAGGAATATTTCAATATTCCTTAAAGAAAAAAATTAAAGAAAAAAATATATTACCTACGAATGCTATGAAATTGCATTATTTCGTTACAGAATATTATTTAATTTAATCGACCATTTTTGACAAAATTAATTTTTTTTTTTTTCTGTGCACACATATATACTAAAATTTGTTCAATCCTTTTGCTACGCTGGGCCTAACCATGGGGTCCCTTCGTTCAAATAAAGCGACTCCCAGGGATTAATTAAAAAAACAATGTCCAAAAAAGGATTGTCGCGATAACGCTTGCAATTAATTGCGAACATTTGCAAGAACATGTTCCATTTTGCGACGGTGTGACTATAGTCACCCATCGCGTCGAGTGTAGGTGGCATTTTGTGGCGCGTAGCTATGTAGTCACCCTTGGCAGCGAAGGGGAGGGTTGAGATACGCAAGAAAAAAATAAATTCATAGAATTTCTATAAAAATCGTTTCGACCAATTTGTCCCATTCAAATCTGAAAATCAAGTACAAGGTAATTTCTGGAATTATGAAACGCTCGTTTGGGTCGATCGAGGAAGAGCTCGTCCGGTTACGATTTTTCTGACGGTCGACGAGTCCGTAGGAATCGCATTGCCAGCGACCGGTGCAATTATGAACAATAAAGGGCAACTCGACGTTCGCAAAGAAACGACGCAGCGTTTATTTCCTCGCATCGACATCGCTCGGGGCACTTTCAATCCCCATGAACGAGATCGATGGTATGACACTTGTTCGTTCATCCGGGATTTCCGAGCATCGGCAAAGGGCGCAATCAATACCGACTGAGCGCAGTGAGCGATGGAAAAATAAAAAAAAAAAGTGGCCCTAAAAACTAAAGAGTGCCTTCGGGGTTTGTTATTCTCGCGTTACGTAACTCAACGAATATTTTAATGGTGTCCCCATAGGTTCCGAATCTTCGATTTCACCTTTTAGAACCATTAGCCGGATGGGAGTTTGGGATCCGAAACTTTCGCTGATACGTAAACAACTCGTTTTCGTCCTTATCGATATTCAATATTTAATTTTATCTCTCCGGGGTGGAGGGTCCGGATTCCCACTCTTGGAATGAAAGCTTGGGATTCGAGCTTACTCGGTAGGTGCTCGCAAGGTCGAGTGTCCGAAATCCAGACGCTTCCAAGGGATGAAAAGGGATCCGAATGGAACCATTTTTCTTGAGAACGCGTTTTTTTGCCAGGGTTTTACTAGGGATTTGCTAGAGCCAGCAAAACCCCAGCGAAACGCTGGAAAACCCCTAGCAAGACTCCAACAAAACCCTAGCAAAACCCTAGAAACGCAGTAAAAAAAATTACATTAATAATTACATTAATTTAACATTTCATTTTCGAACGAGAAAATCAGAAATGTACTAGTTCCAATTCTAATAAATCTGGAAAATCCCAGAAAAATACTAGAAAAACCCTAGTAAGTCTAACGAAACCCTAGCGAAACCCTAACAACGCAGTAAAAAAAAAAATACGAAAATCTTCAGCCACTGTTTGCTTTCGTCCTCGTATTTCGCATAAATAATCTCGTTTTTTTTTTGTCCTTACGAATAAGAGACATTGATGATCTACACAAATTACGCGATGTAACTGTACCGCAACTGAACAAATTACCGAGCAATTTAAGGACAGAGAGGAGAAGTTGATTGAAAGGGTTGATGATTGCTATCCGCGAACGTCACCACCTACATCATCGTGATACCGTGCTGATAAGAGGATTTCAGGCGATTGATTTTACACTTAAAATTAAGTATCATCTCGATCGGTGCCCACTGTTAAAGCATGTAGGCCAATTCCATATTTGTTCCAATCCAGAAAGGGTGATGATGGTCAATTAATTAGCCGCCCGCCCCCCAAAAGCGTGGCTTTGAAGCGATTCGTAGTGGAATTACAATACCGTTTGAAATACCTGATAAGATAGTGTGTGTGTGTGTGTGTGTGTGTGTGTGTGTAAATTTAATCCGGAAGCGGATAACAGATTTATTCCTGGGGGGGGGGGGGGTTTCCCAGAACACATTATTCTCGGGTAAGCCGTGTTACATGAAGCCCCTGCAGGATATGCATCACGTTTCACGGGGAATAGAAAGGAAAAATGACGCAAAGAAGACCGAAGTTCCGAGAATCACTGATATTGACGAGGAATGATAACGATTCTAAAAGGTTCCGCGAATTCAACAGAATCCGAACTAATCCGGAAAAGTCGATTGAACAAACCCCTTCTGGAGTTCATACAGTCGATTCTCGGGGTGTAACCCTCGTAACCCTGTCATTTTTCGATGATACCTGGCCTTCAATATTTATAGAATTTAGAATAATCAATACTTATAATAAATTATAGAATTTCTAATAAATTAATATTTATGAATTTATTCATAAATTCTGTAAAATCTATGTATTATTCTATGAATACTAAAAATCTTATTTTTAAATACGAAAATTAAATGTGATTCTAAATTTAAATATTTCTAAACATCGAATTAGAGTAATTATAATTAAAAGTAGTATTAGTTAGCATTGATTGGTGTTTATTAGTAAAATTACTATTGATATAATTTATTTGTAATAAATTTGGTTATAATAATTATAATTTAGGAATTTTTCGTGGATGGACCCGGCCTTCAAAATTTATTAAATTTCAACTCTAGCGAATCTCTAAATTATAATAATTATTAATGTAATTTATTCGCATTTAAATGTAACATTCGCATATTATTAAATACTAAAAAAATACGCAAGTTAACAAAATATAAATTCCTATCTGTATATCTATATATATTTATACTATATAATTTTACAAAAGAAACGCGTATGAAAATAATATTTTTATATACTTTATACATGTCAAGAAATATGTATCAGGGTTGCGATACCTGCAATTACTTTAATCTTTATACTCTTCCTTTTTTCTGCTCTTTCAAATACGTTCCTTTCAAAGCCAGGCAAGCTGTAATTTAAAGCGCAACGTTGAGTGACAGTTAGGGATTCGTTTACGTACATTTTCCCTCATAGAACGAAGGGTGACATAGTTTAACAGCTTACTGGAACTCTCGATAAAAAAAATTGCTAATAAAAAAGTAACAGTAAAGAATATAATCGCACAAAAGCATGGGAAAAAAAATCGTTATTTTTATATCGCCCCCATGAACTGCGTTGTTTTTTTTTTCATCGTGAGATCATTTTTATACGAATTTTATCGGTTTTATAAGAAAATTTTTTCCAGATGTTAAAGAACGAAATTTCGAAAAAATTAAGTCACTAAAGTTTTCATTGCGATGGTAATAATTGTTTGCAAAGCGATAATATTTCTCAAAACAGGATTTTCTCAAATTCCATTTGCTAAAAAATGTAGAAATTTTGAATGCCACATCGAATTTCGACATTTCGAAAAGTAATGAAACAAACATCTACGATTTTTCATTTTCAGACAAAGGATGATTTAAATTTGTAAATTTTCTTACCTCTCGGAAATGTCAAAGAGAACTTTACTCTGAAAAACTACAAAAAGATGAAACATTTTATGATTGTTTTTGATCAAGTTTCTTTTTTGTCATTCTCTTTCGAAACAAGGGCAATGTTTGAATATTCGACATCGAAGGATTTTCATTTTATTTACGAATCCTTATTTTCCGAGAATTTTTCGTAAATTGTCGAATTCACGAAATTTTGAACGCGAGATTTTTGCTCAGAAGTGAGATTTTCTACGATTTTCATTATGAAATAAAAAAAATTATTTGATTTTGGAAAGAAACGACATTTTTCAAACGCAATAATAATGTAAATTTCCTTTTCTTCCAAAATAATAATTTTGCAAATTTTCAAATTAACAGGAATACGAAGGAGAGCATATGACTAAAAATGGTAAATTTTGGAACATTTGAATTTCACTTTTTCAGAATTTAAATCGGGAACTTTTGAAATTCGTCTTGGAAAAGGAGTAACAAATTTTTATGTTTCACATCAGAATAAATTCTTTTCTTCTACAACGGTCCTTTCGAAACGAAACTTGCAAGACTTTGAAATTGTAGGGCTTTTAAAAGCAAACTTTAGGCCTAAAAGTGACGTAAAGTAAAACTTTTTATGTTTATTCTCAAATAAGAAATTCTAGCATTTGCTTTTGTGGGAAAAGCATGTAAATTTTCAACGTGACATTGATATAATATTCTTACCCTTTTGCACTTTACTGCCACAGTCGAGGGTATTTATATGTGCTTACTGGAACTTTCAAAGCTCAACTTTTTAACCACTTTTTCAAAGTCTTTTATTTTATTAACATCTTTTACCTTTAACGCCCGACGACTGCAATTATTGGCACAGGTAGTGCCAGTCTCGTTATATTTCCACGTCAACCGAAGGCAATTTAAAAAATTCGACGAAATCGTTACCACACTCCCTTTGTATCAATCGAGGTTATTTTCCAAAACGATACCATTTTTTTTTCTTTGCAGACGTTTCATTCAATAATAATTCGTTTGAACACGAGTAAAGTTTTGAGTTTCATGGAGAGCTTCGAATCCTGTTCGTTTATTCAATAAACCGATAGTTGTAAATAATTTTTCCAATTTTATTTTGCAGTGAAGCTTTTTTCTTGTTTTTACAAAAACAGGAAAGGGAAACGTCAAATATTTGTTGTTGTCGAAAAAATTCTACAATTTCTCGAAATTCCGGAAAATGACTTTGTTTACAATCAGTCTCCATTTTTGGACACGAAAGAGAATTTGATTGTACCAAAGGAATATTTTTTAAAATAATTCCTGTTGAATATCTTTTTTATTTACAGAAAAATTAACGAGCTCTCAACAATTTTTAATAGCAATATTGTTAGCAATATTTTTTGGTTTCTCTTATGTGTAGTTTATTTATTGTTAAATTTACAATAGTCTCCAAGTGACTCACAATCAAATCCGAAATGCATTAATATTTAACTTTGGAATTAATTATATAATTTTTCTACTGCTGGTTTAAACGATATAATTTTTATACACCCGAGGCTGATATTTTAAAAAATATTATTTCCCTTTATTAAATGTTTTATACACCTACTGTATTTACAAACCTATATTTCATGTACCTTCAGTATCGACAAAATATATATTCAAATAATTGCTAATGAATATTTGTTTCCTTAGAGAGGTTTAAAAATATCGTAATAAAATAAAGCGATGATAAAATCGAACCACCCAATTAAATTTCATTTATTTACTTAGGTCAACGAAATATCAATTACAAAGTATTCAAGCAAATATTTATTGGAATCAATCGAATCTTTTAATAAATTGTCAAACATATTTTCCAACAAATTTCCGAGCTTTTTAAAATTTTCGAAATTCGTCAAATTGTTAAAACTGAAGAGAATTTTTATAAAAATTGTTGTTTGTGTTTAGTCAAGCGAAAGTAAACCTCGAGAGCTGTCATCTAAAAGATAATTGATATTTTTTAAAATGAAAATAAATTTCACCATACAAACGGATTTAAAATTTAACTAGATTCGCGATAAAACTGGCTTTTCATGTTCTTCTGTCGGCATGGATATCGTAGGATTTCCTACTTTTCCCATTTCCCCGCAAACATTATTTTTTACCACATAAAAAAAAAAAGAAATTTTGTAAATAGACATTTTTACATATCAGAAATGATTTATCAATGATTTAAAGCGAATAAGCAACGGCACGAAGTCTGATAGCAATCAATGTCTGTCGCATATCAAATGTAGAAAGACAACCCTTTCGCCTCCTTTTGACGTCTATACTGAAAAATACAATCCATCACTCTCTTTTTACCCATTCACTGCGTTTATCGCTCTCAAAAATTCATGGGCTGTTTTTTGCTGGATCGAAATTCCATTAACGCCGAATCTTCCTATAAAGTATATTGGGTTGGCAAATAAGTTCGTTCGGTTTTTCTGATTTATTCCACTGTTAAAAACCGAACGAACTTATTTGCCAACCCAATACAATAAGTGCGAGAATAAATCGGTATGTTTGCTCATAAAATTAATTTGCTAATATTTTTTAACGATGAATTAAAAAATAAATTGGAAAATGATTCTATTTTGTATTTTAGTAGTTGCAAAAATACATAAATTAACATATTTAAACGGAAACAATATTAAAGTGAAAAAAAATTATTTCATTAAAAATTGCTCGTCCTTGAATATTAAAAATTGACAATTTATTTTTCTTCGAGATTTCAAATTGTCGAATTTCTCCTAAAATTCCGCGATTTTTCGTGACAAGTAGAAAAACGGTTCCTGGAATATCCAAAAATTTGCCATTTTATTGGCAGACTTAATTTCCCTTAATTTTGAAAAATTGGATTTTTCTCGAAAACTTCCTGAAATTTGATAGTCGAACAGAAAATAAGTTAAAAGATGGATTTCCATTGAGAGAAATTTTTTTATCACATAATTCCTTCGCAAAGTTTTTACCAGTTGAAATTTTCATCAGATTTTCCCTACTGTATTAATAACCTCATTAGAGAAGCGATTTTTGTTTAATCTCCCCGGTGACGATTAATTCTACGATCGCCAAGAGACTTTTCAAGTGTAGGTATAATCCGGTGGACAAAGATCGTGGAAACTTTTAAAACGCAATCCGATATTACGTTCCAACGCTGCCTTCATTTTCTCGCGCTTTAGAATCATTCGGAATATAATCAAGCGCTTGCTGAAACTTTCGAAGGCCATTGTTGAAATCAGGTATTATGAAGATGACTTCTGCAGTCGCCGACTTAACTACCCCCATTAAAATATTCGCAGTACCAGTCCAACTTTAGTCTTTTCTCGAGACCCCGTAGGAATCTTAATTTTAATTACAATTTTTTAATTTCGATTTTTCAAATTTTCCATTTATTATCAATTAAATTGAATTCTAAAAAATGTTGTATTCGGGAAAGATAGTTTTGGAAAAGAAATTTATAATTTGGTGAGAATTTCGAAATACAAAATTTGAAATTTATAATTGAAAAATTACATTTCGGTCTTTTTCGAGACCTCATGGAAATCTGAATTTTAATTACAATTTTTTATTTGTAAATTTCCGAAATTTTCTCCCAATTATAAATTAATTCGAATACGAAATTATCTATAATAACGTTATAATTAAATAGAAGTTTTCAAAAAGAAATTTATCATTTCGTGATAATCTGAAAATACAAAATTTGAAATTTGTAATTGACATTAACGCTTCTTCGAGATCTTGAGAAAAAAGCGTAAAATTAAAATAACAATGTTAAATTATTTTTCTAGTAAATTCCTAGACTCGTGTTCACGTTAGCCTACTTTCGGGGACACAATTAATTAATCACTTAATTAACTAAACTATGAACTAACGTATTTTCGAAAGTACCCCTGCGAATTCCCTGTGGGCACATGGAACAGGATAAAGCCTAAGGCGCCACAAATTGGGTTGAAAGCTCCCGTCCGGGGATGATCCGACGCGTAGAAAAGCTCGCGTGGATCCCATGAAAAAAAAAAGATTCCGACGGTAGATAGGAAAAACTGGTGTCTCGTGTTTTCCTTGTCGAAACAAAAAATTCAAGGTTTTTCATCGGATGATTATATTTGCCATCTCTCGGATGGCAAAAAATGAGCACCCTTATCATCCGGGGAAAGGTACAAAATTTTTCCGGTCTGATAGCACGCATATTTACGCACACCGCGAAAAATGAGCAAACAAGTAAATTCAAGAGAGCTCGTAAAAAAGCACACAGAGAACTAAAACTCGAGAATTGGCTAAAAATGGAATTTCATACAATTTTTCATTATTAAGTCGAGATATTTTTTGCTTTCTTTTAGAAAAAAGTAGAGTTTTCAAATTTTCGAGAATAAAAGAATTTTTATTCTTTTTTTTTAAATAGAATGAACAAAGAAATTTTGCTTAGTCATCATTTCGATTAAATATTCATAATTAAAAAGGTAGAAAAGTGATAAATATTCGTGGAAGGTCGATTAATTTGATTAATTTTTAAGTCCTTCAATTTAATTACTTTTCAGAAGGGTATTTCATTTAACTAATTTCCGAAAGCTTAATTAATCTAATTAATTTTCAGTACGTTACTCAATTGGATTAATTTTCTAGTGGGTAAGCGTTTACGTTAATTATTTAACATTGTATTTTTCTAAAGAAATTTCTGTACTTTAGGGACTGGGCTTCTTGTATCCACTGTTATCATTTCTCGACATAAGGTAACAAAACAAAACCAGCAAAAAAACCACAATTAAGGTACTGGAAAAAGCAACTTGCGTGATATCGTTGCTGACGCTGCTCCCGTGTCTGGAATAAGAATCCTTGGACCGTGTCTCGAACATGGCAACTGCGAGTGGCGCTTCCGGATGATCCTGAAGTTCCCGTCCAGCTTTCACGTACAGGTAGGCGGTAATTGTCAGAGGTGCGATGTACCTGAAGGGCCAATAAGGGTCGCCAGATTAATCAGAGCCACGAAAATACTCTTTGGGGATTTTTCTAGGCATTTTTTTCGAAATCTGGCAATTTCGCGTGGGCCGAACCGTGTTGTTAAAAAAAATAAAGAAAAAAAGGACAAAAAAAAGAGAGCAAAGCGCATCTTAACGAAAGGGAACTGCTGATGCAGCAATTTAACAATTTATTTCTACCGTGCTAATTATGCATGATCAAAACATTCAAAAGAAAAAATGTAGAATTATAATTAAAATGGATTTTCTTAATTAATACCAAATTTTATACAGACGCATAATTGCTCCACTAAGCGCCTCCCGTTGGTGGATTTAAAAAAAAAAGAAAGATTAAATTAATCCTCGAAAATAATTCTAAATTAAAATTCTTGAAAGTGCCTTTTCACATCTTTGGTGGAAATAGTCTTAAGGTAAGAGCGATAATTATTGACGATTCCGGTATCTCCCATTGGAAATTTATGAGGCTCCAGATGGAATCCCAGCTATCAAAGACGTTGGAGAATGGAGAAGTAACCGATAAGAAATTCTGGGAATCTTTGGCTGAGATTCTGATGCATAGAAAACAAGTCAGATCCTCGGAGGCTCCTAAGTTTCAAGGCTCCCCATAATAATGCCGTTGAATTTCTACATTTCAAAGATGCTTTATCAGGAAATGTTCTGCGTCGCAAGTCGCTTGAGAAAATTGATAATTCCATCTGCTTAGTTTCAGCATCGGAAGTATTGTTTTCCTAGAGTCGTCTTAGGTACAATGATTGCGATTCGAAGCGTAATTATTTCGAATCTGATACCTGGAAAAGCATAACTGGAGTCTGTGGGGGATAAAAGCGGGGATCGTGGTGGAAATTGTTGAAAGTTTCGCTAGAAAAACAAGAAGTTCCATATATTAACTACCTACTGTGTTTTGGAGTTTGCAAAATGCAGCAAAATTCATTGTTTGCGTTGTAATATTATTTCATTTTATATGGCGAAATATTTTTTCTTTTCATTTCTATCCTACTTCTTGGTTTTTCATTTCAGTTTATTTATTTATTTTATTCTCATGGTTTTTTTTTATTATTATTACTTTATTTTGATTTTCTTTTCTTATTTTATGGAATTTACCGAATTATATTTGATCCAATGTTGCATTTAACTTTATAAGACCTTTGTATGTATAGTAGTAGAGTATATAAAAATAATAATAATAATAATAATTATTATTATTATTATACTATAAATGATTTGCTTATACATAGAATTAGTATTGTTATTGTTGTAGTTATTGCTCTTGTTATTATTATATTTGAAAAATCCTTTTTTTCGTTTTTCATTTAGACCCGAATTACTATAGAATGCAATTTCTATGCATTCGACGTTACTTCCTGGCATGGAAATGACAAGAATTCGCAGCATCCTGGTTGTTAATTCGGAAATTTGTCACACCGAGTTTATTCCATAGTAAATCATCGTAAAACTTGCGTCCTACTTCGTCGACATTGTGAAGAATTTGTAACAAAATTCCGACGTTCTTGCGGAGTAAAATCTGGAACTCCGATTACAGGGGTTGCAGAGCGCAGGGTACATGGGGGAAGAAGCAATAATCGAAATAATCAAAATTGCGAGAATTGCTTGCAAAAAAGTACAAACGTGCATTCCTCGAATGAAATAGTATGAGCACGTTGAAAAATGGCTGGCAATTAATTCTAACTTTTTACGGAGTGACCTCCAGCGTTTATTAAACATTCGATATACAATATTACTTTCGCGGAATTGCGTTTAAATTTATTAAAAACTTTTTAACAATTTTTAAATGCAGTTAATTTTACAATTTTTGTTAATAAACGCTATTATTATTTTTTAATAATCACCATACGTATTATTTTACAATGAAGGGATTTTGCTGGAAACTTCCAGTGTTTCGATAAAATTAAAATTTCATTTTTATCGAAAAAATTCATTTTCGATAAAAGATCCATACTTGGAGTTTTTCCTGGAAAACCGGATATTCCAAGAAACTGAACATTTCTCGAGTTATGCCTCTCAAGAAAGCTTAACTCGTTTAACCGTTCGATGAGGAACTCGGGCAACGTTTTTACATTTTGGATCATTTTCGGAGAAGTTTGACCCTCGCTGATTGCTTTAACAAATATCGTCAACCCTTTGGAGCCTAATGGACTAATGCGTCTCGAGGGGTGTTCCCCAAGACACTCTAGGATATTTTTGTTCAAGCAAAGTTTATATTAAATTTGGACCTAAGGTATTTTAGGATTTTTACTGTTTCCCCACTGTGGAAAAAGAAATCCTCGAAATAATGGAATTGAAAGTGGAACAAAAAAATAGTAAATTAGCATTCTTGACGCAGACGGAGAAAAATGAGCAAATAAGCAAAACCAAGAGCTCGCAAGACGACGCGGAAAAATGAAGCTCGAGACTTGACTAATTTTCAATAGGTGCTTGATTTGAAATTAGTATATTCGTATCGTGAAATGGGATCGGAATTATTTACAATTGAATTAAAATATTTTCCAAATTTTCCAAAGCAACAACGTAACAAATATTCGTAGAACGTTAATTAATTTGATTCGTTTTCAGAAGCTTAATTAATTAACCATTAGGTTCGTTATTTTGAAAGTAATCGTCGCTAATTGTGCACCCGCCTACTAATTTGATTAAATTCCACGAGGTAAATCGTTTTAATTAATTCTCTAATAGGCAATCATCCACATTCATTATTTTATATAATATTACATCTCTACGAAAAAAATTTCGATATTTTCAAAACTTCCAATAATCAATCAATAATTGAATGGGTCACCTCAAAAACGTTGTAAGGTACAAATCGCCAATTGTGCAAAAACCCCCGAAAAGGAACAAATTACTTGATAGACTTTTTTTTTTAAACAATTGCTTTTTAAAATAGATGGATGTTTTCAAAAATGGATGGATTTAAAAAAATCCATCAGGTAATTTTTTTCATTCTCGGTGGTTTTTCAACAATTTGCGATTTGCAATACCTTACAACGTTTTTGAGGTGACTCATTCAATTAACCAATAAATAAACACTTTTTTGTTCATTGTTCGCGCAAATCCAAAAATACGCCTCGCAGGGAGTCCGGTAACACGGGTGTGAAATAAGTGCCGCGGTATTTATTTGCATTTACATGCTACCAATAATTATATCCTCAATCACGTGATAAATAACGCCTCCTTACTTATTTTTATCCCCACGAAACATGCCCTTAGCGCGAAATAATCTTGTTGTATCCCATACAGTTATTAAACAGTCGTAAAAAAAAAATTGTGACGCTGCGCGAGATACAAATGAAATAACGGGGAGTTTATTCAGAGTCCCTCGGGGTATCTCCTTATGTTGTTCATCGATTATACATAAAACGGTTGCACGAAATGAAATGCGGGGAAGCAAAAAGTCGAGCGATAACTTCGCCCCATTCTCAACTTCCTGGTTCTACCATTTTCCGGGAAATATACGGCGAAATTCCCAGAAGGGAATCTCCATATTTACACGCGAGTTCCTTCCGTTACTTTGCTGTCTTTTACGTCGTGCAAACATGGTAAAAGTTTTCTTCTTTTTTTTTTTTTTTTTGAGGAGATTCGAATTTTAAATCACCCCTTCGATAACATTGTCAACCAGGTTGCAGTTAATTATGGCAATCTATAGATACCTAATTTGCATATGGAAGCTCGAAACTTTGAGTTCTGTCGACCGAAACGTCGAATCTCTGCATTCAGGGTGATATATTGGGGTGATAAGATAGAATCGGAGCGACAGCAGCCAACAATGGAGCAACAAATCACGCCGGAGCGAGAAACGAGCGACGAAGAATAGGGAAATTTCAGGGACAAGTGATAAAAGTCGGAGAAAATTTATAAGATACGTGAGGTTCTTGAAAGAAAAGTAAAATAATATGAAGATGATATAAAATAATAATAATAATAATAATAATAATAAAAATATAAAATATTATATATATCGAAAAAGTTAATTGATTTACTTTTTAGAAATAATTGTGGTTTTGTTAGTTAATTTCGTTATTTTACGAAAGGTGAATTTTTATTATTTTTGGAAGGAATTTTTATTGGTCTGACTAATCCTTTTTTTTTTCTTACAGTGGCTTGAAATTAGTAAAATTGTTTCGAGAAATAAAAATACAAATCAATGAATATTTTTATAGAAAATTATAAACTCGCGCCTGTGACGTAAAAGAATGAAATCAAGAGAAAACTGGTGACAGGGACCAATTTTCTAATGAACATTAGCTCTTATTATTTTATATGTTACTTTTAGAAACAATTTTCTATGAATTTTCATTATTTGAAATTTTAATTTTTAATTTTCATTATTTTACTATTTTATTATTTTCAATTAAAAAACCACGGTTGAAAGAAAAAAAAAACTGTATCGATATCGAAGAATTGTAATTATTTCACGCCGACGAGGTAATTTCAACGATAATTTACATAGAAAATTAGTACAAATGATAAATGATCTCGAAACTACTGCGTCGAATTTCTCACGGGAATTGGTAGCGTCGATTAAATATGTAAATACAGAAATTGTAATGGTCCTTAATTGTTGTGCAAAAGAAACCACGCAAAATAAGCTTTCGGTTGATACTATAAAATTAAGAAAATTATAAAAAATGGTTTTCCATTTTCTGGGAGATCCTTTTTTATATAAAAATAAGTAAGATTCTTATATTATCCTAAATTGTAAGAAATTCCGCGTTAAAATTGTCCTTCATTTACATTCCCATTAAAACAAAGAATTTTCTCTAATTAATTAAACTCAAATAATCACTGAAGACAAAAAAAAATACAGAATCGGGACACGATACTGTAAAATTCGGTAAAATAAAAATACAGCGATAAATTCAAATGTGTAGAATTTACCTGAATTTCTTCAAAACCTACATATTTATTTAAATATAAATTAACGTAAATATCAGCACTAAATTTTCGACGTCCTTCAATTTCACGAACTTACCCCCTTTGTAACGCAAGCATACGTAATTTGTAAATTTGGCATTAACACTACGCCGTCCGGTGGCACCACGTTGGTGCCATGCGAAAACTATCGGGCAAGCGCCGGTGGCACCACATTGGTGTCGTACATAAACGTTTATACCGGCGCCGAACGAAAGAATCCCGATGAGACGCGCGGACGGCAAAGTGTTAATTTGCAAAATAAACGTTCGTCGCAATTAAATCGGTGTCTGAAACCGTGCGAATTTAGGCACTACCGCGAGTCTTACCGATTAGGCAAATTAAGCACGAGGAGGCTCCTAAAAGAGGTTGGTCGAAGACAATCGAAAGACACTTACGTTCCGATGAAGAGACCTCGCATGTACTCCTGCATGTCGTCCGCCAGATTAGCAATGCAGATCCCAACCCCTTCGAAATGCTCCTTTACGTAACTCTGCACAGGAAACGGAAACTTCACATAAGTTTGTTTATCTATTTCCTATCATATACGTATAAAATGTGCATTAAATCTATTCGGTCTGTATATGATTCGATATTCTACGCGTACCCTGTCCTACTTCTCTCCCCATCCCTTTCCCCCGATTTGGGCAACGCTTGTACCGGACAGGGGTAACCTTTCTCCGGAGGAATATCATAAGGGTGTGTGCGACTCTTTCTCCAGGGGGTGAGGCGTCGAGTATCCTTTCGATAGAAAAACCAAATCCCCCTAAATGTACACATATACAGGGCGAGTCGTCGAAATCGGTCCTTTAGTCGAAGCAGCAATTTCTGAGCAATTTCGAGTGGACGAATTCGACGAGTCACCCTGTATCTGTATGTGTCCACGCGTACGTGTGTGTGTGCACACACATGCAACGCGGATTTCATCTAGACGTAACGTATTCAGGAGGTATAGAATTTATTGCGGGGGGCAAAAACGTATCCGTTTCCCTGTTGGTATTCATATTCGTTTGCTTTCGTAATCTATACCCGCTACTGTACATACGCGCAACATCCACATACCGAGGGAAGAGGAATTTTCCTCATGTTGCGTTATTACTTCGTATTGCAGCCTCCTTGCAGTTGCCTCTATATTAAACTCCGCTCTAAATTTATAACCATAAGGACGAAACGGTTCTATGAAAGACTGTGTTGTACTGCGTTCAGGCGAACCGTTGGAACGGTGGTTCTCGGGGAAATTAGACTCCCGAGGACGTGCATAGTTGTTCGGGCAAGTGGAACATATTAGAATTGAAGGAAAAAGAGCAAATAGTTGGTAATTGTTGTAACAGTTACTAAATAGGTTGTCTTTTACATCGGTAATTAGTAACGCTATCGATATAGCGACCGTTCTCTCAAAATTAGTATTGGCTGGGTCGTAGGTTGTGGTTTGCACCGAATTATTAGAATCCAAGAGAAAAGTATGCGAGAGTCGGTAATCGTCACTGTCGCGGAAGTAATTATTGAATGGGGTCACCTCAAAAACGTTGTAAGGTGCAAATTGCAAATTGTTCAAAGACCCTCGAAAATGAAAAAAATAACCTGATGATGCAATAATAATTGTTTACAAAATGTTGTACCCTACAACGTTTTTGAGGTGACCCATTCCATTATTGCACCATCAGGTTATTTTTTTCATTTTCGGGGGTTTTTGAACAATTTGCAATTTGTACCTGACAACGTTTTTCAGGTGACCCATTCAAATGTTTATTGTTTTTAAGAATATGAAAAAGTCCAATATTTTTTTTAGTGTCATAGGACATTTTTGAGAAATTTATGCAGTCTTGTATTGAATTGAATTTCTGCTGTTCTTCAAGGAAAATTTTTAACAAACATAAACAGTCCAATATTCAGGAATATTGTGGAAAATAATAAATACTATTTAGGATAATATCATTCAATATTATTTAAAATAATGTTTAGAGAAATGTTAAAGTCGAGGGTATAATTTTTACTACCCCCGAAAATGAAAAAAAAAAATAAATAACCTGATGGATTTTTTAAAAAGATTTTTATGAAAAATGGATGAAATTAACACTAAAGCTACCATGAGCGGGTCAGATGACCCGCTGCCCGTTTAAAATACACGTATGTGACGTCACTAGGTGACGTCACGGTAGGTTTACAATTAGTGTTAAAAAAAAATCACATCTACGAGAAAAATGCGGATACCGTGGATATTTACCTCGAGATCCAGGTAAGTCGTGTAGATGGGGTAGGGCAGTACGATGCAAACTGCAAAGAACCAGGTACCCAATGCACAAACGAACGCCGGTATTCTGGGTCTCCCGGGATCGTTCACGAGGCGATACCTGTCGGCCGCTATTAACAGGTATGTCATCATACACACGTGGATCGGGATATCCTGCAACAAATCATTTATTTGCATTTGTTTACTTTCTGCAATTTTTTTTCTTCGTCATTTTATTTTCGATGGATCCAACCAAAAACGAAATTGCAAAATACCCGCGACGCGTTTTGATGAAATGCTACTTTTTGAAAAATTTCAAAATTGAATGCGGCCTTATAACGAACGTCGACTTTAGAATTGCTAGTATTTTTTTGCGTGCCTTTCAACGACGACTTTCGTTTGGCGCCGGTATAAATCTTTCAGTACGACACCAACGTGGTGCCACCGGCGCTCGCTCGACAGTTTTCGCATGGCACCAACGTGGTACCACCGGACGGGATGGTGTTGATAATATGTAGTGGGAAAATCTACGAAATGACAGAAATTTTTGTCAACGGACGGCCACGAAGAAAATTATAAATTACCTAAAATTACTAGAACAAAAATATTACTTATTTGCTATTACAGTAATTAGAAATTGGTCGACGCGTTGAATTATGTGGAAAGAGTTCGTACGAGCTTTTGTGCAATTGGAGAGCTTTTCGTCAAACGACGGATAATTGGAATATTTCAAAGAAATGATAAGACGAAGAATTATTAAGGATCTTTATTAAATACCAGAGCTTAGTGACCATAAAGTCCGGTCTGAAATTAAAAAGAACTGTACCTTCATATCATTCCCGCGAAATTAATTACCTTTGACAGAATGAACCTTGGCAAATACACGGGACTTCCTCGAAAAGACCCTTTACTTACCCTTTGGTAACTATCTTCCACGAAGGATATCAAATCCACGTACCATTTCTACATAAAAGGTAACTATGCAATTATGGAAGAAATTCCTCTCATAACTTCGTTTGTTTTCAGTCATCGGAGAAACGCCCCAATTGCATTTTCTTGGCCCGAACGACGTCACGACGAAAGCCTCGATTGCATTTTCTTGGTTCGAGCAAAATAAAGGGAGAATTAATTATTGATGGATTTAATTGAGGTGCCCGATAGAGTTATCTGTCAATTTATCGAAAGAAATTCAGAAAAGCTGGTCCTTAATTTTAAAAGTCATAAATATTTATTATTTTTGAAATAATAAATTTTGTATTACAAATTTAAATTTTATTTAAAAATTTTCTTCTTTATTATTTTAAAAATAATACAAATTTATTATTTTTAAGGTCGAAGTAGTAAAAATTGAAGGGCTGGATCGAATAACCTGCTCCGCGCTCGGCCAGTTGTCGCATATATATACAAAGTGACTCTCTCTCGCTGTGAACGTCCGAGCGTCGTTTGTGATTGAAAAAAACTATTCAACAATTTTTGTCGTAAAACTTCCAGCGAGAAAGTTGTTCCGCTTGATCTTCGGAATGCCTATGCAAAGTTTCAAATTAAAATATTAAGTTAAACAGATTTTAGAAGTCATTTAGTAAAAAAAAAAATACGTTACCGAACGACCGACCGACCGACCGACGGAGGTACAATAACAAACAACACTTACTGCACTTACATAGCGCATCGAAATCAGAAGAAAACTCGTTGTTTACTATTAGTGTTTCAGTAAACTATTATTATATAATAATAATTATATATAATAATATAATAATAATTATATAATAATAATTATTATATAATTATTATATAATAATAATTATTATATAATAAAACACAATAGTTTACTGAAACACTAATAGTAAACAACGAGTTTTCTTCTGATTTCGATGCGCTATGTAAGTGCAGTAAGTGTTGTCTGCTATTGTACCTCCGTCGGTCGGTCGGTCGGTAACGTATTTTTTTTTACAAAATGACTTCTAAAATCTGTTTAACTTAATATTTTAATTTGAAACTTTGCATAGGCATTCCGAAGATTAAGCGGAACAACTTTCTCGCTGGAAGTTTTACGACAAAAATTGTTGAATAGTTTTTTTTCAATCACAAACGACGCTCGGATGTTCACAGCGAGAGAGAGTCACTTTGTATATATATGCGACAACTGGCCGAGCGCGGAGCAGGTTATTCGATCCAGCCCTTCAATTATATTTTCGACTTTAACATTTTTCTAAATATTATTTTAAATAATATTGAATGATATTATCCTAAATAGTATTTATTATTTTCCACAATATTCCTGAATATTGGTCTGTTTATATTTTTTTTAAATTTTCCTTGAAGAACAGCAGAAATTCAATTCAACACAAGACTGCATAAATTTCTCAAAAATTTCCTATGATACTAAAAAAAATATTGGACTTTTTTATATTCTTAAAAACAATAAACATTTGAATGGGTCACCTGAAAAACGTTGTGAGGTACAAATTACAAATTGTTCAAAAACCCCCGAAAATTAAAAAAATAACCTGATGGTGCAATAATATTATAATTGAATGGGTCACCTCAAAAACGTTGTAAGGGATAAATTGCGAATTGTTCAAAAACTCCCGAAAATGAAAAAAATAACCTGATGGTGCAATAATGGAATGGGTCACCTCAAAAACGTTGTAGGGTACAACATTTTGTAAACAATTATTATCGCATCATCAGGCTATTTTTTTCATTTTCGAGATCTTTCAACAATTTGCAAATTGTACCTTACAACGTTTTTGAGGTGACCCATTCAATTGTTTTACAAAATTTGTACCTTATAATGTTTTTGAGGTGACCCATTCTATTATTGCACCATCGGGTAATTTTTTTCATTTTCGGAGTTTTTTGAACAATTAGCAAATTTTACCTTACAACATTTTTGAGGTGACCCATTCATTTGATACTTCAAAAAATATTCCCAAAAAGAGTAGAAATTAAACCAAGAAAAAAAATTGCAAATACCACAAGCAAAAAAATTATTTAAAAAAAAGTAGGTAGGTACAATTTTAAATATCAGTTCACGAAAATGCAGAACCACGTTTATCTCAAAAAGATCAAAATTGATAACGTTATCAGCATCCATGTCATGGGAGACATTTTTCTCACTTTCAGGTTTTTTTTTTTTTTTTCTAAATTCCAATTGTGGGGAAATGGGAACCGTTACGTACCAAGGTACGAATTCCTGGCCTGATTACACCCCTTGTACTAATATTTCACGGCTTCATGTGGCTTCGAGAAACATTTCCTTCGGATTCACTGTAAAATCACGTACGCAGTTTCGCTTTTCTCTGCTCCGCGTTGGCAAAATTAAGCGGTCGCCAAATGCTTTTCAATTCACTTATTTGAGACGTGGTTGAAAAAGTGATATTTCACCCCCACGCCACGTCGCCCGAAACGCGGTGCTGGAAATTGAAAATTTTTAGCCCAAACAACCCTGCGAGAAATTCGTGACCGGCGTGACAAATCTCGGCAGTGGTTTTCCGACGAAATCCACGTCGCAGCGACTTTTCTCGTTATTCCTGTCTCACCTTTGAGACCACTTCTGGCGTGTATGGGACACACGTATTGTTACGTGCACACGACAGATGTGCCTGCATTTGTCTCGCACCGGTATACGGTATCATGCGCTTGCAGTTCAAAACGCGTACACGAGTACTCGTATATTTCCAGTCCAATTATCAACTTGTGGTATTGTTCGCAAGACACAATTGTCGTGTATATTTCCCTGTACGCTATGGATTACGCCCCGTACCACGAACGCCATACAATTTTAGTACAGGTGCAGCGCCTATATGGGATCGCACACGTTATACAGGCTGTCTCGTCCACAACGGACACACCGTTATCAAATCCAGCTTTAAGGGTTCCGGTTTACTGCACTTTATAAATTTCGAATCGAGTTCTAATTTCGGTTTTTCCGGATTATAAGTTTTGGTTCCAGTTACGGTTCTCATTCCGGTTCCAATTGAAGTTCCCGTTCCGATTCCAGTTCCAGCAATTTTGAAATTACGATTTTTTGTTGTTTTTCAAAATTTCTGTAATATTTGGGACTTTTGGAGCATTTGGAATATTTGGGATTTTTGGGATTTTTGGGGTATTTGGGATTTTTGGGATGTTTGGGATATTTGGGATATTTGGGGTTTTTGGGATATTTGGGATTTTTGGGATTTTTGGGGTATTTGGGATTTTTGGGATGTTTGGGATTTTTGGGATATTTGGGGTTTTTGGGATTTTTGGGATATTTGGGATTTTTGGGATATTTGGGATATTTGGAATTTTTGAAATATTTGGAATAATTTGAATATTTGGAATATTTGTGAAAATTATGTGTATATTAAAATTGTATGTGTATTTGGGTAAATTAAAGTGTATTTGTGTAAATTAAAATTTAAGTAACCAACAATAATATTAATTGAATCTTGCTTTTTGTTTTCTGAAAATATGAATATACAAAATTTCAAACCCCAAATTGCGTTCATGAGCAATTTTCAAATTCAATTTTACAATTTTACAGAATACCACTGAAACTTTTTTCATTGTCCCAATTTTTATAGCTTATCAAAATTCCTTTTTTTATGGATTTCCATTGAAATAACGGTCCAAAGTGATTAATGATAATTACAAAATTATAATTCAGTAACATTCATTATTTTTTAAAATCAAACTATAAGACTTTTAATTTGATCATTTCAATTTCAGTCCAGGTCCGAGCCTATGATTTTCTTCGTTGCATTGAAATCCAGAGCAAAAAAGTATGTCTCTCATTTTTACGAAATTCAAAAACACGTAAAAGGAGGAAGTCGTGAAATATCCAGAGAGGAGGAGAATTCACCAACCGATTTCCAAAAAAAAAAAAAAAATCATTCCCGGTTCATTTATTCAGACCTTCGCTGGGTGTTTCATCCCGAAATGAAGTTACCCACAAAATTTCTCTATTTCTCGATACCTCGTGATTTTTGTTTGTTTTTTCAATCCCTTCGTTGCGAAAAATTCTCTTCTCTTCGAAATATTCAATTTCAATCCATCAAATTTCCTCTCGTGATCGAAAACTCGAAAGCGTACCGAAAGTTTTCGGGGCAATAAGATACCGTCGCGATCACGTCCCCGAAAAACTTTTAATTAAAGCCTGCACACGTTCGACCTTGCACATCCTGTACCCTGTAAAGCGTCGAAAGCGGATAAAAGAGCGTCTCGCTAATTAAATCCCGCCGAAAGACAAAATGATATCAGGAGTTTACACAAAGAACGAAGCGTTTATTTATGTTACACGATATTTTCAATGCCTGCTGACAATATTTATGCTTTTCGCTGGAAACGAAAAAATTTTCCAACAATTTCCCTTTCGCGTTACGATATTTTCCTGGAATTTAACTCCCTCTCCACCGCTTCCCGTGGAGCTCCCAATCCCGGACGTCGAATCCGCTGACGTTTTTATATTAATTTTGCATTATTTGCAAGGTGCGTAAATCGGCTGAAATCACAAAACGCCATTTTCAATATTGACTCAGTCTTTTCCGTCCTAAATGACGTTGCTTATTATTTTCAATCGACGCATTGTCACGTTTTATTTGATCCTGCATCCACCCATTTCCGCTGGAAATATGATACACGATTGATTGACGGTATCTCGATACCCCTGGAATATAGCGAAGCTTATTGTTTATCTAATAAACCATCGTCCCTGTAGTAGCAAAATGGAATGTTAATTGTTCGCCGATCTGCCTTGTTCGCGGAAGCCGATCATGGGTATGCGGTATTCAGTGCAATAAGATGAAGAATTATCAATATTTGAGATCATAGTGCTCGAATTTGTCGCTTCTAGGCGGTGGAAATCCTCTTAAGGGGAGACTAAACTGAAAAATGAAAATTCGCTGCTGTTGTCTTTAACCCTTTTTTTTTATGGTTCCCTAGGAGTAAAATGAGGATTTTAAGGGGGTAAGGTCATCTATAAAAAGAAAAAGTATATTAATTTTTTTTTAAAGCTTTTATTATAAAAATACATTTTTTAAATATACATTGTAAATTGTACTACTAAATGCTTACTAAATTATTTTTTCGAAATCCCTAGTATGTAGTATAAACATACTAGAGATTTGTTAAAATTTTCCATTTGTCGCAAGGTTCAAGGAGCACCGATTGACCGATTTGACTCCGCAATGGCTCATTTTCTCTGGAAGACCATCCTTTATGGAATGAATGTGGGAATTTGGAGAGAAAAAAAAATTACAAAAGTTCTGAATTTTTTAAACCCAAAAACAAAACAAAAACCAAAATTATGTATATATATCTGATAAAAAGTGTTGTAACTTTTTGTTTACTTACTTCTTCCAAAATTCCCACATTGATGCCATAAAGGGTCTTCCTCCGAATGAAATGAGACCTTGTCGAGGCAAATCGATTAATCGGTGCTCCTCGAACCTTGCGACAAATGGAAATTTTTAACAAATCTCTAGTATGTTTATACTACATACTAGGGATTTCGAAAAAATAATTTAGTAAGTATTTAGTAGTACAATTTTCAATGTATGTTTGAAAAATGTATTTTTATAATAAAAGTTGTAAAAAAAATTGATATACTTTTTCTTTTTACAGGTGACCTTACCCCCTTAAGAGATTCCACCTAGTGACAGCCCCCAAAACAAAGATTTATAGCCTACAACCTAAATTTTATACGTAAAACAGGTGTCAGAGAGAATAAGCCGATGCGCTAAGTGAGAAGGTATGTATGACTGCTGGACATCTAAAATAATTTAAAAAAAGCCCTAAAAAATAATAACTCCAGATTAGAATTTCAATTTGTACCTTATTTCAAGAAAAAAAAAAAAAATTTTTCTTATATTTACTTGTCAAAAACCTCAAAATTTTCCTGTTCTTTTAGTTAAAAGGTCTCTGTAACTTTTGAAAACTTTGAATGAAATTCTGTATAATAAAAATGATAAAAAAATAATTCAGTGAGTAAAGGATTAAGGTGGAATAAAAGTCTGTGGATGAAAAATTGCAAGAAAATGAATTCAGTAAAAAAAAATGTTAAAGTGTTCGGTTGAGGCGTTTCATCCTGTACAGCAGTAGGACAGTAACAATTTCATTAACGACACATCGCTTTAATTCAACTCAACAAAGAGGAAGCAATCTGCCGAATACAGGAGCGGAGAGTGACTGGGTTGGTAATTGTTCTCGTAGCGAAGTTAGTACAACAGGTAAATGCTGCTAGGTCACTCGAAATAGGTATAAAAAAAATGGATTCATCATCGATTATGCAACAAAAAAAAAAGAATCGGTAACTTCAAAACAAATTCTATTGAAGGGATACCACATTTTTCAAAATAGGGGCCATATTATTTGACGTTGATGGCCCCCATTGTTATTCAATAATATTTAACAATAATGGCAAAACGAACGTAAGTGTAACAAAATAGTACAAATTTTTGTTTTACTCTAATTAAAAAAATTAAAAATCTCTAAAGTTTAATTAATGAAAAATTGTATTTCTTTTTTTATACTTATATTTCTTTTTTTTTTAATCCATATAATGTGATATGCATTTCCTCGCGGTATTAAAAAAAAAATGAATTCGGACACACACTTTTTTTTTTCATTATAAAATTAAAAAAACGTGTCCCCGAGACTTTCCCATCCCCAATGAAGGCCACAAAAGTTGCTTACCTGTAACATGGGTAGGAAGAAGCACAGGAACTTGCCGAACACCCAGTTCTGCAGCAAAAGCACCGCCAGCGTGATCGGCAGGACGAAGATGCAGTTGATGAAGTGGCAGATCGCGATGTTGATCAAGAAGGCGAACGTCGGGTCCTCGTGGAGCCTCCTCCTCAGGATATGGAAGACCATCGCGAGGTTCGCCAGGGTACCTCCGACCACCAGTATCGCGTACATGAATAAAAACAGAGGGTAGATGTTGCGCACGGAGTCTCGCAGGTGAGGTTTCGAAAAATCGACGGTGTCGTTGCGCAGCGACATGAGGTAATGCGCCACGGTCTCCAAGTACTGGCTTGGGATCAAATTAGTGTCTTCCCTCGTGAGTTGCATCATTTTCCAGCGTTTTGTTTACCGGTTTACGATTAATTACGTCCTCCTTCCACTTTCTTAATCCTATTTGTCGGCCGCTGTTCCGTTATCACCAAGCATCACGCGACTCCCGCATACTATAAATCCATACAATAAAGGATGTTTTCCTCAACATCCTTCTTCGGGTGCCACTTTTTCAAGCATATTGTCTTCTCGATAGTTTTTAATTAATTTTGCGATGCAAACAATGGCCCGTAGTTAGAGTCGTTGTTGATTCCGGTTGTTCGCGATCCTGGTAAATGAAAGAAGGATTTCACAGAGAAGCGGAGAAATGAAAAATAGTAATATAAAATTTGATTTGAAATATAATCATTTCATTATTCTCTAAAGTAATATGTTCATCGATAAATTAATTAATTTATAAATTGGTAAAATTATAAATAGCGACTGAATGCGTTTATTTATGAATTGACAAAATTTATTAATAAACGTATTCAGTGAATAAATACAATAATAATTAAAATATACTCTTGAATATAATAATTATACATAATTTTGCTACGTTTAAAAAATAAGAATTTGAACTTCGGGAAATTCATCATTTAAAATTTGTAATTGTAAAAAGAAAGGAACGGAAAGAAAAAAAAATTGTTTTAATTATTCGAAATTTATTATTAGGAAGTAATTATGCTTTTTTAAAGGCAATCCAATATCCTCTTTTAGCAAAGATTGAAGAAAAAATTTGTTAGAATCACAAGGAGTGTCTTATTGTTTATTAAGTGTAATTATTTATTAAATCCACCAAAAAAATGCTCATTTTAGATGTTCTAAATTCTGGAAAACGAAAAGGTCAGAAATAAAACAATTCGGCTCCTTTACTCTCCACCATCTAGGAAATTACTATCTTATTATTTTACTATCTTGCAAAAAATTTCATATTACGCGGATTAATAGTTTTTTTAATTTTAATTTCGTATAAAAAAACTTTTTAATATCCAGACAAATAGTTTAAGGAGAAATTCTACAAAAAGAATCCGAGAATAAAAAATGATGGGAATTCGTCACTTGAAGGTCCTAAAAAATATTTTACGAACTTTTTTGTTCGTAAAATATATAATATTTCTGAGGAGCAAAATTAGGAATAAAAAAAAAATATGTCCAAGGAACGAAGCAAGTGTTGCGACAGCAAATTTGGAGGAAAAAAAAATGTTTTTTTCGCACTGAAAAGAATACCCGGTATTCGAGAGACGCGTTTTATGGATTTACAAAAACTTTATGGTACCATAAAAATGATATGGCGTCGTAAAAAAAATTGTTAGCTTACTACATAAAAGTGTCTGCAACAAAATACAACTTGCTACTCATATTGTGGTAATTATCGTGAAGTGCAATTGGAAAAATAATTAATTCTCTAACGAAAATGTTTATTTTTCACAATCTACGTTATGGCGAAAAAAATTACCAGCGCTGAAGGCGGCTGTCTTACGTTAGTAAGTTCTCGTTTTAACGTAGCAATATTTTTTACTGTGCTATAAAAGGAACTGGGTGTATAAAAAGGTAAGATCGGAATCTATAGAAGGAGCAATTAGTGATATTAGAAACTGAAGATTTATAAATAAGTCAAAGCCTCTTATCACCATGGATCGTTAACTTGTACATTGAGGGAGAAGCGATGAAAAGTATTGCTAGGTCATTATAAATATTCAAAGTCTTTCGGGAAAATCTTCGGTTGGAATGGAAATCTTTTTGAAATACAATGAAAATGAATGAGAAATTGTTACTATTATTATTATTATTATTTTGTTAATTATTATTATAATAATAATTATTATTATTTTGTTAATTATTATTATAATAATTATTATTATTATTTATCACCTGAAACTCGTGGGGAAAAAAATAACACAAAATTTAATGAAACAAGTGTTTATATAAAATCGGTAAAAAATGTCGAAAATAAAAATAGAAAACATAGATATTGTATAGATAAAACACCAAAAGTGTATTAGAAAGAAACATTTGTAAATTATTAAAATTATAAACAGTGCCCCCCCCCCCTCTCCCGCGCTTCCCTTTTCCGTTAAGTGTCAAAATAATTTCTCATATTTGAGCAATTTCCCACTCGTCACTCGTCCGTAAAAGTCCTAGCGAGAAAATGAAATCCACATTTTTTTCATTTTTTGTACCAGATTCACACGAAACCTACAAATTATCAGCGAGAGAGTCTTACAATATATTTATAGTAAAAACAATGCAATAGAAAAAACTACAAGTAAAAAATTGTTTATTCATTTATTTCATTATATACACCATGATAGTTTACGTTAGCTTGTAGTTTTTTCTATTCCATTATTTTTACTATAATTGTAAGATCGACTGACACTTAATTAAACAACTCCTGATTTTGAATTTAATTGATTTGGAAAAAGTGATAGATCTTCTTATGTGGAAAAATATCCTCTCGAATGACGAAAACCGAACCTTTTCAGTGAAATGGAAATTCTTTAGTCAGTTGGAATACAGGAAATATAAATCCAATTGTAACATATTGCGGCGTAATGGCTGAAAAGATTTTGTAAATAATAACGGTGCACTTCCGGTTCAGTAATTGGGTCTAGCTGTGCTCCATTCGTACACGTCAGGCTGGAAGTGCGGATCCTGTTTCGTCGAAATTCCATAGAGCAAACAAAATGTATAGAATTTTCGCGTTCCCGTTTTCCCAACTGTATATAACTCTGTCCTTGTGTGCATGCAAATTTTCCTATATGAATTCTATTTATTTACTGTAATTGGAGGTATTGGTAATGTTGTATGTACAGTGCGTCCCAGCGAGCAAACAATACGGCAGCAATGTTGAAGCTCTTTTTTGAAATAGTAACCAATTTCGATCCCGAATTTCGTGGAGCTCAATTGAGAACGGATTCATTCTTGTATCGACGATGTCGGGTGACCTAATACCGACGTGATTGTGCCCGATACCTGCCGCTATTTTGCAGCTATATATAATAGGACATTTTATAATTAATCGAGATTTGCTGTTATTGACATATCATTGAGTTTTGTTTAAGTTGAATATTTCGTACACGAAAGCTGGAAAGTCTAAATTGACTTATTCTACTAGAAAAAAAAAAGGAATTTTCAAATTAACGAAAATCTGTAGCAAAGTAGTGGAGGAGGGGGTCAATCGAACCACGGGGCAATTTACCATGCTCAATATTTTTTCATAATAAAAAGAAAAGGAATCGCGGTTTTTGCAATTTTCACGGTAGTAATTAAATAATAGTAAAAATATGAATCTTGCAAAATAATCGCGCATCAGAATGCGCGCTTGACGCAAAATAATAAAATTTCCCAGAAAAAAAATGGGTTTTCATGAAAATCTCATAAATTCATTGAAACTTCATGTGTTGGTACTAATTTGAAATTTGAATTTTTGAAATGTAATTTAACAATATTTAATTAAGGGAATAGTAGGCACTAATTTAAAATTTTAATTTCAATTTTTCAAATGTAATTTAATAATATTTAATTAAGGGAATAATAAGCACTGGTTCGAAATTTTTATTTTTATTGAAGTAAAACCCCAACCATTCCTGGGATTGTCAAAAACCTTTGGGTATCTGAATTTTCCGAAGCAACAAAATTTCAAATGCGTCCATGCTTTTCCACCAATTATTTCCATGTGATACGAATCTGAAAAAAAAAAATGTTTAAAGTGGCAATTCCCTGAAGTACGAATACCCTAGAAATCGTTACAAAGGACGTAAAAACATTGGAAGGACAATTTCTGGCGTGGAAAAAGGGGAACCAGCCCACCTTTAAAATATGAAGAGAACATCATTAGAACCCCTATTGTAATACCCACGGGAAAACGGCTCGAAATAAAAAAAAAAAACGTCTCGACGAAAACGTGTCGAAATTTTTCCAAGGATCGATGTCATGCATAACAGGCTGTTGTCCACGCACGTATTTGATTGGTTTGGAACAATGCCTGTATCTTTCCGACAGCCGCGAGTGTAAGGGAGGAAACCTTAGACGTAAACAAGCAAAAAGACAACGGGGGTGAGTTTGGAATATCCCCGACAGCATTTTGTGTGTCCAGTCTGTGTATCTTGCGTAGGCGAGCAAATTGGGGGATGTTTTGGAACTCTCGACGGTCCAGTTCCTTGACCCGACCGACGAAATTGGTAGTTTTCCTAAAAAATTATCGGTTTTCCATTTTCCCGATGAATTGAAATTTTTCTTTGCAAGAGAAAATTTGCCCCAGCGATGGCACACAGGCTTGGAATTTTGTATCAGCGGGAGATGGATCCTCCAGGAACAAGGGTACAGCGTTGTTCATAAATTACCAGCAGGGATGTTACTTGTCACCCTTGAGTAATTCATCAATTAAGTGTGGCGAATATTCCAGGGGAAGTTTCACTACTTCCTCCGAAATTAAGTGAACACACTATCGACAATCTTCCCACCATCCATTATTTCCTCCCTTTGCTCGAGGATTGCTTCAGTCATTATTTATTATTCAAATATATCTTCGAGGACAACGCGTCGAATTTGCAGCGAAGACATTGTCCTTCGTCTCTCGATAGCGACATTTTTTCTAATCAACCCCCCGAGCCACCGGAAATTTCACGATATTTTTCGGGGTTTTGGATTCCCAGAGATAAGGATTCATGACTTCCATCAGGTCCAATTTAGATATTCACGATCCAGGGGGAAATAATCGTCGATCTTGGAAACTTTGGGCTTGTTTTTGAATCAACAGATTTTTCAGTATTAAAATGTTTTTTACTACCGAGAATTCCGTTCCGAAACGGATAAATTATTATATTTCTTTGGTAATCGCAAGCTAAAAAAATGTTGCTCATTAATTTACGTCGTTAGTCACAAACAATTCTATTATTTATATTTATTTTGAAAAAAGTTAATTTTCTTTACTGTAAAAAGTTACCAACTATTTTGAAATTTCGTAAAAATCGGGAATTTTCGAAATTCCGCTGGTTTCGAGAATTATGGAAATCGCTGGTTCTAAAAAAATGACAATAAATAAATTCCTCAGAAATTACCAGCGATTTTGCAATGGAAAAACTTCGAAAATTTCCTCTAAGGAAATTTACGAATTTTTGAATATTTCAATTTAAACAAAAAAGATTGGAAAAAAAAACATTATATGTTATTCTCAAATATATTTTTCTTAGTTTCATATTTATTTAAAACATTTTCTATTTTATTTCAGCTTTGCAGATATTTCAATAATTCCTCAGAAGGAGTTAACCAGAAAAAATTAATTTATTTTAATTGTATTACAAATTCATTATTTTCTTTACCAACTCCCTCGAAATTCTACCACCAATAATTTCGAAGAGATTAATTATTTTTCTTTCACAAGTAATTACAACTTCAACACATTACAATTTCTCCTGAAAATTTAAATCGTTAATTAACAAACTTGTTACTTTTTTGTCTAATTTCCTGAGCTTCAAATTTGCTTGAATCAATTCCCAATTTGTTCAAGCTTTTCGGAATTTAAATCATTTTTTAGAAGGAATCAACCAGGAACGATTAATTTAATTTAATTGTATTATAAATAATTCCTCTCGGATTTTTTTAAATCCTTTGCAGAATTTCGCTGCTTGCGAAAGGACTCTCCCGAATTCGCAATTTGTTATAAATAATTCTTCTATGGAATAAATCGTTCAATAATTTCCATTACATCTGAATTTAAATTTCTCTCTGATTTTTCTCATCGTTTCCAAAATTTCGCAGGTCCTGAAACTTCGAAAACCCAGTGGAAAACGAAAAATTAGCATTTTCAATTCCAGGGATCGTCCAATTTTCCAGTGGATGCGTTCCAGGAAAAAGGCGAATGAAACAACGTTGAAAAGTTGGTGCAAATTATGAACAACGTCAAGTGGGCGAACGGGTGTCACCCCTGTGGGACTCATTGATATGCAAGGTCCTTTTATAAAATAATATAAAATATGTTTTTCTAATATAAATGTCAGCTAGCACGTGTTTTCCACTGTGGATACGATCCCGTGAAATTGCCGTTGGATACGACGACTTTGCTCCCATGTTGGGGTGAAAAAGCCAACGTAGGTGTCACCTATATTTACCTTCTCTCTGTCGAATGATTTCTGGCTCGTTGTGGGGCAAGGGATGGTAATGAAGGAAGGGATGAAAAAGGTATGAATATCTCATGGATGAAAAACAAAGCCTGTTCCCAGCCCGCAGCCGTTAAAACTTTTTCCTCTGTTTTCAGCAAAATGTGTACAATCAAGGGGTTAATTTAATTTATTTCGGGGGTGGCGAAATTGAAAAACAACAATTCTTTTCGGCAAAAAGGAAATAACGGAACCCAAGAGATCCTATTGTTTTGTAGAAACTTTTCCATCAGCAAAGTAAACTTCTCTTCAATTATCGATATCCTTTTATTGATTATAATTATATGTGCCCATAATTATGAAAGTGGTCTAAGTCAAGATTTGAAAAAAGATGAGATTTTCAGTTACCTCGCATCATTTTATCTTGCGATACATTTTTTTCTTTATTAATCAAGACCAATAAAACTCCAACTTTCAATATTGCAGAATGTAAAAACATTTTTTATTTTATTTAAAACAATTGCTTGAAATTTATCAGCACAAAAAAAATATGACTCAGACCGCTTTCACAATTGAGCCGCTCAGTGGACAAATCGATTAACTCCATAAAAAATGAAGTTGACAAAAATGATAAAATAGCATATATTGCTTTTTAAAATCCTTTTTAAATAACAAATTAAAAAAATGGAAAAAAATGGAGTTAATCGATTTGTACATTGAACGGCTCAATTATGGGCACATATATGTATAAATATGTATCGTAGGTGTTCAAGAAACACCCGACACTCAACAATCAACTTTTTCCTTCTTCGAAACCTTACGGAATAATTTTTCTACGATTTCGCTAATTACCGACGTGGCAATTTGTATCCAGATAGTTTACAATTTCAATTAAATTGGCAGCGCTGCACAAATAGAAATATTAACATCCCCCCTCCGAGAAGGGTGGGAAAACAAATAGCGTGTGTATAATTGTTCCCCAATGAATATCGCGTTCTAGCGTAATTTATTTCGGAATTGTAGGGCTGCTAATAATAACAATAGTGATTACTATCGTACCGAAAATTCTTGAAAATTTTGTAAATGAATTTTCAGGTAATTACGAACACCCAAACGAAAGCCGAGTGACGAACAAGTCTGTTTGTTACTCGTTGTTATAATTAAATGTGAATTAAAGTATTGCAGTCAATTATAAATATAAATAAAATAGTCAAAAATAGTCGAATATAAATAAAATGTTAACGCCAATTAAGCGCTAAGATAATCAATAGCCGATAATATGTAAAAACAAATTCACTTTTAATAAAATAATAAAACCCTTGATATTCCTAATTATCTAATTATTTTTTTTGTTTCAAACCAAGTATTTTCCAATATTTTTCGTTTAAATTGAAATATTACAAAATTTGTTTCATTCCGTCCGGTAAAATTACGAAAGTTTCTCAGATTCTCAGAATTCCCAAATTTCAGAATTGGGATTCTTTTCGAGAAATTTATCAAACTTTATATTATTTTGTAAGTACCGAATTCCGATAATTGTCAAGAATTGCGGAATTTCGAAAATTCTCGCAGCTAAAAAAATTTCGGAATAGTTGGTAATTCCTGAAAAATTGTTTGACGTAATGGAAACTCAAACAAAATGGAAGTTCTTTTAAAATAATCGTAGAAATTTAACGAAAGTAGTAAAAAAAATTTCGAATTTGTAATTCAATTAAAAAAGAAATTTTGTTTGAACTAGAAAATTTGGAGATTCGAAAAAATTTTTTCAAAATTTAGTATTTTCGTGAAATATCTTTAAACTATTCATCATTTCTTTCTCCTGAATTATAAATTTCCATTACCGAACTTCAAGAAGGTACAAATCTCAAAACCTTTAATATTAAAAACATTTGTAATATTTTTCCACAAGAAATCTGGCAAAAATTGGAAATTTACATTTTTCCAAGATCGATCTTAAACCTTCAAAATGGATTACTTCAAAAATAACGACGCCTTTGTTTTTTCTATACTATGAATTTTTATTATATCTAATTTTAACATTTTCATTATATTCTCATTATATTTCTTACGTAACAATTTTTATTATACGGTTAGATTATACGATAAAAAATATATAACAATTTTATTATAAAACCTTATTCCTATTTTCCAAAACAAGAACGAAAAATTCGAGTTTTCGACATTCGCAAAATCGGAAAATAAATTAAACCTTTCACACCAAAAAAAAAAAAAAAAAAAATTTATATCACATAAAAAAAACAGTTGTTTCATCCGGCGCGGAGATTTACTCCTCACCGGAAGCTTCGAGTCGAACCAAAAATCCCAAAACTTGAAAAAAGCTCCCGAAAAATGTTCGTCCGGAGCTCGATCATTTCCATCTTAAACTTCAAAGTAACAATCGTGCACAAAACTTACGAGATTCTGCTACCACGGTTCCAATTAAACTAACGATCGATCCTCGGCAACTTCTGCCAAACTTCTTCATTAATTGGAATCCTTCGCGCGCGTGTAACTCAATTCGTCGTCGACACGTTAATTATGGTACCGACGAAACGTCATATATTGGGATAATATCTATTTCACAATTAAATATAATATAATATCATATAATGTATATTTCGACGGAATCTGCGAAGTCTGTAAATTGTCGCTCGCGAGTACGAAGTCTTATCGCTTGGGTATCGCGAATGATACTGAGACCGCGATTCTCGCGTGGTTATAAATATACGTCTTCGCTTTCGCTTTCCACGAAACGTTATCCTTTGCGCAAGCTCCGAGTCCTTGCTGTGTTTACATCGGTATCTATACACCCCGATGCACTGATACGATCCGGTCTCGAGTGATTGCAGAAGCACTTGGGTTTACACCCTGGCGGATCTCACCACTCCATGCGTCCCTTGGCGACAAATTCGTCAAGTCGTATCAAGAAACGAATGCAAGAAGCTTTACCGGTGCATGGAAAAATTTGAAATCCGTTTGAAATTCTCAAATTTGAAATTCTCCGGAAAAGAAAAATGTTTGATAAAAAATGACTAAGGTGCAACACGTAATAAAATATGCAGTAGCAATGAAATTGGTAAAAGTGATTTTTGGGTTGTAGTTGATAAAAATAATAGAATTGCCTATTTTGGAATTATTGGTGATAAAAATATTTGGATATTGAAAAATTTGGAGATTCGAGAAAATATATTAGAAATCAAAAATTCACGAGGTTAAAAGAGGAACTTCGAAGATTTCGCAAAAAAATTACAATTTTTGCTGCTTTCTTCCAAAATTACGATTTTTCCAATTCGGATTTCGAGAAAATATAAATTCCAAGAGTCTTTTAATATTGAAAAATTTATATATTTTGGACAAAATCTAGTAAAAAATTCGAAATTTTCCGAATTGGAAAAAAAAAACAATTTTTCAGCTTCGAAATCGCGTAGGTATTTTTGTCTTTTTCTTCCAAAATGACAAATTTCCCAATTCACGCCTGGAAAAATAACAACCTTGCTGAAAAAAATTTCCAAAAGTCTGACGATGACAGAAAATATTAAATATAAACAACTGAGCTATTTTTCGGAAAAGTTTCTGACAATGTGACTTACCTATTCGTTAACATTCTACTTTTTTTTTTACAAACAATTAAACAAACGCGTGTTTACTGTTTTTGCAGCAATTTTCGTTATTCCAGTGACTGCTTTTTTTCTCCATCTCGCCACGACAACGATGGATTAAAAATTGCTCCAGTCACGAAACTTCGCCCGTATCCTTCCGCAGGATATACGAAGAAAGTTCTCACGCGGAGCTTTTTCACGCTCCGTAATGGGGTGGCTCCTGTTTCTGCGAGTGTAAGTTTGCACAAGTTTGCCTCGGTTCCGTGAACTGTTACACTCCAAGAGTTTCAGGTAAATTAATGGACTTGGTATAAAGATTGATATACTTTCCGACTTTGGAAAATAAAAAGGGGTTGAAGGATAGCTCGTTATCGCCGGAAGTAAGTATTTAATACATATATATATATATATATATATATATATATATATATATATATATATATATATATATATATATATATATGTTCATATCTTTTTCTTTTACAACTACAAAAATGACAACAACAACAACTACAACAACAATAATAATAATAATAATAATTTTGTGGTACAAAAAATATGAATTTTCGAAAATTTGAAGTCTGTTTGTGCAGTAATGGAAATTTTTGATTAGTAAAAAAATTTATATTGAAAGGCAGAAATTTCAAAAATTTTTTCCGATTTGTTTAAACACTGATTTTTAAGGAGGTTTCTCAAAATTCCTAGGACTTGAAATAAAATTACCAGAATTTCAAAGCCTGCACTTTTTGAAAGCTTGAAGTCTATTGATGTAATTCCAATAATTTCGAATATTCGCGCAATAAATATTCCGGAGCAGAAATTTGAAAAAAAAAAAAAAATTTTCTTATTTCAACGAAACTTCTGATTGCAAGTAGCCTTTTTTAATAATTCGTACATTATTATCCCGTTTCCTCAAAGTAAAAAAAGAAATAATCCAACAATGTATTCAAATTCCAAGAATTTCAAATGAAAAGAAATTTCCTCCCACCCCTCGCCTCCACCCTTCTATTATATTATCCTTGAAAGTCTTCGAAAATATCCTTGACACGCATGAATTCAACTTGATTGATTCAAAACATCATTGGATACCATTAAACGTGCGAAGGGGCGAGGATAAAAAGAAAAAGAGAATCATAAAAGTGCCGTAAACCCGAGATTCACTCCTTCCAGGTAATTTACAGGAGATGGAGACGGGACGTTCGACAAGAAAATTAAGGATCTGCTGGCGACTCATTAGAAAACTTTTTACGAGGGTACAAAAAAATGAAGGTACACACATTTTTTTTCACCTCGTGTTTCCTATCTTTTTTTTTTTTTTTCTTTATTTTGTACAGTAGCAATTCGAACTTCTATCGATTTCGAGAAAGTATGGGAAGAAACGGGACGGAAAATAGCCAAGCATGAAATCGAGACGCTTTTCGGAAAAAAAAAAAGTATTTTTAGAAGACGAAAGCTCTGCGCGAGAACAATACAATTACGGCTCTTCTGGAAATTCATTGCGAAAGTTTTAGGTGAGAAAGGGAAGTATGAAACGACGCTTTTTTGTTCGATTCTTTCGCTTCTATTAATATTAAGGGGATCGAATGTTCGCTTCAAAAGAAAAGAGTCTTCCAGCGAGAAAAGGTGGGAAAAAAAAGTGAAAAAGAAAATAATAACTGTGCGTATTTAAGAATATCACTTTCCCGGCAACCAGAGCAACAATGCAAATGGGAGGGAGCCGACGGTATTATATGAAAGTTCCGAGAAAAGCATATTCCCATGCCATTATTCGCTGGAAATGTAAGGGGGAGCTCTGGGAGGAAAACAGCTTGAAATGAAGCGCGTCGGCTCCAGTATAGAGGATAAATGGGATTCGAAGAATGTGATACCTGCTACTTCGCCCCCTCCACCCCCGTAAAAATTGTCGTTGGAAAAATCGTGAGAAAAAAAAAAGTAAGCGAAAATCTCCCCGAATACGTGAATAAAGGAAGGCGGTAGGTACTGTGGGAATAGGGTTTTTTTTTAAATTGATGATTTTGAAGAAAATAAGAAAAATTCTTATCATTAAAATGTGAAATTAATAGTGTCCCAGTTTATGATTTTTTATTTTTCATCCAAGGGTTGTCATTTTTACACCTTGAAAATGGTTGTAGAATTTACGTTAGGAAATGCAACCTGCGAAATTGCAATAGAAACTTTTGCTTACCTTATCAGGAGGAATCTTTATAAATTTCTAATGCTGAAGGTAAAGTTGATGGAAAGTTCCAACCTGTGTAGTTTAAAAGTTTCAGGTACATTTTTTCAAGGGTGTATAGTTCATGCTGTTACAAAATTTGTGACGAAAGGAATTTTGAAATTGAAGGGGAAATTTTTAAGGCTGGAGATAAAATTGCTAGAAAGTTGCAGTCTGCGATATTTGAAAGCTGGAAGTCTCGCCTTTTAACCCTGTAAATTTCATGTTTCTGTAGAATCTATATTAGAAAGTGCGAATTTTAAAGTCAAGTCGAAATTTTTGGTTCTCTTGCCTCGATTTTTAAACCACATTTTAAAATTCATTTTCTTGATTTCCCAACAATGGACGTAAAATTCATGAAAAATTCCAGCTTGCGCTATTTGAAAGCTCGAATTCTCTGCTTATAATCCTGTGAATTTCATATTTCTGTAGAATCTACTGTATATTATAATAGAAGGTACGAATTTTAAAATCAAGTCGAAATTTTTGGTTCTCTTGCCACGATTTTTAAACCACATTTTAAATTCCATTTTCTTGAATTCCCAAAAATGAACGTAAAATTCATGAAAAATTCCAGCTTGTACTATTTGAAAGCTCGAATTCTCTGCTTATAATCCTGTAAATTTCATATTTCTGTAGAATCAGTATTAGAAGATACGAATTTTAAAATCAATTCGAAATTTTTGGTTCTCTTGCCTCGATTTTTAAACCACATTTTAAAATTCATTTTCTTGAATTCCCAACAATGGACGTAACATTCATGAAAAATTCCAGCTTGTGCTATTTGAAAGCTCGAATTCTTTGCTTATAATCTTGCAAATTTCATATTTCTGTAGAATCAGTATTAGAAGATATGAATTTGAAAATCAAGCAGAAATCTTTTGATCTCTCGCCTCGATTTTTAAACCAGATTTTAAATTCCATGTTTTTGAATTCCCAAAAATGGACGTAAAAATTTATGAAAAATTCCAGCTTGTGCTATCTGAAAGCTCGAATTCTCTGCTTATAATCCTGTAAATTTCATATTTCTGTAGAATCTATAATAGAAGGTACAAATTTTAAACTCGAGCACAAATTCTTGGTTCTCTTGCCTAATTATTTAACCTACGTTTTAAAATTCATCTTTGTAAATTCCTAACGAAGAACATAAAATTAATAAAAAATTCCAGCCTGCGCTATTTAGAAGCTCGAAGCCTCATCTTATAATCCTGTAAATTTCAAATTCCTGCAGAATCTATATTGGCAATTTTGATTATCTTCATTTTTTTAAACTTTGCTCGTCAAATTACAAAATTATTAATTATTTCCAAAAATTATCAATGAGTAGGATCTGGAACCTCACTTCAATCTTGAGTTACTGCATAATCCATGAGCTTTCGTTTCCATAATTGAAGGGATCCAAGGATATTGCGGATATGCATTCCCACCGCATATACGTGCTCGTAAGAGATGTAATATGCGTTTCCATATTTTCCGTTATTAGATTTGAAAGCGGAGATGTAAAGTTAATCAACGTACAGTAGAATGTTAACGCAAGAACGGAGTTTCGTGTTAAGGCTTTTCAAAATGAGACGGAATAACGAAAACTAATATGTAGGGGTTTGTTACATATTTTCGTTTAACAACTTTGAATATTGCTTCTGGGAAAGCTTTGTTTCAATTTTCGTGCCTCCAAAGTTAGAAGCCAAAGCTCCAATTTTTTCCGTCCAATTTATTTATTAAATGAAACTTTAAAGTGGATCTAAAATTGTTAATAAAATTCTAAAAAAATTAGAATATTTATATTCGCGATTCTAAAAGAATACATTCTACGATTTCGAAATTTTTGGGGTTGAAAGTGAAGATTCCGAGCATTCAATTCAACCCCGTACGACTTTTTCAATAGAATTCATGAAATTCTTAGGGTCTGTAGGGACGAAAGTGCCTTCGACCTTAAATATATAGAAAATTCAAAACTTATAAGCTTTGAGACTCATTTTTTTTTTTTTTTCAAATTTTGGCCCCAAGAAACTAATAAAATTTTTCGGAATCTATTCATCGTTCCAATTTATAATAATAATATTTCAATAATTCGAAATTAAAAACTATAATAATGTAGAAATAAATAATTAAATCAATTGTAGCGTGATCGAATTTACTTTAAAAATATTGAAAAATTAAATACTGTAATAATATAACATTAACGTTAATTCTATAATTACAGCAGATTTCTGTGACCGGTGTGATTCCTTTCTATGGTTTTTCCCACACGTGCTTATTAAATCTCAATGCAATTTCCGGAAAGCCGATTAACACTAAGCGCGTTACACGACAGAATTGTAGGTGTATCCACTTATTTGAATCACTCAATTGTGCAGACGCACCAAATCGAATTCCATATCTGTATCCAATACTACGAACATGGTTTATTGCATTAATGAAATTGGTTGCATACAACAACGCATGGACATGAAGTACGGTGCTTTTAGTTCATACCCGGCAATTCTCTACACATATGTTGATCGTATTATTATTTCCCACTGCCATTAAACTTCTTCCATTACCGAGTACGTGCGCTACTTTGCATATTAAATTAGATCCGCGTGCGCTCCGAAGACGTGCTTTCGTGGAAACGTTCGTTTGGGAGAAGAAAAATATTTTTTTTTTGGTGATTGTTATAGAAATTTTCTTTTAGTTGCTTCAAAAATAAAATTTTCGGGTAATTTGAAAAATTCAAGGTTGGAAAAAGGGGGTTGTTATTTTCAAGATACGGTGGTTTGAAGATTTTTGGGTTCTTTTCATTAAAAATAAAGAATTTTCAAAATTGATTTTCACAAGAGACAATTTGGAAAAGACAAATTTTGATGAAACATGGCAAAAAAAAATGAACGAAAAGTTCTACTTCGAAAGTTTGAAACAAAAAAATTGTTATTTACGGATTATCAAAATTAAACTTATTTTTAATATAGAAAAAATTTTAACAGAAAATTAGAATTCCAAAAATTGAGAAAAAAAATACCTAAAACAGATTAATTACAGGGAAAGTTTTTGAAACTGAAAAATCATCAACCTTAAAAAAACATTTTTTTGAAAAATCGAATTCTTTTCAATTTAAATCAAGAAATCCAAAAACATGCAGAATTTTGTCTTTAAAAATTATTGTCCAAAATTACAAAAATCAGTTTGGAAAAATACGCATTTAGTAAAAACGTAATAAAATTCTTTGGCATTGAAAAATTTGTAATTTTGGGAAAGGAAAGTCACTTAAAACGTCCTTCTATAACTATGACTTTTTTAAGCTGAGTTTGACGAAGGTATGAATTTTAAAAAATAGGTAAAAGCTGTTGGCTGTTAATATATTCTTGAAAAAAAAAAATTAAAGAATTAGGTCGCCTCTTTTGAAAGCATTTTTAGTCGAAAAATGGATTTCGCAGGGAGTAAAGGTTGAGCTACGCCTCTTCTCAGTATTCAACGTCTTAACGTACGTCGACACATTCACTTGTGTTACCTTCGAAGCGTGACGATGAACACAAGGGTACTTCACCCCGTGGAGCAGACGTGTACTTAGAAACTTTAATCTATCTTGTTAAGAAACTGAAGCCGTGGTTGGAAGGGCTTAATAGCACACACATACACAAACCTCATAATATATATGTATGTGTATTGTAAAATGATTTATGAAGTTCGTCGTTGCATCAATCAGGATGTAAATGATTTATTAAAAAAAAAAAAAACTAAATTTGGTATTAAATATTCATAATTAATAATAAATACGATAAGAAAAATAGATCGATAGTTTTTGTAAATTTTCTTTCCAAAAATCTTAACGCAGATATTCCAAATCATAATTAAAAAAAGAGTATTGGGTTGGTGCATAATTAACGACGATTATTCTAATCGAGATGTATCAAAATAATCGTCGTTAATTATGCACCGACCTAATAATATCGAATTTCAAAAATAAACACCTACTTTTACCGCCTGTGCAAAAAATTCCACTGAATTCCTCTCCTTCCAGTTCAACTCCCGAGGCAGGAATCCGTGAACTTTCACTGGCTGATCAATTATTGAGACGTACCGCTGCGGCGCGATAACTCATCGCATTTAGTTCCACTACTTATGCATGGACTCGTACTACTGCTAGCCTGAATTCTACCGACGACGCATTCCTCCCGAAAGGTCATTTATTGACTCGCACTACTGCCTCGTGAACCGCGCTCTCATCTTCCTCTGGCTGATCTATTATGGAGATCTACTACTGCCGCGTGTATTCTCTTGGAATTAACAATTAACTCATCACTATTCATTGACTCATACTACTGAAACGCGGTTACTACTGAATTCCTTTCGGAAGGTCAGTTATTGAGCCGTGCCATTACCGTGTCAATGTGGAAACCTCTTTTTCTTTCGTTTGATCAATTATTGAGACGTACTACTGCCACGTCGGATTGAAGATTAACATTAATTAATCATTCGTCGACTTATACGGCGATAACATTAACCCTAGAACAGCACATGGGGTCAATATGACCCCACGCGATTTTCGAACTCCATTGTCCAAAATCGAAAATTGTCCGAACTCCAAATCTGTAATTATGTGCGATATTACGAAAATTAGTAATCTTCCAAAAATCACACCCTTCATTTTTCAAAATAAATAACTTTTTTGGAAAATCGATTACGCTCTTTACGTTCGAGTTTGGAGGTGTGCTGTTCTAGGGTTAATTCTACGGAATTTTTTTCGGGAGGTCATTTATTGAGTCGTACTACTGTCGCATAAATAAAGAAGGATCAGACTTTCTGTGAATGGCCATTTATTGAGCCGTACTGCCGAAGTGCAAATAAATACCACTAATTGTAAACGTCCATGTGGTCGATCAATTATTGAGCCGTACTACTGAAATTCCTTTGACTGCTGAATTATTGAGACGTACTACGTACATACATACGCGTGACGTCTTATTCCACTTCCTTCGTCCGATGACTTATTGAGTCGTACTACTGTCGCGTAAATCCCAGAGCTTCCTGCGCCTGGTCAATCATTGAGACGCACCACTGCCACGTGAATCCCAGAGCCTCCTTCGCCTGGTCAATTATTGAGACTCACTACTGCCGCGTGAATCCTGCTGAATCCCTTCGGCTGCTCAAATATTGACGTGTGCTACTGCCACGTGAAATCTTACCGAACTTCAAGTGCTCCGTACTTTGGAAATTTATTTTTCTTTCTGACAAACGTAATATTGTCAATAAATTCAATAGTTAAAAATAAATAAAATTAAAATAGTTAAAATTTAAAAAATTAAATTTTCCTAAATTTACCCTGATTAAAAAATCATCCAATCAAATAATAAAAAATATAAAAATTCTAAAATTTGGCTAACATAAGATATTTTTGAAAATAATAAAATTTTGCTAAGTTCCTCAGCCTGGTTGACAACATTTTTGGAATCACAACCCGAAAGAATCTCTTTCCTGTAAATTTTTGAGGACATTGCGTGGGATTGTAGGAAGTTCGGAGAATACAACGAACAATAAATAGTATTAACCATCCGAAAGGGAGACAATATTATTTCCAAATGATATACAGATGGAGATATAATAATAATATAATACATCCAACGATAATTAATGAATAAATTCATTAATAAATAAACGGAGCAGTATTGAAGCCGTTCCCTATTGCTTGATAAAATCATATTTTTCTTCATTTTTGTCTTTTTTTTTGGTTTAACGAATTATTATAATTCGACAGCGACTAATACCTACTCCGTTATATTTTTTTTTTGTATTCCTCTTTATTTGCAATTTTTCGTTCGAAGAGTATTGCCTTTATCATATACAACTTAAGCGCTATAAAAAAAGTCCCAAAAATTGAAAAATTCTTCTTGCAGTTTATGCAAATGTATTCCAAGTTTTTTTCTCCTTTAATGATTCGAATTTATTGGATTTTATAGGATTTCGTAATATCTCTAGTTTATTTTGGCCCGAAAACATTTGATTGAATTTTTTGAAAATACGTATTTCTTCAGAATTGTAAAATATTGCAACTTCTAAAATTTATAAATTTTTATCTGGCAAAATTTCATAAGTTCTGAAAATTAGAAAATACGAATATTTTAGATTTACGCCATATTTTTTACACGCATTTGGCGCCAGTCGAAAATTTGAATTGGAATTTAATTTGAAGATCTTTAAAAATGGCAAGTTTGGAATTTGGCTTCAATAAACTGGGATATTTAAATACCATTTAAATCCCAATTGGTATCACTCTTTTTAAGGAATACATTTTGTCAAAATCAAAGCACAAAATTCAATAACTAATAATTGTTTGACAATTATTAATAAAAAAAAAAATGAAAGAAAATTCCGTTATTGAATTTCGTTCGAAAGAAAAAGATAACGAGAAATAATATCTGGCTCTATTATTTTGAGATTATAATTTTTTCTTTTCTTGGTCTACGATTTCTTGTTTGAACCAATAAACTAGACTAGAATCATTCCTAAACATTGAGATCTCTGCACTCTTTTAAACATAATACTACTTTGCATATTTGTTTCATTATTCATTTTCTTCTGACTTTTTTTTAAATGCAAGACGACTACATCTTTAAGTTTTTTTTCTTTTTTTGTTTTTAAGTACAATACAATTAAACTTTATACTTAAATTATTTATATTTCGCCGGTACGAGAGGAGACTGTCGTCGTGGTGCTTTTTCGGAAAAAAATCACTTCGGAGTGTTTTTAATTTTAAAAGTAAAAGTTTTATTTTATGATTTTTGGCATAGAGTTGAAATTCTCAAACGTGACGATGTTCATTAATTATTCTATAAATTTTTTTCACCACATTTATGACATTTTATTTATTTTCAATTGGAACAAGTTGCAAATGAATAATTGTTATTCTAAAATTTCTCAAAAACAACATTTAGATTTGAATTTGGGATTCATTTAATATGTTTGTCGCTGGGTTAAAAAATTCTAGCTCTTAGAAATATTTTTTGGGAGCAAAGCAAGAAGAAAAAATAATAAAAATAAATATCGAAAGTTTAGTGGCTTTTTTCCGAGCAAAATTTGACTGCAATCTCCTCCAAGACGGACACGATTTTTCGTTATCATTCTTTTCTTTCATCATCATCATTATTATCATCATCATCATCATCTTTACAATCAATCCTACGGTAGACATATCAAGTTTTCATTGTTCTACGAAACATTTTTCATCATCCATTCGCATTATTGATTAATGTGCGAGATCTTATTTAAAAAAAAAAAGCAAAACAAATTAGCCGTGAAACAAAGTTGTAACTAAAAAAAGATTATTAAACTATATTTAGCTTGCAAGCTAAAGCTGTCCTTTTTGGAGTAACTTTTACTCTCGAAAAATATTATTCTGTATCAAGAAAATCTGTCATCCAAAGGAAATAAATATTTCTAGAAATTTATCGATAATTTAATTATTGAAAAAAATTCACAAAAGAGTCATATTCTTGTCGCCAATTTTCACTCGATGTCGTCAAAAATTGAAAAGCAATTTTAAAAAAAAAAGGTAAAAAAAGGATGACTTTTGAATTCCCTTGAAACGGGAAAATTATTCATCAGATTATTTTGATACAAATTAATATTTCCTCAAACTTATCGTAAACAAAATAAAAAATAATTCATCCACTCTCGATTATACAAAGAAAGAAAGGCAGTTCTGGAAGGTTTTTCACGTTTAACTTCTTCACCGAAGAAATTTCTTGTATCGTTTATCAGAAGTGATGACAAAAAACAAAGATTTTTAATGTTGTTTTTTTCCCCTTCTCCTCAAGTTAGAGTGCTATTTGTGCGTCAATCTTAAGGATGTAAGAAAAAACATTAACAAGCATTCTTTTGTCCTTATAATTACATTAATTCTGAGATTGCTAAATAATCGAGAGTCGATTTACAAAAGGCCTTCGGTTTTTCCCTTTCTTCGTGTAGTGTCAAAAGAAAATGTTTCTCGTTTTAAACCTTTTTATTTGCTTATTTATCTTCTTTACGGCGCAAAAGGATACTATTTTTGGTTTCAATCGTGAATTTTCTGGCGATTAGGCATTATTACTAAAGCTTATTTTAATCTAATGACTATAAAATTTGGAATACTGTAACAAAATATTCGTAGATATCGAAAAGGTTTAAGGAAATTCGAAAGAAACCACGTTTCCGTCTTACTAAACTTGCTCAATTTTCTTTAGAGAAGGCGAATCCTTGAATTTCTGAGAACAGTTCCAATATCACATCGAGAGAATAGTAACTGGATTAGAGAAGAATTTATTAAATGTTAATTTCCAATAAAATCGAGACTTTTATGACTTCGAGGAAAAATACAATATAAATAAAAAAACACGAGACTGTACGTTTGGTAAAAAAATTTATCAGTCAATAAAACGAATTAAAAATAATTTTGCTAAATTATTTCCAATTTAGTGGACTTAAAAACAAATATGAATTTTTTTCTTGGACGTAAATTATAAAAGCAGCTTCCGAAACTCAAAAAGGGAATTTCGAAGAACGAAATTATTTCTCTAGAAACCGATAAATTGTAAAAAAATTATTTGCGATGCATATAAATTCGTCTAGGTACTGTCTTGTGTAGAATTTCTCTACAAGCGAATTTGTAATACATGCAAAAATGGGAATTATGATTTTATAATAGAATTCACTCGTTTCGTGAATAAATAGGAAAATATTTGAACGAGATAAGACAATAAAATAAAATAAAAATAGATTTTACAAGTAACTTTCCCTTTTCGGAATTCGGATATTTCGCAATGTATTAAAAATAACTCTACGAAACGAATATAATAAATACGATTTACAACACTTCCCATTAAATTCAGGATACTTGGAACCTGTTTCTCTTGATAGTGATTTTTCGTACGCAAAGTCGAATTTGGTTTGGCAGCATAATAAAAAAGGAGATCATTTCGGACGGTGGAAGAGGTTCCAAGAGTTCGTAAGTATTTTTTTCTGTTCGAAATAGCAATTTTTATTACGCCTTATTCGTAAATTTACGAGCATATTAAAAATGACTATTTATTTTCGAAAAAATGATTACACCTCGCGAGCTCGAAAAATTATTTTTGCAACATATGTAACACTCGATTTTATAACTTGCATGATAAAAATTATCATCTGGAACGGTAGAAACGATATCGATTTACCTACTTTGAGATTCACGATTCGCAAATTCCTATGAATTAATATTTGTTGCTCCAAACAACCGCAAAGATGTTAAACCGATTCTATTTTAATACTCCGCGTTCTGAAAAATCACCATTCAAGAAGAAAACGTTAAACTAATGGTCTAGTAAAAATTACTATACCTCGTCTTTCGGCGTATATAAAAATCCGTCCGTGTTATTCTTTTCTCTTTTTACCTTAAACCACTTCAAATCTTGTTTTCTAATTCTTACGTAAGAAAAGAAACTATGTAGTCAAAAAATTAACACTTCTATCTTTAAAGAGACGTGTTAAAAGTTCCTATAAATCACCGAAAAATGAAAATTCGACTAGAATATCTGTATGGTTTTTTTTTTCTTATCTTCTTCCTTCTTCTATCTTCACTGAGGAAAATTCAATTCGCAAAGTAACAAGTGCGAGTTCTAACAAATTGAACGTAAAACCCAAAAAATGCGACTCCTTACACATTTTTTTTCTCTCCAAAAATTGGTTTTTTGTTTTTACTATGAACACGTCACAACATTAAAATATAACCAGTGCTTGTCTACAATTAATCCAATATTCCCTAACTCATTTTTCTTGTTATTTCGTTATTATTATAATTATTATTATTATTATATTTATTATTACAATTCGAAACTGCAAAAATTTCGAATTATGGTCGAAATGTATTATTTTTTTCTCTTCCTTTCTCCAAATATCTCATTACTTTCGATATCCTCATTTGTTGTTTGGTTTAGTTTTGGTTTCATTGTTAAACGTCCGCGGAGGTTTCTTTGTTTTCGAACAATAAAACGCGGCAAATATTGTTCCTTTCATTTTTTGTTTGTTTTGTATACTTTAACTTCTTAATCTATCGAGAGAAAACTACGTTTGTGGGAATTATTCGTGAGAAAAGATCTCGAAGAATGTCTTCGTTCCTTCAGCGGTACTGAAATTTCATGAATTTCTATATAACATATGCGTGTATATATATATATATATGAAAATTACAGAAGTTTATCCATTGTCGCATTACAATATTTTCAAGCTGATTAATTGATTAAAAGCTGCGTATCTGAAGAAAGTCCATTTTTGTTAAATTTTTTTCTCGTTTTGTCTTCAATTTCTTTGGGGTTGTTCAATTCCTTTCTCACAAATAATTCGTAATATGGAAACGTAGCGTAGAAATACATTTTGGTAATGACTTGGCTTTTCTTAATTTCTGTGTTTTCTCTTTATACATACTGCAATGATTTTTAATAAGCTGGTGCTTGGAAATCACCCATTCCTCGTTGTTGCTGCTGTTGTTGTTGGGCAAAGGGTGGTTCTTGATAAGCTGCATCGGTCGCATCCGGGTAACTCGTGTACCCACCTCCTCCCACTGGATCTGCCTCGTAACTTGGAGCGAATGCTGCATCTGTGCCTTGTTTGAATCTTTGGAATGCAAACCAAGCGCAGCCGGCCTTTGAAGAAAAAGAAATTCACGTCGTTACATATTCTTTTGAAATTATTATTTTTTTTATAAAGGTTATAGATTTATATATCACCGGAGATTTCAAAATTCAAATTTCAGGAAGTATTTCCGTGGTCTCTAGACTTTCAAATAAAATGAATCATGACATATTTATTATAAAGTTTTATACGATACTTTTTTTCCATATTTTGTAGCGCATATAAATTACTTGAAAAATAATTATTTACAATAAGGCTTTGGAAAATTCGAGATCGTATAATAAAAATTGAAATTCGGGATAAAAAAATATGAAATTCTCAAAAAAAATTCTTCTCGTACCTCGAAACGATTGCTTTACATTTTTTTTTCTTTGAAATTGTCGTTAGTCGGAAATTCATTTGAATTTATTTTCGCGATTTATTTACAAAAAATATTTCAATACAATTTGATTCGGATAATTTAATTTAAATAATGTAATTTAAAAAATATATAGTTAGTAAGTTTTATTCTCGACTTGAAAATCTCCTATTTATCAATGGATAATTTTCATTGTGTCAAAATACGTATTGAAAATTAATTATATTCACACCAAAAAGGAAACAGTAGGCTACGTTTTCAGTAGGGAATACTGAATGATGCGTCGGTATGTATTATTAGATATTGGAAAATCATTTCCTTCATGCATGTATAAGAACCGTTCATTACTTACCCAAGTGAATATTGAAAAGAAGCAGAAGGTAATAGCTCCGTGTACATTACTAACGCCGTAGTTATCTTTTGGTGTTTCAGACTTATTCCATGCATTTGTCAAGTAACAAAATCCAACGAAGTACAGGAATGCCCAGAACCCGCAAAATCTGTAACGTTTAAGAATTTCCTTGAAATTAGGAAAGGGTCTATGACAAATTTTACATAATCGATATTAAAGTTTATATATTTTTTTACTGGAATTTAAGAAATTTCGAAAAATCCTTAATTTCTTTAACAAATTCTACTGTAACAATTTTTGCTAGCAATTCCATTGTTAAACATTTTAGTAATATTGACTGAAAAATTCAGTATTTTTATATGAATGTGCTTGAAAAATTGCAAACCGAAATTTTACTCTGCAACTATTTATTAAACATGATTTTGCACTTTCCAAATTCGACTAGTCGCAAAGAAGATCCGAAAAGTTTGGAATTTGCTTATAAAAATAATATTAGAAAAATATTAAGATTCTTATTTAAAATTTGTTTAGAGTTTAGCGACATTGCATATATACAAATAGTTGACGATTAAATATTTTTTAATAACACAGTCGCATGTTGTCCTCAATATTTGCCACATCACTTGCGTGACAATACTCATAATCATATACAGAATCGGAAAGTGTTAACGTTGCGTAACTGTATAAATCCGTGTACTCTTTTTAACTATTACCTTCACATAGAGAAATGAAATACGCTATCGTTTTGTATGTGAAACATTTAAAACCTTAAACTTCCACTGAATATCATTTCAATTTTCTATATTTTTGCATTTTTATGTCAGTCGCAAAGGAAATATTTCTTTCAAGATATGAAATAAGTCTATGGTTTACTGAAAAATATATTGCAGTCCGTGGGAATAATGTTAAAATCTCATGAATTATTTATGGAAGGATCTCGGTGTAAAGTATATGAAAAGTGAAAATAAATGCAATTTTCTTATATAAAAAAATGTATTTATATTCTGCGGAAAAAAATATTCCGAACTTTAGATTCAAAAGGATTGGAAATCCTAGAATCATTTCATTACAAATTTCTTAAATTGGAAAGTCTTTTTTCAGATCTCTCAAAACCTTTGCAATTTTAATTTTCCAAAAATACAAATCATGTAATATAAAATCATCAATTTTTTTTAACTTTCTTTAACAATCTGCTCGAGATGAAATTTCAAAAGTCCTGAAATTTTAGTTCCACCTTTTGTAGTATAATAGAAAGAGACTTACCCAAGATCCAAGAGAACATAATGTTTCCGTGTTTTCACTGAAGACATTTGCTCAAAGAGATATTCTCCTGCCAGAAATCCAATGCTGGCCAGGAATGCAAGTACACCAATACCAACACCGTAATTACAAGCATTTGTATCTTTGTTAAACAAACAAACGTCTTTTCCGCCTTCTTGAATGTATCCCTTGCTGCTTATGCATCCAAAGACTATGATTGCAAAAAGCTGTAATTAAAATCACAGATGTTATATATATATATTATGCAAGAAAAACGCTTGAAGAGTGTTTGGGAAAATACAAGTTGGAAATTTGCATTTTGGATTCAGTCTGTTAGTTTAACAAAATTTTTAATAAATCGTTATTTTTATTTAATTTTTAGTTTATGAGACAACAAACTCCTTTATTATACGTTTAAAAAAATTAAGTTATAGAATCGTCAGGAAATAAAGAGCGAACCATTATTTGCATGTATGTAAATAATTTGAAACAGTTAAAATCTTTGAAGGCTTAACTGACCCGATGAAATATTTAAAGATAGAAACAGAGGAATTTCTATTAAACTTCTTTCCCTTCTATTAAAATTCAGAACATTTCGAGGCTCATAAATTCTAAAGTACGTGGTTTCACAGGATGCTAAAAGTAATTGACTCGACATCAACGTTGTTCAAAGACAACGACCTTTGACACAGTTCATTTGACCCACTTCAAGAAAAGTTACAATTAGCTATTAAAAGAGATCTCATTAATAATGGAACTTCGCATTGAGTGAGAAATCACTTAATTTCTACACACGTTATTCAGTTCTGGTAAACATCGGGTTTCCTAAGTAGGAAAATCCCAATTTTATAAAAAAAAAACTTGGTCGTTTGAGGTGTCGAGGCTCGAAATGTTTATATTCTAAGACTTTGAACTTAAAAATTTTGATTTTCTGTAACTATATTCGCCAATTTACCAATCAAAGACTTTGATAATAAATTAGTAAATTTTACAGTTAGTAAAATTTTGAATTTGGTTAAATTTAATTTAGAAATTTGAGATTCGAGAATTGGAACAAAATTGAGTCACGGCTTTTAATGAAAAAAATCTTTTATAGTCCCTTTTTTACATAACGTTTTGACGTCTGCTGAACGAATACGTAATGAATTTATAATTGCATTCCAAGTTGGCTGCTCATGCATCTCTCATTCAACTCTCCCTTTTTATATTTCTATTCTTTCTACTCGACTAAATCTTATTGCATCGTTTATAGTTTCAAACACGTAATAAAATTAAGTTCATATTACACATTAATATTAAAATATCTCAGAAGTGAATCATAACATTTTATTAAATTAGTACATACTACTAACAAAAAAAACATTAGTAATCATATTTTATAATTATTAATTTTTTTATGAAGACTAGATCCCCTAACGCCGATGTACGGAAAAGGTTCATCTGTAAAGAAGACTCTAATTAAAATAAAGGCTTAAAGGTGATAAGAGAGAACGTGACTTCGTAGAGTCCTTTGCCTCGAAACTCTTGAAAATCAGGAAAAAAATGTGAATCTTGAAATTCGAAATTGATGATATACTTGACTCCGAATTTCTAGTTTTTAATTTATATTGTTGAACTTAAAGAGCTTTAAAATTTATTAAATTAAAATTCCCCTAACACCGAATCGCAAAAAAATTAACGTTTAAATTATTCCACCAATGTCTAGTCGCTAATTAACAAATTTGTATTGATTCTCAATCAATAGAAAATTCACAAGATTTTCTTTAGGTTCGGCAACAATTTGTAGACGATATATTCTAATTTTCGTAGCTATTGCCCCGACTGAGTTTATATTAAATGAAAATGAAAGTATTAGTGTTGTTATTGTTATTATTATTATTATTATTATTATTTTCGTCATCATCATTATTATTATTAATACTAGTATTATCCCACTGTTATTATTTATTAGTTCTAGTAACAACAGTATTACATATTTTAATACCAAGATGTACTAAAGTTACTGCTTGTGATTAAAATTCAATCCCAAGGTGGATCATATAACTGTAGATACACGATCTAAATCCACAGAAATATATCAACGTCGTTCCACGAACTTCTCTTTATGAGCAAATGTGGAATATTCCACATTTCATATGGAAGTTCTCCAAACTTTTGATCTCCTTCGAATTATGTGCAACTAACTCGCAAAATTTAAGGCTCATACTATACACAATGTGCAAACTAATATTCGTTCCCTAAGTTGCAATCCGTCAAAGTGTGTTTCATGAAAATTAATTAAATAACGTAAACAAAATTCGATTTTAACGTACAAAAGAAAGGTTTACTAATCGATTAACTAATATTTTCAATATAAATTGATTAGAGTCTCCAACTCATGCACGATCTTTTGTAGCAGGGATTTCGAGACTGTTCAAAATCTATCCATCTAAATTGAAAAAATTGATCCCCCCTCTAAACCAACTTCTTTTGAGATGAAATATATCCTTCCAAACATTTACCCATTCATCGACAAAATTTCTCAAATTTCTCAGGCCGACGTTAAAGACATTCTGTCTGCTATTGACTGATTCAAGAGCTTCAATCAGTGGAAAGCCTTCAAATACATTTTTGCGATAAGGGAGCCTTTGTATACATTTCCGTAATATTTTAGAAGGCATACATATATATATACAGGCCTACAGGGTGAACACCCCAAATTCCCTGCTTTAAGTAGCTCTTATATCAACTATTATATATAAAATGTTTTCTTAGAAAAGCCGCATCGCATCAAGAGGAACTCTTTTCACCGACTAAGAATATTCGAGTGTGTCTTGCCCATAGACGACATTATTAAAATATTATAGAACAAAATTGTAAGGCTACAAATATTTCAAGGACCGATACTTGGAAAAGGAAAATTCCTCGACAATATTAATTGGAAATGGAAAATTTAGCGATGACAATAATTGGAGGGTATTTTTTTTTAACACAAAATTGGTTTTTATGAAATTTGAACAAATTTGGATCTTTTTTTGTACCTATTAGCACTTATCACAAAGCAAAACAACTGAAACAAGTGCATTATTTTAACTATTTATATCTTTATATCGATAATTTATATCTTTTATTTTCTATTTAAAATTAAAATTTCTATATACAGCAACTCAGCGACAAGAAATATCATCATTATTTCCTGCATTCTATGTAAAATGTAAAATTGATTCAAACCAATGAAATCTGATTCAAAAGAAATTTAAAAAACTGATTTTAAAATATAATTTGAAAAAGAAGCCTTGATTTTTTTCCTTCGCCCATTGCCAAACTGGTAGACACTAAAATTCATAATCTCCTACTTTTTACTATCAATGTCCTACTACCTGAAACCTGATACCTCAGAAAAAGTGGCTGAAACTGAAATCTGGTAAAAAAAACGAACCCAAACTACTGGTAATTGACGTTGAGTAGCAGGTTAGCGGTTGCAAAACATGACGTTTGAAAAGTTAAAAAATAACGGGGACTCATCCGGAGACGAAACGTGATCGATTGGAATGATTCATGGGATAATTAAATGATTTAACCATGACCCAGTTTTGGATGTCGACCACCATGAACTTAACGTCCATGGGGCGTATCGTATTAATTCATGAAAAATCAATAGAAGAACCCCCTCATCTTGTGGAAGCCAAGTGGAGGGGGGAGGGCGGGGGGAGAAGTCTATCCCTTTAAAATCAATGCACTTCCTCGCAAGATCCAATTGTTATCCGATTTCTCGTCCTTGAGGGGCTGATTTTCAGGCCAATCTTGTCAATTAGACGTCTTATTTGTCAACTTACCAAACATATTGCTCTTAAGATCACCTGCGGCCTTTGAACGAAAGCAATTGGATCAAAAGGAGCACCTGCCTTTCCTCCACCGTACGCTCCACCACCGTCCATCTTGGTGCAACTGAGGCTGAAAATTCAACTTTCATGGGAAAACCTGGAAGCGCATGCGTCCCAATTGTGATAACCTGTTACGATTGTTTTCATGGATTATTTACCAGATTCAGTCCTGGAGCTTTTTCCAAGGTCACATTGGTAGGTCGTTTCCAACGATAGCTGTGTTCCAAAACGGCTGCTTGTCCAAATTCTCTGGGAATTTCTTTGCCACGTAATTTTTCACGCAAATTGCAATGACTATAGCGCTTTTGTGAAGCGAGATCGAAAATTGAATTTTAATTTCAAAGTTAAACACTTCTTTTAAAAAGAAAATTCCATTTTTTTTCAATAAATGTTTATAACAAACATTATAATGTTAATAAACACATAATGTTTATAAGAAGTGCTTATACGCACTTAAAAACTGCAAAATGGGTCAGTAATGTGAAAAAAACTGAAAAGAAATAGTTTGTACTAATTTATTAGTTCGTACAAAATTTGGTGAATATTTCCGTTGTTTTGATAAAACATCGTCCATTTTCGAACACTTTGGGGACTTATATTGCTTTTAATGTTATGTTGGCAATAATTTGACAGGGCAGTATGTATATACATGTCAATTATGATGTCACCAGTGGTTTTATTTGTCAAGTGTCAAATACTCAACGACAATTACCAATGAACGTCCAAAATGAAAAATTGATGATTTGGTAATAACAATATTCGCATGTGAGGGAAAATATCGTGCAACCGATGATATCGAGGATTTTACGTAAGAAAATTTGTCTTTAACGAAAAGATTGCGGTTAATAAAAACAACTCTAATAATAACCAAAACGAAATCTGCGTATTTCATGTAATAACTTAACCGTAAAGTGGCTTTTTTTAATACAGTATGATGTCATTATGGTTCTCTTTTCAGGGTTCCTTGAATATTATAGAATTATCTTGCTTATTGCGTATCTTTTTAGAATAACATAGTATTTATTCATTTATTTCCAGGAAAATATTACATATATTTATATACATGTAATAACCATAGAAGCGAATAGTAAGAATTAAAACATTGATTATAATACAGATTTATATTTTTTGAAAAACTATAGAAATTACTAATGAAGATATTTTCTTCTAAAAGTATACGATGTTAGCTCTTCGATAAAAATGCAATCGAGGAACATCGACCTGCAGAATAAATAGAATATTTATTTCAGATTTGCTATTTCTTATCAGTTTGTACATTCTAAGTGTTGATTCTCATACGAAGGTGGAATTAAAAAATAGTACAAAAATGGAAAATTCCTATAAAACAATTGCTAAGTCTTGCATTGCTTTTTCCAGTTCCGTTTATAAGGTATACATAAATTTCAATAAGTCAATATATTACTAAAGCATTCTTGTTATTATTCATAAAACATGAATATTTTTTCTCAAAGAACTTTGTATAATATAAATTTAACTAATGAAGTTCCTTTAATTAAATATTTTTTTTAGATTATAGCTTCGATTAATGAAAAAAATGTTGCAAGCTCTCCACTGAGTGCTCATATTTTACTTTCCTATTTATGTCATGGAGCCGCAGGTAAAACAGAGGAAGAATTAAAAACGCATCTTCATTTTTCAAAAACTACCGACGAACACAATGAATATCGAGATCTGATTGCAACTTTCAATGTGAGATCCAATTTTTCAATAATTCGAGTTGCAAAATATTTCGAGAAGAGAGTTCAAAGATAACGGACGAAAGTTATTATTCATTTCTAGGATGTCCATGACATAGAATTAAATATAGCGAATATTATTTACGTACACAAACAAATTGCATTATTACCAGCATTTGTGGCAAATGGAATCGACATTTTCTCTTCCGATATTTCTTCGATTGACTTTGGACAAAACAGGGAAGCTGTTCAAAAGATCAACTCTTGGGTCGAGGGAAAGACAAATAAACGAATCTCGAATATTGTGTCGACAGGTAACTTTAGAACCTGAAATAGTCTTTTTCCTACTTTTTTCTATAGTATTATTATTTGGAGATGAATCATTTTTTGCTAAAAGCATTTAATGGTATCACGTTTGTTAACACTTTATCGACCGCTAGCGATTCAACGGTATTCGTGCGTCCGACCAGCCGGTCGACGATATTAATGCTAAATTATTTATTAATCCATTCGAGACTGATTGCACACCGTATGTGCAATTGATTTCCAAGAAAAAAAATTTTCGCTCTTGGGGACGGTGTTCGAAAAAAATCGGCGTCTTGAATGGGTTAAGCGTTGGCGACAAAAAGTCGATAGTGGTTAAAAGTGTTAAGATGCAATTTTAGGATTGTGAAAAATTGTACGAAAATAAAATAACAAATTTGAGTGTGTGTAAAATTGTGCTGACACCATATATTTGCTTAATCAAAAAATTCTAATAATTGTTTTAAAACAAATATAACTTTGACAGAAAAAATTGGATGGATTGGAAGTAATATAGAAATTTAAGAGAGAAACGAACAATTTTAGTAATTTTCAGCATTCTTTCAAAGAGATTTCATAACCTGACGTTGTCGATAAAAGTCTATTATTCAGCTACAACTTGTAAAGGAAATTCTTTGAACCTTCTGACCGCTTTTCAAAATTGAGCCCTATTCCGTTTTGTGACATAGAATTTGTTTTCAAAAGACTGACGTTGGAAAAATTTTAGATACCATCGATAAAAATACCAAAGTTGTATTGGTGAACGCTATTTATTTCAAAGGCGAATGGTTGCATAAATTTCAGCCCAATGCTACTGCTTTGGGCGAATTTCATGTATCAAAAGATGTCACAAAACATGTTTCAATGATGTATGCAAAATGTAAATTTGCTCACGGGGAAGTTCCCAGTTTCGATGCAAAATTCATTGAAATTCCATATTTGGTGAGAATTTGTCATTTTTCCAAGTTTTCGATACCATTTCGCGTGCTTTTATATTAGTAATAACGAAAATTACTTAGACGCTTTGCAAGTCGCAATTCGAATTTGCTTTGAACTAATAAAAAAGTTAGCAATGCGATAAAAGAGAAGAGGAATAATAAAATATAATATATAATAAAAATTAGGATATCAAAGAATTTTTACAATCTATTAGAATTCCCTATGTTTTATTTGAAAAACAGAACGAAGACTTCGATATGGTAATTTTGCTACCGAATGAAATAGATGGTCTGCGGGAACTCGAAAAGAATTTTGATTGGGACGCGATCAAACTCGATTTCCAAAGGAAAGAAAACGAAATTAAATTGAAACTGCCTCGATTCAAAGTCGAGATGACCATTGATCTCAAAGCTGTACTTCAGAAGGTATGGTTTTGCAAGTCAAAGAATCAGAAATGATTGAATTCCAATATATTTAATAGAAAAATATTTATCAAATAGAATTTATTTATTTCAATCAAATTTCACAGCTCGGCTTGGAGTCGATGTTCTCGGATACTGCGAACTTCAGCAAAATAACTCGAAGCGACTCTCTGAAAGTGGATAAAGTCTTACAGAAAGTCTTCGTCGAAGTCAACGAAGCAGGATCCGAAGCTGCGGCTGCAACAAGTAAGATTTATTTGATTATCCTTTTTTTCCACGCCCTGTTTTTTTTCCGTTAATAAAAATGTCCTTGTCAAAAGTTTATTTCAAATAAAGTTATGGAATTTTTACAATATTTCTAATCAGTTCTTCTATAATTTTATTAATTTCACGTAAATTTTTGAAATTTTCCCAACAAATCTATCTTTGGATAATAAATCTGCATAGAATCAGATAAATTAAACAATTGTTTTGTTGAAATTTGCTAAAATCCTTTTATGTAACTGTTGTTTTTAGAGGTTGCGATTCGCTGTAAAAGAATGGTATATAACGAAGAAATAAATGTCGATCGACCCTTTATGTATCTGATTCGACATAAAAGCAACATTCCGTTATTTATCGGTAGCGTTCGTGATTTAGTTGAAGAACGTGAAGAAAGTCTTACTCCTTCAGCGAAGGATGAACTGTAACTGCAACTGATGGTACGAATTTCTAAATGATTTTTTATGATATCGAAATTCTCTTCTTTGAGAAGTACCATAATTTTGTGGAATTCTCTTTTTTGGGTCCTCCCTAATCACGCACAGTATACATTCTAAAATCATATAGGATTTTTTTTTTATTAAAAACAAAAGAAAATTCAAATATATTTTTAAAACTTTTAATATTATCCATAAGAAATCATCAGTTTCCCAAGACTCTGGTACATTCAGGTTCGATAAAAAATATTTATATAAAATTTTTTGAGAGGCAGGTATTTAAAAAGTACTTATTCTATTTATGTGAAGTATATGCTATACATTTGTTGTATGAAACAAAAGTAATAAACTGCTTGTTAACATAAATTCCTGATTTCTGTATTAATAATAAATTTCTTGCCACAAACAAATTTTTCATAAAATCAACTTTTGAGAAGTTGATTTTTTGAAAGAGAGACAAATATTTTAAGAAACTTCATGACGTTTGTAGATTTGTGAAGTTTACAGCTTTGGCAAATTACCAAGAAATTTATTAATTCCTTATTAATTCCATTTTATTATTTACAATATTAATCTCAAGTAGATACATGGCACAAGAAGAATAAGAAGGGTACCGAAAAATTGTATATTTTACATATCAATCAGATCTTGCTTTGTTACATACAAATTTTCTTCATATGTAACGCATTTTTCCACGAGAGAAAAATTACAATTTTGTTGTAAAACATAGGCAGTGGTCTCCGATGAAAGGAATGATCTTAGCACGAAGAGTAGGTTACCATTTCTACTCTTGAGGTAGACTTTGACGATTCGTATAATTTCTCTTCACAGTTCTTCCTTAGCGTTTTTTGAATTTTGTGTTTGATCAATTCCTGATTTCTTCTTCTTCTTTTTCTTCGACTCGCTCTCGCGAGATCTCCCGGAATCGCCCTTTTCCTTCAGACAAGTGTCGTCATCACCTTTCAGTGCCCTTTCGGAACACAAGTACCTGTAAAAGAAAAAAGGAAGGTGGTATAATTTTGTGTTCCCCAAAAATTTATGCAAGAAAAAATTGTAGAATAGTAATTAAATTAATAATTACTAAATATTAATAAAAAAAATTCTATTTTCTGTATAAAAATTTCATTTTTTGTTGTATATTATTTTACATAATCAAAGTAGTACTAAAATTAATAATAATAAATAATGCACAGTAATAGCAGGTCAAAATAAATTAATAGTAATAAAAAATAATCAAAAGCAATGAAATAATTGACTAAACTTTAGTAATAATATTTCTTAATAATAAAAATTATTCCATTTTTTTTTAAATTATTTATATATCATTACCTTACAAGAGGAATTTTTCCTTGATACTTTTGATACCATTCTTCGATATCGGATTCGTGATTTTCGAGTAAATTTTCACACTGCGTCTTCAGAGTCGTTATTTCGACCGAAGGCTTATCCCAAAGTTCATACGGAATTCCCAATTCAACCTTCACTCCTTTGTCTCTGCAATGATCCAGAAAAATTTATAAGATCGGATCCTTCTATTACTCCATACCAAGAAATATCAAAATCCAAATTTCTTACACTAGATTGTGAAGAGTCTTGAAAGTTTGGCTCATTCCTTTAGCGAACCTCGAGCTGTCGGATCGTTCCTTGTGTATGTTATACTCGAGTATTCTATCGCAGACATTTTCTAGGGACTCTATGAACCGAAGTTCGCTACAATAAAAAATAAAACCAGGTATTTACTAAAATATGATTCTATCACTAAATTCTTTGTTGAAAATTTTTACGTTATAGAAAATACTGTAGTTATTCAATTATTTTTCTCAGAATCGATACTTACGAAGTTCTATATTCCTTTTTCTTTTTGGGAGCAACGTCGTCGATGGAATAGCCAATTTCCAAAACATCGTGGGTTTTTCCTGTTTCATCCAATCTCGCTTCCAATTCTGTTGCAACGACTTTGCACACTTTCGGAAAAAAAATATATAAAATATCTACATTTTAACCGAAGCTGAAACCTTTTACTTTTGCAGTCTAATCTTTCTGTATCCATAATTCTAAAGTAATTGTTTTCCATATTGCTAACAGTAGTAATGTTGTTTCAAAATATTATTAATCACATAATCATGTGCATGAAAAATCTAAATGACCTTGATTCCTTTTGTTTCTAGCTTTTTAGATTAAAAACATCATGGGAGGTATTTAAAAACAGAAATATAATTTTATTACAAATGGGTCTGAAAAATAAATAAGCTTATTATCTGATTTATATAAAATGGTGGTAATATTTAAAATTTTTCAAAATAGAATTATCTTTAGATATTATTCTAAAGAAGTTTAATTGTTCCTCAAAATATAGTCGAATATCAATAAAAGGGAAAATTGTAATTTAAATGTACAAAAATCAAGTTTTATATAATTATAATATAATATATGTAATAAAAACATTAAAAAAAGAATTTCTTGGCATAATCATAATCATAATTACCTTCGCACTTATTAGCATATTTGACACCTTCCTCTTCCTCTGGTCCTCCCAATACAGTGACGATTGTTGAACTGAGAATCAGTAGCAACAATCCAACTGTTTGATTCGATTTCTGTATCATTTTCAAACTTTTTGTGTGTACAATTTACAGTATAACCTAAACAAATACTATAAACGTAAGGATCAAGAGACAAACTGAATTTCAGCTGATGTAAAATATTATTTAATATAATACAATTCGTAGGAGTTGTGGCTCCAAGTATTAGCGGTACACGTGTAGATCAACGATAAGTTTCAGTTTATCAGGAAAAAAATGGACAAAAGCTGTAATGCTATATTAGAGAAGAGCTAGTGTTTGTTTTCAAACACAATCGCAAATTCAATTTCACCAGCGCAGCAGTGCGTTCGTTTATTTGCAGATTGCAGCAGAAATATGGTTTTCTATGACTTTGATAAATTTACAATTATTCGTATCACAAATTTGAAATTAAAATCGATACGAATCGATTCTAAGTTTCGAAAATCGATCTAAAAATTTGAGATATATTTGTTATATTTATGTATATTCACTGTGTATATTTTATATATTGCAATTTTCTCTAACTATACATATTTCAAGGCCTCGTAGTGCGAATTTCTATATTTTAGAGCATTAAAATCGAAATACTTAATTTCATAATAATTTCAATACAATTATATAATTAAAATTCCAAATAATAGTAATTCATGAATGTTATAACTATATTTTTTAGTGCAGTTACGTTATGCTTTACAATGGTAACCTACTAATTAGAAATGCATTAATAAACAATTCCAATTATTTTAAAAAATCGTAACAGATTAGCCATAATTATTCCAATAATTATTAATAGTATTACTTGAAGAGTTCTAATTATGCAATTGTAATTATAATCATATTTACAATTACAATTAAATCATAATTCTAATTATATATCTCTTGACTCGAATTGTATCCCTCCCGAAACCAATAGATGTCGCTACTACTGTTAATTGTCCATCAGTCATTTTGTGCATAAAAGAACACGTACACAATTGTTGCAAATTCCCACTGCATTCTTTCTATTTATGCAATCGTAATCACAGATAACGATGATTCGTTCAATTATTGAAGACCTATTACTTTCTTACGATAATTTTTTCAGATAATCAATTGGTTTTCGAAAAATCGATGTTTCATAACGACAATTTTTATTATTTTTTTCAGATATTTGATTAATTACTAAAAAAAAACCTATTTTTATCAAAACACGCGATTATTCTTTCACGAATATAGTTTCTTCTGCAGTCGTTCATTTCCACGAGACGCTGCGCTGCTTGTAAATTTTCCCCGTTGTTTGTTTTTACGTTGCAATTCTCGCTCGCCATTTTGAATGCACGCGAGAACCGAGAAGTGCATACGTTAATACGTTATCGTCGTTAATCGTCGTCCAACAGTTGCCAACAGTCGAGACACTCGAGAACGCAGTTGCAATGTGTGAGAGTGAGTCCAACTCAATTTAATCTTTGTTGTGTATGTACGTACCCATGGCACTTGATGTATAAATACGTCTTTCGTGTAAAATGGGCAGATGCGAATATTGCAAAAGATCGACGGTAAAGAATAAAAGCGGGAGCTTCCATAGGTTCGTTCATTAGTATTGTATATCTATTTATAATTTATTCAATTCTTTTTTTTGTTTTCTTCCCGAACGCTCTATTTTTCCGATCCAGCTTATTGCCCCAAAGAAAACATTTTATATACCGGGCGTACTAAATGTTGCCATCCATATTTCATTCTGTGAAGGTTCTATTTGCAAATTCACTCGAAATATATAATAATAATAATCATAATCATAATCATAATCAAATGGAATTGTTTGTTTATAAGTGAATTGGAAGTTGTTGCCATGAGAGTGAGTATGGCAAAAGTCGATTATTGGTACCTTGGTGAACCTTACCTACCTGTGAAAATTTACCAATTGACTAAATAAGGTTGCGCAGTGTTGCAGTTTGCAATCATACAAATCTCCAGTGATTCTCAGTCTTGAATAACAAGCAGATTTGCTTCTTATCTACAGTTTCTGTTTTTTTTTTTCGTTATAATAGAAATGGTAACTGTTGAATATAAGAGGCAAATACGCGTATTTACAAAAATAATTTTTCATTCATTCGGATTTGGTTTTGGTTTTCTTAATTGGCATTAAATGAGTTTCTGTTGAAGATTGCTTCGATGGAATATTGTATAATAGCATATGGAAGTAATAATATATAATAATAATAATGATAATAATAATTTTATAATAACATAATAACGAAATAGATAACATATGGAACAATAAGGAGAGACGCACCGAGATATAGCAATTATCTGCATAGAAAAGAATATTCATATTATTTTTTGTTTCGCCACTGCAATATTAATATCAAGTTTTATCGAAATATCTCAATTTCAATATTACAAACATACTGAAGGAGAAAGTAAATGATATTTAGTGTAAGAATTACATTAACACGTTGCACGTGGCGCCATTGTTTAGGGACCGGTGGTGAACCTTCCGTGTGGCCCGTGTCGGTCCTTGGGAACCAGTACCCGACTTTTTGTTTGGCTGGCGTCGGTCCCTGGGACCGACAGTATTGAAGTTAAAAAATAAATGTCTGAATGAAATGTAGTCAAATGTAGTTTCAATGAAAATTATTATAACATTATAATAAAAAATATGGCTTAGATTTACACATATATATAAAAAAATATGACAACCGTGCTTTGGAGTCGCGGATCAGCCTGTATCGTCGCATCATTTGAGGAACGCTCGCTCTATGCCAGCTGAATGGAAAAAACAGCAATTTCGGCGCCACCCTCAACGTGTTAAAATTGTTAATATTATTAAATGCAAAATTATTTATTCCATAACAATTTTTCTTACATCGCAGTGTTGGAAAATACCATCGTTTAGTTAATTACATTCGCCGTCCTACTAACAGGTTTCCCATGGATGCCGCACAATCGGAAATATGGGTGAAAAATATGGGCCGTGAAGGTTGGGTGCCGAGGAAAGACAGCGTCTTGTGCTCCGATCATTTTACACCCGATTGTTTCGATCGAATGTGGAATCGGATCAGGTTGAAGAAAGGCAGCAGGCCAACAATTTTTGTAAGGACAGATGGAACTTATACCGTTGATACTTCTGCATGTGAGTTGCATTACAAAAAAATATCTATAGACACTCCAATCCCAAAATCTTTTACATTTCAATAGAATACATTTTTAAGTGTTACTGAAAAATATTCAATATTATTTTGATGTTTTTGGATTTTTTAAAAATTGGTGAACCAATTTTAAACATATTTTTTAATTCATATTTGTTAGTTCTAATATTTGTTTTTGATACAAAGTTGATTTGTACCTACATCTTAATTGTCTAGGTTTAAATGTGAAGCGTCCGGTACCACTGAGAGTAGAAGCTCTTAAACCAAAACAGGAGACTTCGACGAAATCGTCACATAAATCACCAATAAAGAAGAATTCCCTTACGAATGTACCTACAGACACCTCTGGCCAAAGTGAGTTTCGTCTACTCAATATAAATAAAGATTTTGGAATGCAATATTATGATAATTGACAAATAATAATCGCAAATGCTGAAAAATAAAAAATGGTAAAAATGGTAAAATGATAATAACTAAAAAAAAATGGTAACTGTTCTAAAGGAAATTTAGTTGTTTTTTTTAGTAATTTTCTTTTTTTATAATTTTTCTATTTTTTATAGTTTAGGAGAATTATATTTTTCCAAGATAATTTGAAACCTTTTTATTTAGTAACAAATAGATTCTGTTACCTTCCGTAGAAAGTTCCTGTTATTTATTAGGTTTTCTGATATTTCAGGTTCTCTAACTATATGTACGTTTGCAGATTTTGGTCTGGTTACAAAACGTTCGGTACCACTGAGAGTGGAATCTATTAAAACTAAACAAGACGTTCCCACGAAAACATCACCAAAGAAGAACACGCTTATCAGTGTACCCACGAGTAGTACAGTTCAAAGTAAGTTTATTTTCCAAGTGTTCCGATTATATTTTTTTTTAAAAAGTATCAATTTATAATATGTAATAAGTTACCCACTTGAAAGAAAGTTGTATACTGTTTTCTCAATACTTGAAAATTGTACTTTTGTTTTCTCAATATCTAGATTCATCGAGGCTGACAACCATCAATTTGAAAACATCAACAGCAGGAGGTAAAGCCAAATCACCACAAATTCAGCGTTATCAGTTGAAAGCAATTATGCATGATCATCACTACACGGATAGCCCGCAAACGAATCGAAGCAAACTTCTCGCTACGAGAAGAAAACTAGATTTAGCAAGAAAGGCAAATAAGGTGTTGAAACAAAGGGTAAAGCGTTTGAAAATGACATTGAATAGTTTAAAGGTTATGTTTAATATCAAGAAGGCATAGTTATATGTGTATATATGTATGAGGATTTATACAAAAAGTTGCCTTTCCGTATGAATAATATTATTATCGATATGGAGGTTATGAGAATAATTTCCGTTTGTTATACATAAAATGTGTGATATTTTTTTCAAAATAAATGCACAATAAGTCGATTCACCAGTTAATGGTAGTTTTTGAAACTATCGGCTGTTATTCATTTCTTGGAAGTAATTTTTTCAAAACAATTGTCCAATTTTAAAAATACTTTTTCGGAAATTCTCCTTGAAAGGTTCGTAAATTACCGAATTTCCGAACACTAAAGTTCGAAATGTACCTAAAAAGGTTCATTTACAATTATTTTGTAAAATTTAATACCATTAAAAATTCTAACGATAAGAAAAAAAAATTTGTATCCATAAGAAATTTTTTTATTGATATCAAATTAATATTTATCGAATGTGATACGAAATTCAAATAAATCAATAGTAGTTTCTAAAACTCCTAATGACTGTTCAATTATGTTATTATTTTACAATTTAACTAGAAAATAGGAACTATTCAAATGTCAATTCAATAAATAGGATAATCGTAGATAACGAATAATCGTTAAATAATTAATGATATATTTTGTAACTATACATTTACCGTTTAATCATTCGTTAGAAGATCTTGAATTATAATAATTTCAACAATTTCAGAATATTATTCAGTCCTGTGATTATTACTAATTCGAGGATTTTATCAAAATCAATATAAATTGCCATTCGGCAGCTACGTTTTGGTGCAATTCCGGTCAAGTAGAAATTCGATACTTTATTAATAATTAATATTAATATTTACTTAGTTCATAATTCATATGTAACTAATTTTTCTGCCGTTACTAATTAGACAATAAATTATAAATTTGTTGCGAACTGTGCATTTGAAAATTGTAACTCTATTTTACAAATTAAATTAAATTCTTTTCGTTCATTCAAACAAATTAGACTTAAAATTCTTTTTTTAACGAATCAATACCTGTACTTGGAGATTACGTAATTACCGATTTTCCGAAAAATTTAGATTCGGCAATTCTCGATTAGGGGTAAAAATATTGAACGTTAAAAACTTTAAGAAAATCGTTTAACAGTTTATTCATGGTAATATAGATACTTTTTACAGCGTTCCACGTATTAATTTGAAGACCAATTTGTTTTATACATTATATTTATCAATTTCCTCTCCTATTGTGCAACTTTGCGATCCTTTCTCGACTTATACGAGTCAATTATTATTAATATTAATATTATTATTATTCTGATAATAAATAATAGCATTTAAATACTGAAGTACAGATTGTTAACTTATTACAAAACGCAATTTAATTAATTAATTATTTAATTATTCATTTATTTATACTATATGGCAGTGAGAAGTCGCGTCTTAAATACTGTACTTATTTATTTCATATTCTATCTATTCCTATCAAATGGTTGCAAGGGCGATGTTCGATCGTACCACAATTGTTTAATAACCGCTTTGCTGTTATTCTAAATTATTATCGTATGAAATTCACACTTTACTTTATTTTTCTTTTCTTTTTCTAGGCTGTAGACATCGGTCGGGCGGATTCGGAGCGGATTCGAAGCGGAATCTGCTTTGGGTCGTTTTCAGACTCAGAAAATCCGCTTCGCTATTTTTCTAGCCCGGGACGATTTTATAAAAAAAAAAACAAAAAACAATTAACAGCTTAGCATCTTTTGGCTTCGTTAAGTCTTGTATCTTCAGCTGAGTTACGAATTATGCATCGTATGAGTTATTTCAACATTGCCACGTAATTTTTTTTTTTTCAATGGCACGTCTTGTACCTGTTGTCTTCTTCTCTGACAAAACATACAATTTGTATCGCATCTCTCCTCTTGTACGACACCCATTCCATCAGATTGTGGGTTTTGTTCTTCTCTTTCCTTATCACCATAAGGATACAGTCTTTGGAACTAATCGGAAAATATTATATATATATATATATAATACCGTAATAATTTATAAACACTCTCATCATTGCACTGGACATGAACTTAAATGAATATTGTGGAGCTCCGCCATATCCGTCCAATCTCTCCTTTCACCTCCGATCATCACGTTTCTTATACACCCATTAAAGTTGTCTCGCGTTATTAATGTTCCTTTCGGAGCGGATGCTGTAAATATCCAGAGAAGAAAAAAATTGTAAGTCTTGGAAGAAAATGAATAAGAGAATCTCGTGTTGAGAAAAAAGGGATTACTAATTTTAAGAAATGGGACGAAACGTATTATTTCAGTAGGAACTATTGAAATTCTTTAAAGAAACTTTTTATGGACCTGATATAATCAAATATTTATATTTATAAATATTTAGTTTATAAATGATATAAATTAAAAATGTAAATTATATAATTTATCAATTAATAAATAAAAAATATAAATATCTATAAATATAAACACTTAATCTATGAATACTTATATTTTTTAATTTATTAATTGATAAATTATATACAATTTTTAATTTATATAATTACAATATTTCAATTTATATAATTAAAAATTAATTTAATCATTTACCATTTTTAATTTATATAATGTGGAAAGTGAAAATTTGTAATTATAAATATTTGACTATATCGTTTCTATAAAAAGTTTCTTTCAAGAATTTCAATAGTTGAAATAAATATTTAATTTCTAAATATTACAACAATACAAATTTATTTAATTATAGTTGCATCTCACCTGGCAAGCCGCCAATGTAAAGAGGAACAGTCGCAGTGGATCCCATGAAATGGTAATTGACGTTCGTTGGTAAACCATATTTTTGATCCAATTCGTCTACTTTCAGTGCTAACTCCTCCTCGTTGTAAACCGCTTGGATTTTGTGCCACCGATTGTCGCAAATCGCATAGGGGCTACCCAATTGTTGCTCGACGTATAGAGGAACGTTGTCCCCTAAATCGCCGGACATGACGATCTTCCCATTGTACAATTCCAGGGACAAGGAAGGCGAGCCTCCTGGGGCTGTTATCGAAAGTAAGACGCCGGATAATTCCGAAGTTCGGAATTCCAGTTGCAATTCTAATACCGATCCCAATTCGAAATTTCGCCCTAAAATTAAAGAAACAAAAAAAACGGATATTGATTCTTAGGTTTGAGGAATTTCAGATTTTCAAATTTCTGTAAAAAAAAAGGGTTTCTGTTTTTAGGTGAAGAAAATTTTGTAATATTGTAGGAAATTGTAGCATGTTACAAAATAATAATAATAATTAGTAGAATATAATTTAATAGTAATTGGAATTATTTAATTTAATAATAATTAGTAAAATTTAATTTCACGTTAATTAGTAGAACTATTTGTGAGATAAAAGTTGGACTATTATAGCAAAATTATTTTTCTGTATTCTGTAAAAAGTTCTTTCTGCACAACTTTTTTAAAAATATAATATAAAATGAAAAATAAAATAAAAAATAAATATAACACATTTTTTTTAATAATATAAAAATAGAAATTTCCAAAAATTCTGAAATCACCAAAATTCCAAAAACTCATGATAAAAATAAATATATTTTTCAAGATTTGCGATAAAGTTTAATTTGTAGACAACTAAACTGTGTCTTTATGTTATTGAATATGGAATCAGAAAAAGACTTCAAAATTAATTACAATTTTGATAATTAAAAAAAATATTTAAAAACTTCTGAATTTTTCAGAAAAAAATTAAAGAAATGTTATCACAATTTTTTAATTATTCATTCATACATTTTTAGTTATTCGTAAAAATTTTAAGATTTTCGGAAACAAAATTCAGAAAAACTAATTTTTCCTAAAAAATCTATCTTTTTTCTCAACAACTCCCAGAATCTATTTCAGAATTTTTCGGAGAAATTTCAGAGAAACAGTTTCACTAAGGCCGTGATCGAAACAACAGGTGTGTTCCACGGGTTAATAAAAAATAGAGAAAAAAAAATTCTTACTGTAAACAGCATAAGCTTCTCCCTGGAAATAGGCCCCACTTTCCACACTGGGAAAACATTGGCCAACGTTGTAGGCCCTACTGGTGGACCCGACCATGTCGTAAATGTGCCCATTTACCCTGAGACCTCTGATGCAACCCTTCAGAGTCTCCAATTTGACGACCACTTGCTCCGGTAAGGGCGTCCCGCTTTCGGGAAGTCCCCCGATGTACATAACAGGCGATAATCCGATTTTTTTGGGGATTTTGATGGTCCGAGGAGTCTGCGAGTCCACCAGCATCGTCAGCTTCCTCTCGTCGTGGCTGATGACCACTCGGTGCCAGTTGCCGTCGTTAAACGGAGTCTTGAACAAAATCTCCTTTTTCTGCTTGCTTTTCACCAGCAACAACAATTGCCCATCTCGCAGAATCACCATCAGATAATGCTTCATCCGAACTCGACCCTGAAACAGATTTTAATCAGATTTTTTATCATTTCGGGGGATTGCAATTTTTTTTTAAATGATAGAAAGTATCGGATCTGCAGCGAATATCAATTTCAAGACTGCAGTGAATTTTTCTCTTACATAAAATTTTTGCTCCACGAAATTTTAAATATTAAAAAAATTGGTACCAAAGGATTATAGCGAATTTCAAGATCCGAGTATAACAATTGAATGGGTCAGCTCAGAAACGTTGTAAGGTACAAATTGCCAATTGTTAAAAAAACCCCGAAAAGGAAAAAAATAACCGGATGGTGCAATAATTGTTTTAAAAAATTTGTACCTTACAACGTTTTTGAGATGACCCATTCAATTATATTTTTTTTAATTATATTTTGTATTGTATTTTCATGTAATGAAAAATTCCAAATTATTGTACTTTTAGGAACAGAAATACTCCAGCGAAAATATTTCCCTGAAATTTCTGTGGAAAACTCCAAAATGGATTCTCGAATTTAATTATAATAATTGAACAAAATCATAAATAAAAAAAATTAAATTTCCGGAATATTCTTAAAAAAATATTTTGAACAAAAGTCTAATTTTTCAAAGAATGAATTTTCCAGTAAAAATTCTAGTTATCCAGAATTTTTTTCAAACCTTTGAATTTTTTAGAAAAACTTTTTCTACAATAACAAAATCTGAAAACATTTTTAAATATTTATCTGAAAAACGTTTTCATACTTTTTCTCGAAAAATATCAGAATTTCGTTACTTTACACCGAGAATTTCAGAATTTCTCCATCCCGATTTTTAAAATTAATTGTAAGATCTGAAATAATTTTTTTCGATCGATCCGACCGTAAAAATTTGCCAAATGTCTGCCTACCGGGGTAATGAACAACAATCCGTTGGGGTAATACGTCCTGAAGTCGAATTCGATGGCGTATTTGTCCTCCCAGAATTTTTTGAAATTCAGGTAAAGCTGCGTATGACTGTGCTGCTTGTCCCCGAATTTTAGCGCACCAGGTTCCAGCGAATAATATGGCACTTTTTGACAACCTTCCGGTTGAGTGGACATCCCTCGCGATAAGGGAGCGGACGCTGCATAACTGGGTGGATCTTTTCCCATACTTGGACCCGAACGACCGATAAGAGCGTGTTCGAAACTCGTCGCCTCGTCGAATCTCACGATTCTGCAAAGAATCAGACATTTTTTGCTGACTATAAAATCAATTTCAAAAAATTATTACTAATTAAAATAATTATCAATGTAAAAAAATTAATCAACAAGTCATAATTTCTTTTTTTATTATGAAGAAGAAATTTTTCCTTCCGGCAAAAATTAAATGGCAAGTTTGGAACCTAAAAGAAAATTTTCTCGTGACCTGGAATGCAAAAAAAAAAAATTACAAACTCAAAGAATTCGAAAAAAATTACATACTCGTCGTTAAAAATAACATCCCTTAGGGCACCGTACAGGGGAACAGTGGTTTCTATCATTTTTGTGTTATTGATAAGAGCCGGTAGGCCCCCGAAGAACAGACCACCGTTTGAATTTGGTCCCCTGATAGCAGCACCAGTTGGAAGTCGTCCTCCGGTTTGATACGCATCGTCGATCCTCAATTCCACGTCTTTTCTTCTTTTCAGCACCGTCACGGAATGGTACTTGCCATCGTTGAACGTATTGTTTGTTTGCAGGACCAATTCCCCTTTACCAGCATTCAGTCGGATTTGAACTTGACCGTCAATTATACAGGCCGAGTAGTAACTGTTCTTCTGAAAAATTATGATTTTGGAATTTTTACATATTATTATTATTATTATAATTTTTATTAACACTTTGCCGTCCGCGCGTCTGCTCGGGATTCTTTCGTTTGGCGCCGGTATAGATCTTTGTGTACGACACCAACGTGGTGCCACCGGCGCTTGCCTGATAGTTGTCGCATGGCACCAACTTGGTGCCACCGGCGCTTGCCTGATAGTTGTCGCATGGCACCAACTTGGTGCCACCGGCGCTTGCATGATAGTTTTCACATGGCACCAACTTGGTGCCACCGGACGCCATAGTGTTAATAATAGATTTTATTACTTTTTCAATTAGAATGATTTTTTTTTTTTTTAAATTGTAATCAGAATGCTTGAAAAAATTATCTTTCTATTCACGTCACTTACATTAGCGACATCATCTCCAGCACTCGCAGCATCTTCGAGTCTGTCCTCTTGTCCCTCGAAAGTTGATAACAAAAGCATAGCTTTCGCCTGCATTGTCCGGAAAGAAAAGCTCATCGACGATGATATCTTCCGTAGAGAGAAAGATCGATGCTCCAGGTATCCGTCTCCGAAGAAACCGACGATTTTCAGTGGCTGTAAGGGAGGAAAAGAAAAAGTTATTTTTCATGAGATTCTGTCGGATTAAATTTGACATCGATATTATTATATTCCAATAATGTAATTTATTCGAAAATGAGGTGGAAAATGCAAAATAAAAATGTACACTTTGCCGTGACACCAACGTGGTGCCACCGACGCTTGCCCGATAGTTTTCGCATGGCACCAACGTGGTGTCACCGGACGGCACAGTGTTAATGTCACGTCTAATTGCAATTAACAATTTTTGTCTAGATAAAAAAAATGTCACGTTTTGTACTTGGCATCTAATAATTTTTTGCATTTTAACATTTTCTTGCATTTTAACATTTTCTTGCATTTTAACATTTTCTTGCATTTCATAATTTTTTTTTGGCACTGATCATTCTTTGCAATTAATAGTTTCTTGCATTTCATAATTTTTTTTTGGCACTGATCATTCTTTGCAATTAATAGTTTCTTACATTTAATGATTTTTTTTTGTAATTCATAAATTCCCTGCGATTCATAATTTTTCTCCAGGTCTTCCTTAAAAAAAAAAAAGAAGCGGTACCTTGTTGCCACAGGATGGCTCTACGCCATAATACTGCTCCGCCATAGGATCGTATCCTTCTTGAACATTGATGTTGGAAATGCAACCGAGGAACGACACTCTCGTGGGTAGAGTAAACTTCTCGGATTTGAAACTCGGGGGTAGTCCTCCAAAGTAAAATTTGGCTTGGGCGAAATCCGGGATCTGGTCCTTTGCCGGTTGAGGCGTTGGTGCGCCAATTATCTGGTCGATCTCGCCGTTTATGCTCAACCTGCATTTTTCGATATTTTTGCGCAACTGGTACTGTCGGAATGCATCGACTTTCGTCCAGTTGCCGTTGTTGTACTTGTGCACGGACGACATTTTCAGGCTGACGTTTTCGCCGTATCCGATTCGCAGGATGACTCTTCCTTCGCGCAGGAAAATCGCCACGTGTTGGTGCTGGAATTGATAATTCATTTTTTAATATATTTTGGGAATATTAAAAAAGATTTTTTTTCTACATGAAAAGGAAATTTGATGTTCCCAGAACAAGGTTTGAATTTTCTTGAAAAGTAATTCCCAACAACTAACACTACGCCGTCCGGTGGCACCACGTTGGTGCCATGCGAAAACTATCGGGCAGGCGCCGGTGGCACCACGCTGGTGTCGTACACAAAGATTTGTACCGGCGCCAAACGAAAGGATCCCGCTCAGACGTCCGGACGGCAAAGTGTTAAAAGCTATTTAATGAAAATTCTTTAGTTACATCGTTGTTATTCGTGGCGAGGAAGAGAAGTGCGTTTTCGTCGAAAGTTCGGAAACTGATGGAAACCCCGAAGGTATATTTATCGTAGGGACCCGAGGTCACTCTACTTCGAACTGCATATCCTTCCCCGTTGAAACTATAAGCGACGTCGTCCCGGATGTCCTCAACCCTGTAATTTAATATTTTTGCATTTTTAAAAATTTGTCTGAACATATTTTCTGTAAGATAACAAAGAATTGAATGAGTCACCTCAAAAACGTTCAAAATAGAAATTGCAAATTGTTCAAAAACTCCTGAAAATGTAAAAAATAACGTGATGGATTTTTTAAAACAATTTTTTCAAAAAATGGATGGATTTTTAAAAAAATGAATGGATTGTAAATTTTTACAAAATCCACCAGGTTATTTTTTTCATTTTCGGGGGTTTTGGAACAATTGCAATTTGTACCTTACAACGTTTTTGAGGTGACCCATTCAATTATTATGTTGGTGCAAAAGTAATTGCGGTCTTAAACATGCAGGTTTACAGTAGAAACCGCAATTATTTCTACACCACAATGCGGCTACGAATTTTAGCCTATTTTAATTTTGTTTTTGGAAAAATTTTTCTTTAAAGGTAAAATTGTCATTTTTCTGTATTAGCCAAAATTATTAAATTCATCTACCCTTCGACGCAAGCTCCGCATGCATTATTAGGAGCTGTTGTGATGAAGTTCCACAGTCCAATTGGCTTTCCATCCAGGTGGACTTGGTGCACGCAACCGGGTAATCCAGCGAAAGCTACTAATTCGGGGGGTCTCTTTTGCGATTCGTTAATTTCTCCAATCCAAATTCTATCCGACGATGTGACATCGAATCGACTATATTCCGAATTTGTACTGTTGAGTACAGGCAGATACTTCCCGGAAGTCGAGGCTTGCTTTCGGACACTCAGTTTGCCCACGTGTCGTATCCTGGATTGAGAACAAACTTGGGTCTTTAAATAATCAGATTGAAAATCGTAAATAAAAAAAAATTAAATTCCTGGAATATTCTTTAAAAAAATGTTTCGATCAAAAGCTTAATTTCTGAAACAGGACAAAAATTCAATTTTTATGTTACAAAATAAAGAATCGACATTTTCGAATACGGTTAAAAAAATCGTATATTTAAGAGAGAACTTTTGAAGAATTTGAAATTTAGAGTTTACAAAGCAGAAGTTTCAAGCTTCAAAATAAGAACGAATGGAAATTATTATAATGGTTATTTTGGGGTTTATAAAATCTAAAATCACAGATTTTTTTTGTACCTTTCGGCTTCAACTCGATACCAAACATTATCATCCCGCGGGTTTCCTGATTCTAATACTTCTGGGTGAGTTACAATTCCAGTACCACCTCCAACGTTCCATACAAATCGTATTTTCCTGTTCACCATTTCCAAAGCCACAAAGTCGTCCTGCAAAGAGTTGGCTATGTAAATAATCAGGCAACCAGGGTTTTTGCAGAGAAATTTAAAATAGAAGTAATTAAAAACTATAAATACTAAAATTTTCTAAATATAACAATAATTTTGACATGAGAGAAAACGAGCCTTTAATAAATTTCAATAAAATTTTATACGTTACGGAAAAACAACGGGAGAAAAAAATGAAAAAAAGCTGTAATTAATAATTCTTACATTCACACTGCTGGGTAAATAAAAAAGAGATCCTTCCTTTTGGTCACCAGTGACTGCGAATGTCATCATAATCGTGGTCGTAGGCGATGGTTGCAAGTGACCAGGTCTATAAGAACGTCCACATTTTTTGCCTTCGATAGACCTCAGAGATATTCGAATCTGCAACAATTATTTATATTGATTATCAACAACAGAAAATAACTAGAGATGCGAATAATAATTATTAATAAAAAAATTATTTAAGCAGAAACGTTTATGATTTTTTGCACAAATGTTTAAATTCGAACAAATTTGCAAAATATATTAGGGTGTCCCATAAGTTTTTTCCGCGCCACGCTATGTATGACCTCGAGTCGGAAAGGAAGGAACTTATGGGACACCCTAATAGAATAATTCCTTCGGTTTGGAATTTTTTTTTTTTTGAGAAAAATATTTTCAAAAATCTTCTCTTTTACCCCTTCAGCTGTATTTCTTGCTTCGGCAATTTTGTCTTTCAAATTCTGCAGCCTCTCCGAAAGGGTGTTGTTCCAGTTATGAAATTCCAATTGTCGCTTTTTAAACGCTGTCTCTAAACTAGTTAATTTAGAGTCCGCCTTTCTAATGTTACTTTGAGCCTCGGCAACTGCAATAAAAAAAAATTATTTTTCGGTAGAATACGAATTATTGATACATTTTTTTACATATCTTTCTTTTTCTAATCCCGGATGATCTTCTCATGTGAATGCAAAACTTCAAGTTGTAAATATCCAGTTTGTAGTTTGTAGTTTTTCAGAAATTAGATTTTTTAATAGCAATAATAATAATTATAATAGAGAAAATAATAATTACTTACGAGTTTCACTCGCTAAGCTGATTGTTGAATCTCCTTCGCGTTTTAAATCCTCCAACTTTGGTTTCAAATTATTCTTAATTCCACTTTTATAATCGTCAATCAGTTTTTTAGTTTCTGCGACAGATTGTGTCGTATCTTCGTTATCTGCCATTATATCTTCCAAGTCGTCCTCCCCTGGAAGAAAAAAAAAATGTATTTATATAACAATTTTCCTGGGAGTTAACAAGAGAAAAATTTAATTTCAGTTGAACAAAATTTGCAACTAGAATAAAAACATGTAGAAGAAAAGATGATTTTCTTGTGAAAATTAATAACAACAGTGAAAGAAGTTAATTAATGTGATATTAAAAAAAATATAACTACATTTTTCAAGTCTAAATAATAAATAATAAATTTCAATTAATTTATGAAATTCAAATTTTCCTTTTAAAATTTTCTAATTCACGAAATTGAAAGTTTGTAATAAAACTTTATTTAAGTTTGTAAAAAAATTTATTCAATTTATTTATTAAAGTTTGTAATAAAATTTTTAATTCGAATTGTACACCCTTATTATTTTTCAGAAGGCGAAAATTGTCGATTTCAACCCCCTAAATTTCATTTATTATTTTATTTGTTATCGAAATATTTATAATAGAGGTATACTCACAATCGTTGCCATTAGCTTGCAGTTCTCGTAGTTTCACGTTTATCTGATTGTCTCGAATTCCTGTGTTGTTCAACGAGTGTTTTAGAAATAAAACAGCCTGTTTTTGAGATTCCAGCGAAGATTTGGCGGAAGATATGGGACCTTCCAAATTTTTCGCACGATTCCAGTATTCCATAGATTTTTTGGACTTTTCCGTGGCTATATCTATCAATGATTTCGAGCCCGAACCTTCAGGATATACCTGAGGAGGATCATTATTTGTTAATTAAATCGTTCAATTTATTAATACCTCGTATTTGTTTGAAATTTCGTAACTCAATAAAAATAAAAATTTCGTTTACAGAAACTAGTTTGTTCATTGCAATTATATTGATTTAATTGTAACAATTAGTATGTCTTTATTATTTCGTGTTTCAATGAAAGTACAATTTTCGTTACCGTATTTATTATAATTACCTGCAGAAACGTTTCATTTATCGAATTTATTGTCATTTCTCCCGATGCTTTCGCCGATTTTAGACAATCTACGATATTTTTATACGCTTGACTCGCTTTGAGTGGATTTGCAGCTTCGTCTCGTGTATCAGCGAAAAGGCTACACCGAAAACACAAAATAACAATGTTTAAAACATAATAATAATATTAAATAAATTTTATTAATAATAATAATAATAATGATAATATTTTTTTACCTCACATAATCATCAACGTAATCCACTAAACTTTGAGCGTGTTCCACAGCAGGTATGACATATTTCTCAGAATATTCGTCATTCAATCTATAAAGAATGGTCTCTTTCACATTGAGTTTTTCCGTCCAATGTGCCAATTTGTTCCTTAACTCTGGAAGATCCTGGAACAAGAACAAAATAATTGTTTTATCCGAAGTATTAGAAAAAAAAATTTATCACCGAAATATGTAATATTTTTAATAGATTTAATTTTTTTCAGATTTTCAGAAATTTTTGATACTGTGGGAATTATGATTATTATTATTTAATTTCAAGGATGATATTTTCTGAAATTTTTCTAAGCAACATATTTCGTTAGTAAATTTTATATTCGGGAATTTTTAAATCCTCCCTCCTCGTTTTATGATATTAAATATTGATTTTCGCGAAATTTCATTTTGCAATATTTAAATCTGAGAATTTCAGGATTTTTAATAGTTTCTTTTGAAAATTTGGTGTTACTAATTCGAAAGCAGAAATTTATCTTCGAAATATGTAATATTTTAAATAGATTTCTAAGAATTTAGGTGGAAAATCCATGGAAACCATAGAGATCAATTAATTGATCATTTTTCTCTTTCCATGGTTCAATTTTCACACCCACGCTTTCTCAGTTTTTTTGAAAACGAAATTTCCAAATACCTCAAAATTATTCTTAGCATCAATGAGGAATCCATTAGCTTCGTCGTTAAATTTATTGCCATCGCTGAGATTCTCATTGATTTCAGTCCCCATCGACGCCAATTTCTCACGTTTATCCATTCCCTCCACGAAAGAGTCGTTAATTTGATTGTAGAGTTCATCGTAGGAGAATAGTGTCTCCATGGTTTTCTCAATTATCGTCAAGGCATCTTCCAGTTTCTCATTGAGACGATTTCCCCGTGTCTTTGCCATTTGCAGCGGTTCCGTTGCATCGTAACGGGAGTTTATCCATTTTACAGAATCTTCCACATCTCTGAAATCAAGAAAATTGGTGGTTCTTAATTAATAATCACGCAGGAGAAGGGTCTTATTAAAAAAAAAATTTAGGATCAGGGTCATTCAATTGATCCTTGTAAATAAAGATGTTTAATATTAATTGGAGGAAATTTATTTATTTTTTCAGATTTTTACAAATTTTCGATACCGTGGGAATTATGATTATTATTATTATTTATTTTCAAGGATTATATTTTCTGAAATTTTTGTAACAAAAAATATTTCGTGAGTGAATGTTATATTCGGGAATTTAAATAATTCCCGGTCCTGATTTTGTGAAATTAAATATTGATTTTCGGGAAATTTTATTTTGCAATACTTAAATCTGAAAATTTAAGGATTTTTAATAGTCGCTTTAGAAAATTTGGTGCCAGAATGCTTTATCTGAAATAATATGATATAGAGAAGAAAAGAAATTTTCTCATGAGGACTTACTGGATCAAAGTTTCAATTTCCTTGGTTTTTTTGGACAAATTGACACTTTTCATATGTTTCAAAATCATTTTTGCTTCCGCCAAAGCTTTCCTGGTTTCAATTTTTTTCTCGTCGTCTCCGTACCTTGATAACTGTTCGACGATATCTGGAACAGTCTTGAATGAGAACAAGTCGGAAGATTTGTAACGTGCTGCTTAAATAGTAATTTCTATCATGCTATGAAGTCAGAGATCATTTTGGATTCGTTGGAAAAACGAATTTTAATTCACATTAAAAGACACATTTTTAATGAATTCGAAATTTCTATTTTTTTTTCTTTTGGAATAATTAGAAATTTTTTAGAAGTCATTTTTTCTATAAAATTCACAATTTTCAGTTCTTCGATTCGAAAATTCCAATTGTTCGCTTTTCCAAAGATTTTGGACTAAGAAATCCAATGACATTAATAGTAATAATAGTAAGAGTGATAATTATAGTAAAAATTATAAAAATTTAATGAAATTATAGAAGTAGAAACATTTTATAAAATTACTTAAATTATAAAAATTAGGTATAAGAACTTTTTCATGATAAAAAAAAAATAAAAAAATACCTTTAATTTGTTTTCTCGTTTCTTCAATTTCCATTTTCACGTGCGTCACGTTTCTTTTACAACTTTCAGTATTCGATTGCACCGTTCTCCCATATTTCACATGATCATTCGCCTACAAACGAACCAAATATTAATTAATATACAGCAAAATATAATTTATACCATTAAACATAAATATTTTTTATAATAAATATTTTTCTGCGAAGGGGTTTGTTGTAAACAAATAATAAAAAAAGAAATTCCTAAACAACATTTTTTATTTTCAAATATTTTTATTAAATCCTGCTTCGAACCTACCCTTCTTAACAAATTCTCGGCTTTAGCGACGTATCTCTCGTAATCCTGCCACGGCAAACCCTTCAATTTCCTTTTTAGTTCATCCTCGAACTCCAGGATGCCGAGAAGCCTGGTGATGTTAGAATCCACGTGGGAAAGTTCTTCCCAAGGTGGTGGAATATACCCATCCGCGATATGAGTGGTTTCTCTAGCCAGCACGTCCACGAGTACGGCAATTTCGTCCAGCAAAATTCCAGTACAATTATCGTCACACGCTGCAAAAAAAATAGTATTTTTTGTAATTAATATTGGGTTGGCAACTAAGCAAATTGCGAATTTTGTCATTTATTCGCTTTGAAAATATACAATGAAATTCTAAATATTGAAATCGTCAAGGGGCGAAAAATAGCAAATTTATAAATTTCATTACTATTGGGCTGGCAACTAAGTAATTGCGGATTTTGTCGTTTACTTGCTTTGAAAAATCCGCAATTACTTAGTTGCCAACCCAATAATAATGAAATTTATAAATTTGCCGTTTTTCGTTCCTTGACAATTTCAACAATTAAAATTTAATTTTTTATGAATCTAAAGAACAAAAATATGGAAACGAAGATTCAACTTACACGTGCAAATATCGTTGATGAAAACATGACGAGGTGCCAAACACTCGGAGCAGTCTCTTCCAGTGGATCCTGCTCTGCAGTTGCATTGTCCAGTTTCTGGATCGCAATCGTCGCTCGTACTTCCGGCAAGATTGCAATTGCATGGGATGCACTTACCTCCCGGATTTCGCGGTGTCCCGTAAAACCCATAGGAGCATCTTTCGCATCTCGAACCCGAGTATCCTGAAAGAAAAATTTTCTTAGAAAATTTATCTGCAAAAATAAGGGTAGTTTTTTTGTTTCTTTTGGAGCACCACTGGCATTTTATAGTTACTGTATCGTACCAATAGTGGATATCAATTAACGCTATGCCGTCCGGCGGCACCACGTTGGTGCCACGCGAAAACTATCGGGCAAGCGCCGGTGGCACCACGTTGGTGTCGTACATAAAGGTTTATACCGGCGCCAAACGAAAGGATCCCGATCAAAAGTGCAAAGTGTTAATTGGAGTTGCTTACCAGGCTTGCAATGGCAAACTGGCTCGGAATCGGACCGGACGATGCAACTGGAGGAAAATCTCTTATCGTCCTGCGGGCAAGGACACGGTCTGCATCCTCCGAAATCCGGATGCCCGTGGAAACTGTCGGCGCATTTTTCGCAGCTTGCTCCCGCGGTATTTTCTCGACAATTCTGAAATCGTGGAAAGAAAAAAGTCAGCAAAGCTCGAATTTGCAATTTTTGGCCACCAATTTTCGGATTTTGGATATTAACACTATGCCGTCCCGGTGGCACCACGTTGGTGCCGTGCGAAAACTATCGGGCAAGCGCCGGTGGCACCACGTTGGTGTCGTACACAAAGATTTATACCGGCGCCAAACGAAAGAGTCCCGATCAGACGCGCGGACGGCAAAGTGTTAATTAACTACCCGGTGTTTCTGTTCAAGAAAAAAAATTGTTTCTCTATATTTCGGGACACAAAGCGGGACAATTCCGTACCAAGCAGTATCCAGTCTCCTTCTCGCAGATCTCGGACCTTCCGTTGCACTCGCAAGGTTTGGCCTGGCCCACGAGGTCGATGATGATCGTGGAAGTGACCGTCGCGTTATTGTACCATCTGTAGAAACCCAAGCTAGGATCTTGGCACGATGTGCCGTTGTATTCCATGGGACATTCGCAAACTTCGATTCCAGTTGCCAGAGGAGGTGAGTGAGTTGGAGTCAAAGTCGCAGCGTCCAGGGAAGCCTCCAAAAGTCTGGAAAAAAGAAAGAATTTTTGATTCAACTCCCATGAGGTCCTAGAAAATGTTCATCCGCGAGAGGACGAAGGGGAAGGAAATGGGGAAAATATAGTGGTTTGAAATTTTCATTGGTACCATTTTCAAGATCTAGTCACGATTATTTTTTTAAACGGATTTTTAACTCGCTGATTGGGGTCCCAAACGCCCCAGTCTACATCATTTTCCATTTAAACATTTTTAGAGTAAAACATTTCTGCAATTTTTTTTCATATTATAAATATTATATTTTCATATAATAACCTACTCCAAAATCCAGAAATCATAATTTCGAGATTTTAAAATTTCAAATTGAAAATTGAAAATACTAGTTCCAAAACTTTCCTCTACTAGAATATGAAATTTCAAATTTCAAAATTCAAAATTCTACGTTCTATAATTCCAGATTCCAAAATACCAAATTCAGAAATTCCAAATAATAAAATTTCAAAACTTTCCTCTACTGGAATATAAAAATACCAAGATCCAAAATTTTAAACTGTATAATTCCAACTTTTAAAATTCCAAATTCAAAAATTCCAAATACTAACTCTACAAAAACCAATTAAGTTCTTTAATTGAATGGGTCACCTCAAAAACGTTGCAAGGTACAAATTGCAAATTGTTCAAAAACCCCCAAAAATGAAAAAATAACCTGATGGAATTTTTTTAACAATTTTTTTTAACGGATGGATTTTTTTTAAAAAAACCTGATGGATTTTTTTTTTCATTTTCGGGGGATTTTGAACAATTTGCAATTTTTATCTTACAACGTTTTTGAGGTGACCCATTCAATTATTAAAAAAAGAAACTATAAAACCCATTTGTGCTTTTTACACATTTGTCCTTATTTCAACAAGAGCATTATTTTCCAATCCTCACTTTCCTATAGAATTAAATTAAATTAAATTAAATTAAACCATTCTATAGTTTTTCTACAGTATGTACAATAGTTGAGGCTTGTGTACTTTTCCCCCAGTGTGAGATTGAAAATTTATCAAAGTGAGGGATTTAGTACCCATATAAGGCAGTAAATAGGAAAGGTGTTATTATCGAAGCCTCTATAAATATGAATCCGTTGGTAAAACGTGAACGTGGTTGTTTAACCATAGAATTGAACATTCTTATCTTTGTGGATTTTCCAAAGAATAAGTGATAGGTGGTGGATTCCACATAGCGGTAAAGTCGTGAATCACCCGTTTGAATTAGCGTGGGCGACTTGGAAATATGATAAATGGGCACGCTTGAATATAGTAATTGAAGGGCGCAGCGAGGAGAGATACAACCTGAGAAAAATACTATACTTCAATGTTTCCCACCAATGTCCGTCCGGGCTAGACTTCAGTTATATATTACGAATTGTTATCGGTTACTTAGATGTACGTACTCCGCAGAAGAAACTGACGGGACCTCGCCATGTAAGCATGTAACTATGCGTGGCTATAACTAATTACATCTGCAATGAAGCGTTTCTATCGGATAGAGCAACTGCAAAAAAAATTCTATCGCATCACCGTCCGGAGCTTTTATGAGACTGCAAAATTTGTCTGATTCTAGCGTGGGAGGTTCCACTTGAAAAAAATAATGATCGGTGCACATTTTATTTTGATAAGAAATATTTTTATAGTACACATTTTTTAGTCACCTTATAGTTTCTTTATAGAAATCTGCTTTAGATTAAATTTTTTTTTTCAGAGTAGTTTTGGTGAAAAGTCATTATTGAAGGTTCCTATTTATTTTTCTTTTTGGTAAGAAATTAGGAAAAGTACCTTTAGCCGAATCTAGTTTGGATCGAAAGTGCGATCATTGATTTTATAATTTTTTATGAAAGCTACATTTTTTTTTGTCTTTAGGAAATATACTCTTGCTCGATTAGAGAAAGTAGAAATTTTGAATATAATAATGCAATAACATTTTGAATTTGAAATAGGTAGAATTTTTCAAATAAATTTTTGCAATATATATATATCATAAGTGAATCTATAATTAAGCACGAAACAAAATACGTACACGGCTTTAGTAAAATCCGAATGGTCCGAGGCTTTGATAAAAATGTATTGGAGGTTCTGCAAAGCCACCATCAAGATCTCCCTGGTTACTTTGTAATCTGGCCTATTTTGTAGCTGCCAGAAGGATTCCTGTAATCTGGAAGGAGGAGATTCATCCGATTATTGGCAAATCTTATCAAATTTTTAGAAAATTAAATAATAATTACAATAATAATAATTATAATAATAATAATAATAATAATAATAATAATAATAATAATAATAATAATAATAATAATAATAATAAGAGAAAAATGTATCAAACAGTTCTGGAATAAATACAGGAAATTTACAAAATAATAACAAAAAGATAAACAGATGAAAAAAATGAAATTATTGATTTTTGTACACGGAAGTTTTTTCTTCGCTCCTTGATAAAGGGGTAGGTAGACCATAAAATTAATGCAAAAGGTATCTTACCGAACGGAGTGGCGATTGTTATCTGGCGGTACAATAGGATAGTGTTCCAAAATGATTTTATTATTGCCACGTAATTGCACGAGAGGGTACCGATTGTTGGATCGCAGAGGAGTCCCTCCCTCCGTGACTATCTTAAATCTCAAGTATCCCCCGTAAGAAATCACCTAAACAGAAGAAACGAAATTGATGTCTTCCAGGTAAGTCAAGAATTCTTAAGAAATTTCGAATTTTTGAAATCGTAAGTCGACGGATCTTGCAAATTTTTGTAAAATATTTCTACTATACGTCAGAAATCTTTCTACAATATTTCAGTATATTGCAGTTAAAAAAAAATAATTGAATGGGTCACCTCAAAAACATTGTAAGGTACAAATTGCAAATTGTTCGAAAACCCCCGAAAATAAAAAAAATAACCTGATGGATTTTATTTAAGAAATCCATCCATTTTTTAAAAAATTCATCCGTTTAAAAAAAAATTGTTTAAAAAATCCATCAGGTTATTTTTTTCATTTTCGGGGGTTGGTGAACAATTTGCAATTTGTACCTTGCAACGATTTTGAGGTGACCCGTTCAATTGTATAGTATTTCAAAAATATTGCAACAATACTCTAGAAATACTGCTACATCGCCTGAAAAAATATTTTTCCCAAGGTTTCCGTCACCTGTATATTACCTTATCTCCTAAAAAGGATTCCGGAAGTTGCCAATACAGTGGGTAATCGTAATAGAGGTTTGTCGGCAAAGAAATGTCCCCCTCGGTTTCTGGTATGAGAGTCAGACCATTTGTTGAGTTGAGTCCGCCGTTGAGCGATGGTATAATTGTTGAATAACCAAATTTATTCACCTGAAATCATAATAAAAAGGATTCAGATATAGAATTTTTAATTTTCTTATTGACACTTTGCCGTCCGCACGTCTGATCGCGATTCTTTCGTTTGGCGCCGGTATAAATCTTTATGTACGACACCAACGTGGTGCCACCGGCGCTTGCCCAGCAGTTTTCGCATGGCACCAACGTGGTGCCACCGGGACGGCATAGTGATACGCATAGTAATTTATCATAATTGTTTTTCATTATTTAGGAAGAACCTGGAGATTTTCCCAAGTTTTGGATAAAAAATTTCTATTTAAAAAGTCAAGGGGAAAATTATTATTGAAATTTGCAACAAATAATGATTTTTTTTTGTTTTGATGAAAATGATTTGTTCCAAAATTATGGATTACTTTGTGAGAAAGTTTTAAATTCATACGATTTGAAAAATGAGATATATAAAGGATTTTTTTCGTATAAAAAAAAATCTCTACTTACGTAAACGTCGTTAATTGTATCATTGATGTAAAGAACGCGAGGTCTAACGAGTCTTCGTTGTCCCCAGGCGAGTCCAGCTTGTTGGCAATTTGTGGATCTGCCGAAACAGAAACATTCCGTGCATCCTAAAGCATTTTCACTGGAGAGTCCAAATGTTCCTTCTTTGCACTGATCGCACTGCCTTCCAATTGCATTTTGCTAAAATCATTTTCAGATTATTAATTATTGTTACGCGATATGGCATTTGTATGAATAAAAAATAAATTGTTTAATTTTCTGGTTCGAATGTTGTTACAATATTTCAGAAATATTTCTGCAGGATTTTAGAAACATTTTCCCAATTCTTCGACAATATTTCTACTATATTTCAAAAATATTTAAACCACACCTCAGAAATAGAATATTTTTACAGAACTTCAGAAACATTTTTACAATATTGCTCAAATATTCTTATAACATTTCTGGAAAATTTAAATAATATTACATTTCTGCAGTTCCTAAAAAAATCTTTACGATTCTTCCAAAATATTCCTACAATATTTCTCAAATCTTTCTACAATATTTCTCAAATATTCTTACAACATTTCTGGAAAATTTAAATAATATTATATTTCTGCAGTTCCTAAAAAAATCTTTACGATTCTTCCAAAATATTCCTACAATATTTCTCAAATCTTTCTACAAAACTTCTAAAATATCTTTACTTCAAAAAAAACCATTTTGCAACATCTCAAAAATTTGTCCACAATATTTCTGGACTATTTCTGCAATATTTATAAAAACTTTTTTTCTTTACTTTTTCATATCCTGGAATAAAATATTCAAATTCTTGCACATCAATGGAACGATTACAGTAGTTCCTGAAAAAATGTTTTTCCATAACCAGGAATTTTCATTGATCCAAAAAGTTTCTTTAATCGCTACCTTGCAGGGACACTGTCCCGTTGCATCGCACTCGCAGACGTCGGTCTCGCAAGGAATGGTACCGGCAGCGTTACAATTGCATAGTTTGCACCTCGGGTACCCGTAGTATCCTTTGGCACAGCGATCGCACCTCAGACCATCGAAGCCGATTCTACAGGGACACTGGCCATTGAAGTCACATTGAGTCCTTAGAGATCCTGGCGTACAGGCGCAAGGTTTGCAACCTTTTCCGGGCACCAGGTGGTAAGAGCCCGGTCTACATCTGTCGCAATGTTCACCAAAGGCCAATGTGGGACATATGCAACGTCCCGTATCAGGGTCACAAATGTGACCCGGTCGATCGCACACGTCGCAAACTGGAACAAACAGTTAGTCTTTAATCATGAGCGTGTGTCTGCAATTTCTTTCTGCGATAGAAAGTTCTTTGGCAGATGGAAGAGTTGTAGCGATGAAAAAAAAATATATATAGTAATTTTAACTATAACGCGAAATTGAAATATTAGGGTGGTTGCTAGCAGGCTTATAGTCGGTCCAACTATAGATTGTATGGCAACTATAGACTATGGATATGGAGGTTTATGTAATAGGTGTTCCAACTATGGACCTCAGGGTTTATAGTTAAAAATTTATATTTATTTAGAATTTATGTTGCAACTATAAATTTTGTCGAAACCTTGATAGTTGCTCCAACTTTAAATTTGCAGGTTAATTGTTAGAATACCTATAGATTAAATCAGTTGTTTATTTTGAAAGTGGCCTAAGTCCATTAAAAAAAATTCAAAACTCGTGAATTTATGATTAAATTACTGAAAACTATTTATTTATGCCGCATCTAATGATTCTTTAAAAATGGTCTTAGGCTAATTTCAAAACTAACGGCTCAAATAATAATTATAGACTATATGGCAATTATAGACTATGGATATGGAGGTTTATAGTTGTCCCAACTATAATACCAATTATCTCTGACTAGCTCTCAAAAAAAAATTCTAGTAATTCTATTTGACTAAAACACAAAAATGAAAATTTCTTGCAACTGCAAAAAGGTTCATAGTTGTTCCAACTATAGACTTCTACGTTTATAATCGCAAATTGATATTCTTTTATAATTTAGACTCCCACTATAAATTTGCTCGAAATATTTATAGTTGTTCTGATATAATTTTCGACTAAATATCAATCTTGGAATATGGACAATTATAGAATATGGATATGGAAGTTTATAGTTGTTTCAACTATAATACTAGTTACATCTGACTAGGCCTAAAAAAATTCTAGTAATTCTATTTGGCTATAACGCAAAATTGAAAACTTAATGCAGTCGCAAATAGGTTCATAGTTGTTTCAACTATATTCCGGTTGTCTTGATCGAATTTGAAATAGTTGATAAAATATGAAATGTGAAACCAGATATTATAATTTATGGTAATTATTGGTGACGTATTTATCGGTACTGTCACGGATTATTACATAAACTAGTAATTTTTTAATGTACGAAAGTGCTGCTAAATATATTAAACTATAGTTACTTTAAACACGAGTTGAATCTGAATGGGTCTAAAAAATGATTTTATTAAAAATTAACTAAAATGGATATTGGAAATTTATCGCAGTTGCGAGCAGGCTTATACGTTGTGGCCGCTACGACCGAATTTGATCACTTAATAATTAGTAGATCAATGTAAAATTAATTATTGCAATTCCTGGTCTTACTGTACATTTTACGCGATATGTAATTACGACTTGTGCAACATTTAAAACTGCGAGGAAGTTTAATTATTTCCGTGATTGAATGTGTATCAAGTTTAAGCTTTGTAAAAATTAGTTATTGCAAATAGTCGCATGTCCTATCTACAAAGAGTTGGATAATTACGTAATACTAATTAATTATACTTCCATTAGCTATTAAAATTTCCTATTTAATAAGTTTGAGCTTTTATTTTTAGTTTTACTAAATAACGTTTCTCGAATAATTAATTCTTCTACCTTCCAACGTTCTAATTTTTATTCGGTTATTAAATGGAAATATTTGTGTATAATTATATATTCCAGTGAAAGCGTTAATAAGATTTTCTATTATATCGGAAAAATTATAAGAATATGTAACAAAAATCGGTTGGTTGTTTTTTTTTTGTTGCGAAAAGAAAAAAATTTCCAGCGCAGGGAAAGAAACCGGTAGAATTTGTCCGGTATGAGAATCAATATCGCAGTTTCATATACAAAATTAAGATAATTACTATGATTACGGGTAATCAATGTAAGTAATCATTATCGGCAGAAGCTCCGCTATTTATTTAACTTACGCTGACATCCGTTGGAAGAAAATCCGTAATATCCTGCGAGGCACTTATCGCATCGAATTCCACCGATTCCTGGTTTGCAGCTACACTGGCCTGTATCTTCGTGACAGGATGCGTCGAATGAACCCATGGAATCGCAATCGCAGGAGGAGCAGCCCACTCCCATTGATAAACCCCAATAACCGACCTTCATCGAAGTCAAAATTCGAATATTAGTGTGGAAATTTTTTTTTTGGGGATTTTTTTTCACGCGATTTTAGGAACCGATCTCTTCGGACTGTTTTGGTCTCGATACAAATTTATTAATGAATTTAATTAATTATATGTATTTATAATTAGTTCTTATTTGAATTTGGAATTTTATTTTCTTGGAAATTTATTTTTTAAAAATATTAATTGTATTCGCTCGTGTATTGTATTTTGTAGAATTATTGGGTTGGCAACTAAGTAATTGCCGATTTTGTCATTTGTTTGCTTTGGAAAATCGGCAATTACTTAGTCGCCAACCCAATGTTATAATTATATAAAATCGATATCGTCAATTTATAAGATCAAAATTGATTTCATATATAATGATTGAAATTATTGAATCCATTCAAATATTATTTTCTGACATAATTTTCAATCTCCAATAGTCCAATTATTTAACGTTGAGCTTTTTTTAATAAAATATTATTTTAAGCAATTGTTATGGGATTAAAAAAATTTGTGACGTCGATAAAAAATCATGAAATCCGAATTATAAATAAAACAATATCTAGGGTACCGGTAATCTTGAGTTTTCTTACAATTAGTATTGTTAATATTGTTATATTTATTAGTATTATTAATATTGACTATTATTAGTTGAATTAATTTGAATAATACGACATATTTATATAATTTTCAATTCTTATTGAATTATTACTATAGCAGTAACATAACACATAGGGTGTTGAATTATCATTTTAATTAATTGGATTCTTGGGGAAAGAAATTATCAAATCCAAATTAAAAAATAATATTCAAGGCGATCCAATAATCTCAATATTATAATAACGAAAAAGAAGTAAAAAAAATTGGCCCTGATGGAAATTACAATTCTCCTCCGAGATAAGAACCACGTATAAAATTATTATTATTTACAATCATAAGTAATAACTTTTGGACGATAGCTAGAATTTGTTATTCGTTACATTGGAACGATTTTAATTTATTAGAAAAGAAAAAGAGGAATAATTACCTCGAACTTACCTCGCACCGATCGCATTGTCTGCCCATAACGTGTGGTTTGCATTGGCACTGGCCCGTCACGATGTCACAGGCCGAAGACATGGATCCAACAAGGTTGCATCGACAACCTGCACATAATAAATATTTTTCCGAATAAGTATAAGTATTTTTGTATTCTGTATTATTCTAATTTAACGAATTATAAATAAACAAATACACAAAAAATATATCGCATAAACAAAAATCGGTATCGATCCATTTCCTGAATTTGATGACTTTCTTATCGAATAATCCACTTCCAAACCCTCTAATCGTCCCAATACCTGACCAGGATATTTCCATGAACTCAGTATTTTTTTTTTTTTCAAAAATTTCCCACCCTGGTTGCAATTAATTCGTACGTCATAAAGTATGAAATATGTGTACGATAAATAACGTCGTCATATTTTTCTCTCGGCACGGCTGCATATGCTACGACATTAGCCCGCTAAGTTGCAACTTTGCGGGATAATGTTGATAATAGGCCGTTGAAAAGCCGTTCTGGTTATAATCTGGGATAAGTATTATTTATTCGTTGATCAATATTCGAAGGGAATGATGAATAATAATTGCCGAGGTGTGCAAATTCTGGAAGAGGCTGATTTGCCCTCTCTCTCTTCCTCGTGTCTTTGCCTCCTTAGTTAAAACGATAACGAGGTAGATTTACAAGATAGCAAACCATATGGGCAATTTCCAGATGGGGAGAATTAAAAAGCGAAATCCCCCAGGGCGAGCATTCATTATCGCATTATCAATTAATGAGCGCACGACACACACGGGCGGCCTCTCTAATCGCACACGAGACTTCGTAAAAGTCCAGTGACAGTGTCATAATTGCAGTGTACGTCCCGTACTATTTCACCCGATCTTAATTTAGTGCCAACGAGTTTCAAACCAGTGGTTAGACGGACTTATGATTTATTGGTCTGTTGACAACAATCGGTACTTCGATTTCTAGCCGCTAGAAAAATATAATTTTCTCAACAAAGTAACAAAATTCCTTCTCCCTTTTTTTTTAATTTATCAGTACAAAAGAAATTTTTCTAGTAACATAAAATTTATAAGCAGAGAAAAAAAATAAAAAGAAACTTCAAATTAGTAAACCGAATTTTTCTATTATTTTCCGTTTTAGGGTCTTTTAACAAAATTCCAGTTTCGAGTTAAACTAAAGGAAATCCTAATTTTTGCAATTTTTTTTGCTTAAATAATTGCATTAGTGAGAAAGAATTCTTCAAAAATTTTCCATTTGCGAGATAAAAAAAATGACATTGCCAACAAAGTAACGAAATTCCTTCTCTTTTTTTTAAACTTACCAATACAAACAAAAATTTTTCTAGTAACATAAAATTTATAAGCACAGAAAAAAAATAAAAAGAAACTTCAAATTAGTAAACCGAATTTTTCTATTATTTTTCGTTTTAGGATTTTGTAACAAAATTCCAGTTTCGAGTTCAACTAAAGGAAATCCTAATTTCTGCAATTTTTTTTTGCTTAAATAATTGCATTAGCGAGAAACAATTTTTCAAAAATTTTCCATTCGCGAGATAAAAAAAAATGACATCCCCTTCGATGCCTTTATTTCCCACGTTTTCAAAAAATGTACGAGATCTTATTTTTTTTACAGATATTCCAGAAAAGATCGAAACCCCGAGTGGCTCCGCAATGGATCCCCGTTGCACACAAACAGGGCGAGTATCGGACCTACGTGTTACTCGATCCGTTACAGCCTATTAACCGGATGATTAAACCGAAAGAAAGCAATTCTCGGGAGATTCGCGAGTTAATAAGCAGCAATGCTACGACACGTGCATGTGCATGTGCATTTACGGTGCAATAGTACCCCGTGTAATGAGTAACGCCCGATCAGCCCCGTAATTTCATCGTTTATGAACGAAAGCTTGCTACTTGCTCTTTAAACTACAGCTTCCCAATGTTTTTCCTCCTTCTACTCGTTTTGAAGGTAGCATTACCCGGTAAGTGATACCTGACCAGTTTTCGATTTATCGTCCGATAAATTGCACCTTATTACCCCAAGGATAGTTGGCGAAAAAAAAAAAAAAAAAAACGAGGAGCGAAAAATCAAATAGGGGAAGAATCGAAAATGTGCCTGAATTTGTATTCTTGGCTCAAAAGTGAAGTTTAAAAATTATGTAATTTCATTAAAAAATGAATTTCTAAAAAATTATTATCGAAATAGAAGATTTCTAAAAAATAATTTGAAATCTCCAAAATTTATCTTGAGGGAGGAGCGATTTCAAAAAAAGTGGTCTCGAAATTTTCTTTTTATTTGGAAATTCCTGATTTCGAGGAAAATTTGTTTGAAATATTTGAGGTTTCATTGAAAGATTAATTTTTTTTTATATATTTTCTAAAATATTTAAATATTTTCTTCTTTTTTTAAATTGAGAAAATTATTATTACATTTTATTCTATTATATTCCTTAGAATTTTAGAGAATAATTAACGATGTATTTTACTCCGCCAAATTATAAATAATTATTCCATATAAAAACTGTCTTATTCTTCGGGGAATAAGAAAAAAAGTATGGCAAGAGTCTCGACCACGTTTTATAATCGATACAATTTTGAATTTCACGTAAAATCAAGCTCCTTTCCTTCGAGAGAACCTGGGAAGAAGTTGCTCCACTGCAATTTGCAGAAACACGAAACCGAATAAGCCATTTGTTATCTCTTACGCCAACATTTCCTCTTCCTTGCAAAGTTTATATGTATGCTGATACTGTAGCGTTTAAACGTTTGATGACTCACACACTCGTGCAACAATGCATCTCTTTGATGCACTTGCTTGATCCTCTTTCCGCTGCTGTTGCAAATTAATTAGTGATGTCATGTATGCCTTTCAGTGATTTTCCGGATATTCGATGGTCTGGGTCATAATCAAACATTTTTTTGTGAATTTTCCAGAAAAGACAAATTAGTGATGCATAAAATATTACTAAGTGTATAGGAAATGCAGAGACTTGAAAATCTCTTCATTTTCGGAGAGACGAATATTCGGAAATTATAATAAAATAGTAATATTGATTTTTTTGATACTAAATATGATAGTAATGGCATTAATTAAATGATAATTATAATAAATTATAATTAAATGATAGATTATTAAATTCGTTTGGACTGATTCTTCTAAATTAGAGAAATAAAATTAGCGAACCTGTAATTGTTATCAAAGAAATAATTATTGATAATTGGTAAAATAATTTTATATACAGATTATGTGATAAAGTTAAAATTGATAAATCAAAGTTTGTACTATTTTATAGACTTACATTTTTCAATTTATTTTTATAATTTTTTATAACAAAAGGGTTTTTGCTAAACAATTGTTTTTTTTTGTAAAATTAGAGTGTATCATATGAAAATTAAAGGGTACACGAATAATCTACTTTATAAACGACTGATTAATTGATATTAATCATTTCCTTCATTAAATTGATACAGACCTTTAGTAAAATAATTTAAAAAATGGTCCCATTAAAATATTAAATACTAATTTTGGGAGTTACTCATACAAGTAAATGTCGAGTTTCCTTTTTTTTGTTAAACACTTAAGACACCTTGGTACAAAAATAAAATAAAATGAATACATCTACCTAATTATCAATTTTTCCAAAAATATATATTAGCTATTACATGACGTAACGTTATTATCTACAGAATTATATTACCGCTCCATTCAGGATGAAGGTCTAACGGAGTATCCAGTAAATTAACAATTAACCCAAAATTGCTCTTTAATTAATGTTATCTAAAGTACGCTTAGATAATGATAGTAATTAAATAAAGGGCAATTTCCTGTAAGAATCGATCATCTGGGCCTGGTCGTCTACCGGTACCGTTATCCCACTATCGGCGGTCCAATGTTTCTCTGCGTGATGTTACCGATTTTTACAATCGAAAGAAAAATGAAAAACGAGAGAAAGCGTATCATACGATAGGTACTAATCGCGGTAGGAAGATCTATGGTGAGTGATTACGTCAATTCCATCGATTCGAGCCATCACTGAACATTCTATTTCTTCTTCCTTCCTCGTCAAAGCTTCGAAGCAAAGGGATCGCCATACGGCTTTCAAAAAGCCTTTATTGCATCAAACACAACCGAACGATTTATGCTGATTTACGATGACACACCTGATTCGAATAAGAATCAACCAAGCCCGAATTCTTCTCTTGCTTCGCTCCTATCATATCGTCTTCACGCTGAGCCTCGTATGACAGAAGAATGAAAAACAGCGTGTGAAGGCTCGGAGTTCGAGCGATAGAAATGGAAAATCGTTTTTCTTTCCTGGAGAAAAATAATCCTGAAGTTTCTGATTTGAAGAGAAAGAAAATCCTGTTTCTGACCCAAAAGTCAGGGAATTTTTAGGGAGACTTTGAAAGACGCCGCGAAACTTTTGTTCTTCGTGCAAAGGTTTTGGAAATTCCCAGGATTCGGTCCAGAAATTTCGAGAATATCTTCAAAAGTTGATTTTTTCAAAGTGAAGTAAAAAAAATATTTTCTCTTTCAATTTGAAACATGATTAAAACTATGAAAATTGTGGAAATTATGGAAATTGTAAATATTATAAAAATTATAGAAATTGTAAATATTATAAAAATTATAGAAATTATAAATATTATAAAAATTATAGAAGTTAGAAATATTATAAAAATTATGGAAATTATGAGAGTTATGAAAATTCTGAAAATTATGGAAATAATTTTAAATAATATTAGATCTAGAAAACTAAGGAGCTTAAAAATTTTCAGAAATGTGGAAATTCAAATATGTTACCGAATCACACATTTTCCTAAGAATCGCGATAATTTCAAAAAATTTGAAACTTTTAAGGTTCTGAAATCATGGGAATTCCCAAAATCTGGGAATTATGTAATTTTTTGGAAATTTTTGAAGATTATTTTTAAGATTCTAAAAATGGGAAGGACCTGGAACAATTCCAAATTTAATAGAAGAAATTCGAAAATTCTTAAAAATTCAAGAAAGCTTCAAACAAAATGCAAAACACGAAAAATCTTATAAATTATCAAGTTCCTGAATATTACAACGACTCTAAAAATTCGCAAGACTTTTGATCCCAAGAAATCTTCTAAATGCGAGAAATGAAAAATATTATGGAAATTGTTAAATAGCAGGAATCTCCAAGAATAGAGAAAATCACAGAAAATCTTCAAAATCATAGAAATTCTGTGGAAACCTTTCTTTCGGTAAAAGTAAATGGTGGAAATATTGGAAATTCCTCATTTAAGTGGATCTAGAAATTCCAGAAATCCGGAAAAACCTCAAGTTCCTGTTTCCTATATTTTCTACAAAATATGGAAAATGCTCTTAAACGTTTCTCGCTATTTCCCTGGACTCGGCAATTTTTACTATACCACTTCTGTGAGACTAGGAATAGTGACGAAAAAGAAAAACGAATTTTTTTCTCTCTTTTTTTTATAAATACCAATAGAATATCGGGGTCACTCACTGCAGCTTTCATTTGCCAACTGATCCTGCGGAACGATATATCTAAACATGTAAATGAAAAGAACAAGAGTAATGAATTTGATAATTAAGAAAAGGAAAGGGAGAGAAAACAAGTGTTTATACGTACGCATACACATACCAACACTAATTCTCAGCGATACAAGTTCCATATACATACCCACATATGCAGGTAGGTGGGTTTTGCTTTACTCCAGGCAAAATTCTATTTCTTTCTCATTCACGAGCTATATCCTGAATATCAACGACACTAATTAAGATCCTCGATGAAATCCGTTGGCTCGCGGCTGTGGTAGCAACGTTACATTATCTTAGAAGAATCCAATTAGGTGTATCATCCATAAATCATCGTAAACTCGTTCAAAAGTATGTAATGTGTAATAATATCGTCCGTCAGAACGTAGGAGATATCATGGAAGTGGATTTTTTTTTTTTATTTTCTCTCAATATTATAAACTATTAACAGCTCCTTTTTTTTTATTGCAACGCGCGGAGAAAAACGGTTTATGAAATTCGCCAAGTTTTTGTTATTACTTATTCATTCGCTCCGATTTTATTTTTATTTATTTAATATGATTTTATTTAATATTATTTTATTTAATATTATTTAATATTAATTAACTTATTTAATATTATTTTTTTTAAATAAGCTTCGAACTCCAAGGTATTGAATGTTTCAAATTTTCGAAATTCGTGATTTTCGAATATTTTCACATTTTTTAAATTTACTATTCTGGATTTTCGAAGATATTGTGAATTTTTGAAAGGTCTGAAACTTTCAGTACTCATTAGATATCTGGAATTTTAATGATGGAAATTTCTTGGAAAAATTCCTTGGAAAAAGTACGTCGGATAAGGGTGTTCCAAAAGTTGTTTCGAAAAGTCGATATTTTTTAATAAATTCCAAATTACAATTATTCAAATTTTTACATGACCGCCAATAAGAGGTAAAACGATAAACGTAAAAAGATAAATCCAGAGATTTCGAAAGAATCTTCAAAAGTTGATTTTTTCGAAGGGGAGTAGAAAAAAATATATTTCTTTTTTTCAATTTGAAATATAATTGAAACTACGAAAATTGTGGAAATTATAAATATTGTAAAAATTATGTTGCAAGTTTATAGAAAAAGGTTCATGACCCAATTCTCTATCAAATATCGAAATATCGGTAGAAAAAAAAATCCCCACGTGGATGACTACAGATATAGTTTGTTAGTCCTGCGATTGTATAGATTAGAACCAAATGCGAGTATGGATTCGATTTGAATGGAGGCAGAGAACAAAATTAAAGCTAGGGAGAAAAAAAAAAGAACGGGATAAAGCAGAAGGCTAAAGGAGTGTAGAAATAATAAATAAGCAACAAGCGGAATAAAAATGAGTCGATTCATTGGAATGTTTTGGAATACTTGAAGCGAATAAATTGTACATACAAGAGTTCAAAGGCGCCATTCGGCTGATCTGGCGCGAGCTTATTTATCAAGTTGAAAAACTCAGCATTTGTATACAATCTCGAAACTAAGCTCGGAAGCATTTTAAGTGTGAATTGGAATATTTTTAGGATGAAATAATGAAGCAATGGATGAGACCACGTGCGGATTTGAACTTTTTTGCCTGGCAAAGAAAAAAGAATTTTATCCTAATCAGAAAATGTATATATTTTTTATTTGTAAAATAGAATTTTATTTTAATTGGAAATTTGATAAATTTTTTATTTATAAAATAGAATTTTATTTCAATTGGAAAATTTATAAATTTTTTTTGTAATAGAAATTGAGGAAGTAAGTGAAAGTGTTGAAAATTTCTAGAATTAAATGCTGCAGGATATAGATCAAGTTGCATCGCGTTGCAGTTGCAGCGACTGACTGCATTTTATGGCAAATATTGCAAGAGTAGAAAAATTCACTATTTCGGTATCATCCGATTTCTCATTTCTTCCGATCATTTTTTGCTGCACTTTCATTCTGCAGTTTTCTCTATAGTTAATTGGTGCGCGCGTGAAAGAAAACTGAAAAATCGGAATGGAAGCTTCTGATTGATTTTCTGCAATTATCACGATAGGATTAATATTGGATCGATCTAGCGAGGTCGATAATGATCTCCTTCCAGCGTTCGAAAAAGTCCCTACTTAATTAACCATCCAATCAGCGTTTTTTTTTTCTTGCCCTTTTATTTCCACGACGGATATATATATTTTCCAAGACGTTAATAATAACCCTTTGATTACCGATTACACGGATCGAGAAACCCTTGGGAAAATGCACGCGTTCGTCCACGGGCAGCTTCGGAATGTTACCGAGTCATTAAATAATATATCTTAATATCTTAATAAAGAAATCGATTATTAAGGTTCGACTGCGTGACTGTGTCATTTAGTTTTACGGTTTCCTTCTAAATAATTATCATTTTCTCGTCGGTCTCTATTATTATATTACGATTACGTTTATTGAATTTCATAGTAGTCATTATTTTAAGTAACTATTGGGTTGGCAACTAAGTAATTGCGGGTTTTGTCATTTATTTGCATTGAAAAATCGGCAATTACTTAGTTGCCAACCCAATATATAAAATGTATAGTAAAATTTACTATACATTTAATTTTCCCCAGAAGCTAAATTCTACTTACAATTGTTTTTTTATGTTATTTAATAATTAATTACTAAGTAGTGATGATGATATTACAAAAATAGTACGTTTTGACAGTGCTTTAGCAATATGAATATTTAAATGGCAAATATTAATATTTTTTATGTTAAATTATGAGAGTTATGAAAATTCGGAAAATTATGGAAACAATTTTAATTAATATTAGATCTAGAAAGCTAAGGAGCATGCAAATTTTCAGAAATGTGGAAATTCAAATCTGTTACAGAATCATACATTTTCCTAAGAATCGCGATAATTTCACAAAATTTGAAACTTTTGAGGTTTCCGAAATCATCGAAAATCCCAAAACCTGGGAATTATGTAATTTTTTGGAAATTTTCGAAGAATATTTTTAAGATTCTAAAAATGCGAAGGATCTGTAAGAACTCCAAATTTAGTAGAAGAAACTCGAAAATTCTTAAAAATTCAAGAAGGCTCGAAAAAAATTGCAAAACCAGCGAATAAACCAAATTTATAAACATTTACTCATTCCAAAACTTGTAATTTATCAATAGTCATTCTTTGGCACGCGGTCAATTACTAGGCAGGTTACCCCCTATTTTAGCTGAAAAATCCTACAATTTCAACCCTTTGCACTCGGACTTTTTCTCGCCTAAAGCTTTCGGCGGTGCTTTGACCGCGAATCACCGGTGACCGGCACTAAACTTTCCGTTCAGGCCAAGGCAGTTGCGACAAACGCAATAACGTATACCCTCGCGACCCACGCGGCGTGAATAGGGAGTTACATAAATTTGTATTGGCGTTCAACGCGTCAACAAACTCCGCTCTCTGTGCTCATTTCAATCACCTGCTTTGCATCTGCGAGCGCATAGACGAGCGCTGTCGCTCCTTACGTCACAACCAATAAAATTACCGGTTGGCAATTGCGGAATAACGTCACACACCGATGCTCGTAAATCTTTGGACGCTTCGGTGCCACGTTGGAGGAGGAATTTCGATCCCGGTGTTAAAAGCGAGGCCCAAGGGGTGGCAAGAACCACTCGTTACGTGAAATCTGTCACTCGTTGGCGAAAATAATGGATCGTTCGGGGTCGCTCTCGAAAGCTGGAGGAAATTCCTGGGACACGAATTGGAAAATGTCGCTATACGTATTCATGTCACATGAGGCACGAGCCGTGCTTGATACATTACACCAGCCCGTCTTCTCTATGCTGACAGCGAGACATGGGAATGCTCAAGACGTCGTGTAAACGCGTAATCCGACACGTGAAATCATTTCCAGGTATAGAGTTACCAGGAATTAACGGACAAAAATTTGCGACCGCAAGGTGTAGCCGGTATAAAGGGGGTTTTACTTATTTTACACGGGATACTTGTATTATGCTATAAGAAAAGAGTCGACCACGTCACTTGACCACCGTGGCTGTATTATATACGTACATGTACCCTACGTCATTAGGTCCTTTCATTCGTGTACACACGTCACCGCAGAAACTTTCTTTTAACCCTCCTCGGGTGGTTTTGCAGCGACATTTTTCAATTCGAAACGCGATCGCATAAGTAGCGAATTTCTTTTATGGTGTGTGTGTGTGTGTGTGTGTGTGTGTGTGTGATATTTTCTTGAAACATTGTATGGTCGACGGTGGACTAATTACGAGACCGTGGTTGGACTTCGCTTTCTACCCTTAGGGAACTTAATTTTGTTGTTAAATATTGATTAACATTTAAGGGGTTATACCCAGTCAGGAGACCGAAAAAAACGCTTTTTTTTAAAGATTTTTCTTGAAGAGAGTTTTTAATATATTCAATTGAAGTTTTTTGTGCTTATAATGTAAGTATCGAAGATTATAAAAAAATTTTTTATTTATAAACATATTCATAATAAGGGCCGTAGCAGGCGATCTTCGAGCCCTCCTCCAAAAAAAGATGTTTTGCGGTGTACACTGTAACTCAAGACTGGATTATCTTAAACCAAAAAACCAAACAGATTTCGTTAATGCAATAGATTATCTAGTAATTAATCGAAGGAATAATAAAAATATTGATTTTTGACAAAATGGCGGCATCACAAAAAAATTTTTCTATTTTCCATCAAAATTTCGGCCTTTATTTATTTATAAAATGAGAGAAAAAAATCCAAAAAATAAATCCTTCGATTAATTACTAAAAAATATATTAAAAAAGATTGTATAAAAATTTCAGACCGATCGATGAAGCCGTTTTTGAGATAGCGTGTACACCGACTTTAAAAACATGGTTTTGAAAAAAACGCGTTCAAAGTTTTCAACCTACCTTTGAACGCACCGAGGCGTCCTTACTAATATGCCCGTAACTCCGAAAATATTGGTCGGATCGACTTGAAATTTTGTGTGTACACTTTTGAATAGTTGTATATTAAGAAAATATAATTAAAAAAAATTGGATTTTTTCAAAATCCTGAGTGGGCATAACCCCTTAAAGGGTACCTACTCTGGGTTTTGCTAAATAATTTTTGGCGTGAAATTTGGCACTTTTTTTTTTCTTGCTCCTTCCATGTCGATTTTTCAACTAATTTCATTTATCGGGTTGGCAACTAAGTAATTGCGGATTTTGTCATTTATTTGCTTTGAAAAATCCGCAATTGCTTGGATGCCAACCCAATATTTGTAGCTCTCCCGAAACTATTTCTCAAAATTAATTTATAAAAAAATCTTGGCGATTCGATAAAGTTGGGGAACATGCAAATTTAAAGGAAAAATTGAAAAACTTTCGAATTAAAAAACAAAACTGGGAAATGTAGAGAATATGGGAACCATAATATTCTTGATTTTTAAAGAATGGAAACTATATTCCTTTTCGTTAATGTCAGGTACCAATTTTGTAAGAGAAAAAAAACATATATCGCATTTTTTTGGTAAAAAAAATTCAGATCGTTATTAACACTTTGCCGTCCGCGCGTCTGATCGGGATTCTTTCGTTTGGCGCCGGTACAAATCTTTATGTACGACACCAACGTGGTGCCACCGGCGCTTGCCCGATAGTTTTCGCATGGCACCAACGTGGTGCCACCGGACGGCATAGTGTTAATTCTAATTTCAGTAACGATCCGGCTTCATTTTCTTTTCGTGTCACGAATTTTCTAATTTTCCATGGAATCTAAATTATTAAAAAAATTTCCCTACAAAATTTCTATAATTGGAGTTTCGATTTTGTGGTTTTATTTACTTTTACGTAAATATTCTTGTTTTGCAGCAATTCGCTGAAGCTGGAAATCTTTTGAATTCGAATTTTTCTCAGATATTTTTTATTTTTTATTTTTTTGGAATATTCTATTTGGATGAATTAAGTAATTCCGCAATTTCACGTCCCTCAGCTGCACGCCTTCGGCAGGAACAGGTAAAAGGATGATTCAGAATGTACCTTTCATACAAATTGAGTAGCAATGTAAACACCGCTATAACATATGTAAATCATGCCATTTCTCTTTATAGAAGCTGTTGGGATAATGATGCTTCTCTCTATGCTCATTTCAATCAGCTGGTTTTCATCCGCGGGTATTACCGAGGTATCATTTCCTTAATGACCTGCTTACATTACGACAAATAAAAACACCCGTTCGTAATTGTGGAATAATGTTCGATGATAATACTTGAGAATTTATCATTTTACGAGGTCTCAAGATTTTTAGGGATTTTATTGGGTTGGCAAATAAGTTCGTTCGGTTTTTAACGGTGGAATAAAACACAAAAACCGAACGAACTTATTTGCCAACCCAATATTTATTTTTAAGAAATTCAACTGCTAGTAGTAGTAATTTCAGCCGTTTATTTTGAAAGTGGCCCAAGTCCAATTTTTAAAAAATTTTTCAAAATGTTTTTTATGACTCACAATCGGACTGGGGCCAGTTTCAAAATAAACGGCTCATTTTTATATTTTCGCGTTTAAAATTTATTCAATTTTTTTTAGGCTTTGCAAATCATTTTTTTCCAAAAAAGTTTTCCAGGATTTCGCGCTATTTTATGCAACGAAGATTTTGGGGTAAATTCGGTTCACGAAAATGGAAAATAAAATTAGAACACCAAAAATTGGAGTAAAATAACAAAAATTCCATGCATTCATTCTTTGAGTGACCTCATCTCCGCGAACGAGTGTATCGAGTTCAGTTTTTTTTTTTTTTTCGAATCAAAGCCCGTCTCGTTAAAAGCCAAGATTTCGCAAACCGCAACCGCAAACCATCAGTGTCGAAAAAAACAAGTTACAGCCAAAAGTTTATCAATAAATCTGTCCTTTTTTTCCGACTGGCTGCTCCTTTGAGCTTCTAAAGTTACCGTATATCTCCTTGGGGGCTTTAAACATACACATTTTCTGTCATCGACATATGTTTTATGTTACTTGCGGTTCTTAGAAAAGCTCGCAAAGTTATTGTATTCGTAATGTCTTTTGCCGAGAAACGAATCCTTTCCTCCATTGAAGTGCGGGCAAATTTTTTTTTTCTCGTACTCCAAAAAGGTCTAAACACACGGAGTGATAAATGATGACTGTGAGAAAAGGAGAACTTCAAAGCACTGGACTTTGCAAAAATAATCTCCACGAGTCACTCGTAACCTTTGTTTTTCGGTAAATTTCAACAAAAGTTTTTGTCGATGGCCGAATTTGAGGTATGGCCAAAGTCTCTAATAGGTATTCCTCCCCTTATTGCTCCAAATTCAATTTTTGGCTCAACAAAAAATGACTTTAATAAAAAAAAAAGGAAAAAAAAAATATGAATCGAATTTCGACTCTTTCAAATAAAAAATAATTTCAATTAAAAAAAAAGAAAAAATATGAATCAAATTTCGACTCTTCCAAAGAAAAAATGTTTTAAATAAATAAAAGGGAAAAATATGAAAGGAATTTCGACTCTTCAAAATAAAAAATTGACTTCAATAAAAAAAAATTCAAAAAAATATGAATAGAATTTCGACTCACTCAAATAAAAAATCATGTCGATAAAAAATATGAATGGGACGCGAATTGGGTCGATTTCAATTCAGATCCATCAGGATCGCCACTGATACTTGATCGGATCCCGGCACGTTCATGTTCACCAGCTGTAATTAATTCGACGTGTATTACGCTCGGACCTGTTACCAGCCAGGATCCTGAAGAATATCCTGAAGACATTCGATCTCATCGCGATGGGATCGACGTAGATCTGGACAGAGTTCGCAGGATCTAGGCAAAATCTGCACAAGACTCGTTTGGGTAAATATGATTGGATCCGACTGAACCGGTGTGAAATCGATCTTTCAGAGCCGGGTATTTTTTTTTTGGTAAAAACTAATTATGAAATTAACCATGAAAATAGCAAAATAATGAAATTAGCTAAGAAAATAATAGAAATTTATTTTAAAAAAGCTAAGAATTAATTTTCTTTTCATGGCAAGCGATTGCGATTCTTATTTAATATATTATTTTTGCAAAGAAATTTCTGTCTTTTGCAAATATTATTTTTTTTTTGTAATTTCACTATTTTCTACAGAAGAGGATTTTTATTATTTTTTTAAACAAATTTTACTATCTGTTTTTTTTCTAATTATATTTATAAATTGCTGACTCTGAAGTTCCGAGATCCAATATTTTTAATTCTGGGAATTACCTGTTGAATGTGCAATTTTACTATTTTATGTAATCGGATAAAAAATGAGATCCTAGGGGATCCCTTAGATCCGATTACATTCGTTTCTTACTTATTCTGGGATTCAACTATTGAAATCCAATAAGAAAGTTAGTAAAGCGGAAGTCTGGGGATTGTTAGTAATATTTATATATTTTATAAAAACGTATTATTTTAATACTTAATTTTACTATTTTATCAAATTCGATAAAAAATGCGATTCCAGAGAATTCGTTTGGATCTGTTTCATGAAAAAAAAAAAAAAAAAATGGTAAAACGAAAATTTGGGAATTCGGTGAGTTCCCATAACGGCTTTCCATCTTAGAGGATCTAATCAGTTCCCCGATAAATTCATAAAACGGCGGTAAAAAAAGGTGGTCTTAATTAGAATTCATTAGAAATCGTTAAAACGCGTATTTAAATCGAAATCAATTATGCCATGGGAATTAAGTATAAAGTAAATGTCACATAAGGTATAACATTCGAGCAATTTGCTAAGTTGGAATTATGATTTAAGTAAACACGGTACACCTAAACGCGCCTATAGGCGAGCGAGAAGCGGAAGGTGGTATGTCACACCCACGAGAGCGAGCAGATACGGTCCCTGTAATTCTCGCATCGTTAACGGTCTCCTCACCGGCAATGTTAGAATTTATAGCCTTTAACTTAAGACCACGGGAAAACAGCAGTACGGTGGCATTAATTCGAAAAGAAAGTTATTAGCAAGCTACAACGATATCTCAGCACTCTGGCTCGTAAACTCTGAAACTCTAGCGTTTAACTATCGATATGCGAACAGCGATAGCTGCTATAATGTGGACTTACATTGCGCAACATCTGTTAACTTTGTTTTAGCGTCATAATGACGACGAACTGTAAAATCCTATTTTAGAAGAGATCATAAACGTTTCGTTTTTTGCTCCCTCCCTTTCGAGCGATTAAAAGGTCGTACCAGCCTCTGCTCAATTACGGTAATCTCCACGAGATAATCCTGTTTAATGGCAATAATCCTTATCTCCGCGATTTTTGTACATGTGTAAGGTATGTGTGTAAAAGGTACGAGACTTGGGTACTTAAAAGTGGTCCGAAAAAAAAGGCGAGCATCTTTGAGGTTGTTGGGTCCAATTTTGTTTTTGATTATTGCATATAATTTTTGGGGATTTTTCAGAGATCATCGGCTAAGTCCAAAAAATCGACTTTTAGAAACAATTTTTCGAGACTTTCGGAAGATGCGCTTATCCGATGTATTTTTTTTCCCCGAGGAATCCAATTCTGTGATAAAAATTTACGAGTTATCAGCGAAAAACCTATTTTTTATAAACCTCCACTAGGTCATCGTCGAAATTCCCAAAACCGAACGAGAAATGCGATTTTTGCTATAAAAATCTGCTTTTCACCAACTTCCGATGGGATTTTATCAAATTTGACCATTGGAATCGATTCTGCGCGAAAAATTACCCCTAGAAATGACTTGTCCAACCTTATTTTTAAAACTTTAATTTTTATCCCATTTTTGGGCGAAGGGGTAGTGTATGCCAAAAAATCGAGTTTTGGAAATTTTTTTTTTCCATTTTCGGGAGACCCTTATTCGATGTATTTTTTCCCGAGGAATCCATTTTCATCGTCAGAATTCCCAAAATTTAACGAGAAACGCGATTTTTCATCAAAAAACCTACTTTTTATCACCTTTCGCTAGAATTTCGTCAAAATAGATTTTTGCAATCGATTCTACGCGTCAAATTACCCCCAGAAATGAGTTATCCAACCTCAATTTTGAAACTTCAAATTTTACCCCATTTTTGTAACTTTTTTGTAACATTTACTATAGCATAGTAAAATATACTTTCCACGCTGTAAAATTTGGTACAACATGGTTTGGGCGACTTTTTGCGCTTCTACTAAAAGTTGCTAGGGTTTTTCAGCAGCATACTTTTTTTTTGAAATTTGTAATTTCACCGCAGTGAAGTGATGACATTCCTTTACATGTAATTAAAGCCTTTTAAAATAATACACCCTAACGTTCCCGGAATGGACCCTTTTGTTTCCCATAAACATAACTGTCACGGCTTATGTGGTACAAGAAATTACGTCTTAATTTGGAATTTCGCGCCTTGCCAAGTAAAAAGAGGAGTCGGCTCATTGCTGATGGTAAAAGGGTAGAAAGAGCGAGAGAGAAAGCAGTCATATGCCGGAAGATAAATTTGTATTCCAAGCATGTGAGGGTTTCTCATACGTGTGATGTTATGGCTAATTAATCTGCACTCACGAACAATCACCCCATAATGAATCGTTCGAAGAGGTACCGGGGGAGGAAAAATCAAACGCTCCTGAAAATGAAGTTCCAGTAGAAAAATTCAAGTATGGCAAATATAGGGACCAGGTTTGCTAGGATCTCGTCCTTATTTGGGAATATCGATTGTATATTTATTTTTTTGTAAGGACAAAAATGTTTATAAATTATTGTTATGAAAGTTGATTTTTTTCAAACGAGAATACAAACGCAGAAATTTTTGGAGAGATTTTTTTGACATGAAAATTGAATTGTAATAAATAAAAAGACAATTGTTAATATTTGCAGTAATTTCGACTTCCTTAATAATTGAAATAATTTGAATTTTCAACATATTGCACTTTTACGAAATTAACTGGAACTGAAAATGAAATTGGAGTAGCTAAAAATGGTTCCAGAAAAATAAATATACAGATAAAAATTTGTAATTCGATAAGGAAATATTAATACTACGTTGGTGCATAATTAACGACGATTACTTTCCATGATTGCTTTGAAAATAATCGTCGTTAATTATGCACCAACCTGAAAGAATATTTTTCATTGATTTAATTATATTTGGTAATTACAATAATTGAGAATTTCCAGTTATTTCCTTTCTGTCTCTCCCAGCCATTCATTTTCAATGAGTTGAAATCCCGTGTATTCGAGAAAAAATCTGGTTGGACCAAAAATTCTTGGAAAAAAAAAATACAAATCTCTAATCGGATACTTAAACGGAGCTCAGTATTTTTTAATTGAAAGGCAGCAGGGAACGGAAGATCTAATAAATGTAGAAGTTGGTGCAGGTAATTGCAAAAAATTACAAGCTTCCAAAAACGATTTTAAAAGGATACGATAGAAACAGGAGCGGAAATTTTTTTCATGACGAATAATTACCCGCCATTAAACGTGCTGCTTAGTGATTTAAAAAGAAATTAAGGTAGCGATTCGTTGGAGGCAATAACGCTAATAAGAGGCCAATCTTCCCAACGCAAGCCACATCGAGTTACTTAAAAATAAAATCCCGATTGAAAAAAGCTCCATCCTTTAATTCCTTTCTTTTTTAAACATTTTTACGCATTTTTACAATCCCCAATTTTTTGTTTCTCTTAAATGCATCTTCCTCCAATTTTTAGGAATTTAGTAATAGTAATAGTAATTTATTTTTGTTATTGTTATTATTATTATTATTATTATTATTATTATTATTAATATTATCGTTATTAATATTTATTATACTATGAAAATTGAAAGGCAACAGAAGAAATACAAGGAAAAGAAATAAAAGTCGAAGATAAATTGAAAAACGTACTTATAAAAATAAATAATAGTATAACAATTTATTGGTAAATGTCGATAACACCACGGGCAAAAAAATGAAATGCGTGGGAATTTTTTCCATGTTCTCTGTTTCCTCTGAATTTATGCTCATAAAATTCTGGCGATGCTTTTTTAAATTTTGATTTTGAATTTTTATCGACTGAGTGCATCCAGATACTGCTCACGAGGGACTTCCACCAAAAGTTGCCTAAAAACGTCCCTGCAACAACTGAATTCTGATTTTATATTCGATCACGGCTGATTTTAGGCGAAACGTGCCTAAGAGTTGCTCAAAAATTTCCTAAAACTGGGTTCTCGTTATTAGGCTCCCCACGAGGACGTTTTCAGGCGACATTTAGGTGGCTGGTAATTAGAAATCTAAAAAATCCATTCCATTCCTGTAAAATATGGCCCAGAAAAAATTCCATACTTCCAGAAAAAAAAACCCGACAAGAATTTGCTGAGCCTACAATTTACAGTGACTGGCCTGGAAATGATAGTATGTCAAAAGTCTGGGATTTATCTCGTGGCATTTACTCCAATCTCTATCGATACCATAAACTTTGCTCGTACTTTCCTATCTACAGCGGGAGAACAGCGACGAAAATTCTTGTACCACCTGAAGACCGTTAGTATGGCGCAAGTCTCTTAGCGTAAGTTAAAAGCGTGGGATTACTCCTGCCGTACTGTCGTTGGTCCGTGATTAATACCCCGACGAAATAACGACGTCTTTGGTTATAACTTAATTTTACAGGCAATTAATAAATTACTTTAAGTACACAAGTCCCAATTAGAGGTTATTAATAATACGGGAAAAAAGGGGGACATAACTAAATATGTCCAAATTTATGTGCTGCCGCTGCTGCTGCTGCTTCTTCTCTTATATGTCTTTTAATAATACCTCAAATAACGAGCTGCGCTTTGATTATGCATGCATGCAGCCGAGCATGCAAACATATCGGCAGTATCGGTTTGCCTGTAATTTGGGATTACGCAAACCGGTAGTAGTATTATACTGCGTTACAAGATTAACTGTAGGGAGAACGAAGGGTTAAGACAACACTGACTTGATGATACCCTCTCTTTACTTAAATAAAAAGCGTGGGACGATTTGCCTCTTGAAAATGTTAAATTATCTGTGATCCTTTAACGACATCTACGTATACTCCTATATAAATAAATTTAAACCGTGGGGCTCGGGTGAAAACTGGACGGAGTTAAGGCGCATGTGCGTTGAAACAGAGGTTCTCATGTACTTCGTGGGCCGATCGGGACAATCCGACTCGTGAAATTTCCTCTGCGGAGTAGCTGTGGAATTGGGAGCCACTGCCTGGCAGAAAGCTGCGGCCAATAAGAGGCCGGTAGTGTGTATTGGGAGTGGGGCGAGCTGTTTTGGAAAATTAGGCAGGTCCATTTTGGGAAAAAAATGAGTTAAAAGTTAATCCGATTAAGAATTAATATAAATTTCGTGTGTTTAATCGACTCGCAACGAATACAAAAAAAATGGGCTTGCTTGATTTTCAAAAGCAACGGCTTATGCAGCGAATCTACGTATTTCATTTTCGTCACAGCCTTATTTATTTATATAAATATTTTTTTAAGAAATATTTTAGATCCTGTTCGGTCCATTTTCTATGTAAAGTTTAAGTTATCAGCATTATTTGCAAAATATGATGGAGTAAAACCCCTTCAACGAAATAAAAAAATAATTATTTAACAAGGAAATTGATTGATTTTTTATTTCAAGATATATTTTTTAAAATCTGAGCAAAATCGAAAATGAATTTTAAATTTTTTTTTACTTGAATCTTTACCCTTCCTTGATTGTATATTTTTATTTCACATTTTAATTTTCTTATACTTGTAAATATTATATATATATATATTTCCCCCTATTATTCTATAATAATAAATTCATATTTGTATTATTTATATTTATATCACTATTTTATGGGGCCCCCAGTTACAAGACTCTCTTGTAACAATTTTGTCAATTTCCTGTATTTATAGTAAATGTTCGCGTTTTAATAAATCGTTATTGTTATTATTATTATTATTATTATTATTATTATTATTATTATTATTATTATTATTATTATTATTATTATTATTATTATTATTATTATTATTAAATTAGCCAAAAAGGGGATAAACTCGAATATTTATTGTATTAAAATCATTTTATTGAATACATTTTATTTCATTACCTATTTTTTATTACCTATATAATAATTATTCATTAAAATTAACCAAATTTTAATGAATTAATGACACTGAAGAAGGACCAAACCAAGTAGAAAAGCGTATTTCACAAAAAATTTAAATAAAAAAAAATAAAATAAGGGTTGTGAAAAAATAAAAAAATGGAAAATACTATACATATTTTTTTCCACTCTCGAAATACATATATAATCTATCCGCTACAGTCCATAGTCACATAAAATACGCGGACAAGATCATGTTCATTCTGTCTGATGCTTCGTTTCTACAGTCATTGGGCGGTTAGAATGGGAAAGGACAGAATATTCATGACGTTGTTAACTTTTATGGCATTTTCATGGTTTTTGTTTTTCCAAGCTCGTCGAGTTTATGGTGTTAGATTTTTTGTTTGATGTATGCTTAAGTAAAATTTGTTAGCCTACTCGGCAACGTGATGTCTCCAATTAAGAGGCCTAAGTAGACTTCAAGTAACGCGTATATGGAGGAAACGTCGCGGCTAATTTAGAGCCGGCTCCGAATCTGCATCAGTTAATCTGTTAAAAAGCTGACAGGAAATCTACCTTTCATGTGTATTTTATGAGTTCGATAATCAGTACCGCTATTAAGTCTTCGGATAGACTTCGAGGAAACTCCAGAGAAAAAAGGAACTTGTATCCGGTGAAACGCCGAGCAACGAGCGTTTCGTTATTGTTAATGGGAACGAGTGACGTTACGGACCGAAAAAGTACGACCAATGATCGATCGATCGATCGATCGATCGATCGATCGATCGATCGATCGATCGATCGAATATTTCATGATCGGGTTAAACGATTAATCTTTTTGCTCGGGCCAATCCATTGTATCGATTCTAATGGTGGAAGGTCGATCCAAAAAATGAGATAATGATGTTCCGTGAGGCAGTTAATAATTACGAAATTAAATGTAAATATACATTAAACGCTGCATTTACACGTACAATGGAAAATAGAGAAAGTTAAATACTTTCTTTGAAAATTTTCGAATTGGAATTTTGCAGAAAAAAAAAAGTTAAGCACCCGCAGTAATAAAATTTCCGCAAATTAATAATTTATTATTAATAATAAGGATATTGATTAATTTTCCATTTCCATTAATATATATTTTTTTCAAAAGTTACGTTAGAATAAATTGGGATTCAAAATGAATTTTCAATTTCATTTAAAATTTACTGTAGTTTTTTTTTCGAATTTTTGGTCATTGTGAAAATTCGAAAATTCTGTATTTCATGTCGCAATTTTTTATGCTTTTCTACATATTTTATTCCATTTATTTTCTATTATTATTATTATTATTATTTTAATTTTTGCAAAATATCAATTTTAAAAAACTTCTTTTTCTAGCCATAGAAAAATTATTTCCGGTAAAATACATTTAGAAAACAAGTTTGCTGCTTTAAGGAAACAGTTCTCACGTATATGAAAACCGACCCAATAAAAATCAAAGTATGGCGAAAGTCCGAGAACTTTCAAAATTCGAATAGACGAATCATTTTCCGGTTGACGTAAGCGGTTTCGAAATTTTGAGAAATCCTATGGTTCATCGAACTTTATGGGGGATCGTCGAACCGCGAGTGGAGCAGTCGCTGAATCGCGAGGGCGAACATCCGTCGAGTTCGATGCATTTGTTATCACGAACGTACAGTCTCGATCGCCTACACCTATGTGCGAATATATTGTGTATGAAAGCGAGGATTTTGTATGTACCTACTTACGTGGCAGGTATATCCCATACCCACATGAAAAGCCTCCTTTTCTTCATATCGCATGACCGTACGTTTGCACCTACTCTCGCCTCTTATTTGCTCATCCGATTGAATTCGCCTTACGCGATTCACCTATAGCTTGCAGACTGCTCATTCAAACTACACCTGTTAGAGCGAATAATCACTGACCGAGTATAAGCCTACTCTTTTATTCATGATGCAACGTCTTATTCGAAGTATCCGTACGTATCGTATGAGTACATAAGAGATATAATATATATGAATTCCGCGTGGATCGTAATCAAAATCTACGTGTCGATCGGAATCACACGGAACAAAAATTGTACCGTGGTACTTCAAGATCGTCCCTTTATCAGCAGGAAAAATAATGTCCTTCGACTTGGAATTTTTGGAAAATTTATGTTTGCAACAATCAATTTTTTTTTCTTAGTGTATATTACGAAAAAAAAGAAAATAAGCCTTTATTTATGGGTAGAAGAAAAAATGTAGCCGGTTAGGAGAAGGAATTCTGTGGGTGGAAAGCGATTCCTTGCACAAACTAATCGCTTTCCCCAGGATCATTTTTTTTTTACAAGAAACAGTTTTTTTTTTACAAACAAAAGAAAATTGACTATTTCTTTTTGGATAAAGAACCGAGAGGGTAGGTGGGAACCGTTTCCTTACAGCAGCAAACTTGTTTTCTAAATGTGTTTTATTTTTGTATGGCTAGAAAAAGACGTTTTTTAAAAATTTATATTTTACAAAAATTATATCTCCCGGAAAAAGAATCTTATGGGTAAAAAATGTTTTCTTAGAGCAACAAATCTTTTTTTTCTTTTCAAAATGTATTTCGTCAGAAAAAAATTCTTTGGTAGAAAAATGGCATTTTTTAGAAAAAGGTCCTGCAAGGCTTTTCTTATCTACAGAAAAAAAGTTCCAACCTCTAGAAGAAAGAACAGTGCGGGTAGGGAACGTTTTTTGTTTTTACCACGAGAAACATAAAACTAGCATAAGGTGGAAGATGCAGCCGCGAGAAAAATTAATAAAGCCACGTTCGTTGGAGTAATTTGAAATTTGTTAGTCGCGATTTATTGGGTTGGCGACTAAGTAATTGCCGATTTTCCAAAGCAAACAAATGACAAAACCGGCAATTACTTAGTTGCCAACCCGATAGAAAAAAATGGAAACTGTCATCAGGAACAAAAGTATGGCGAAAGTCTGGCCTGGATTTTCCCCGTTCTTTCATTTCCACCTAGGGTATACTTCAAAAATTGCTTTATGGAGTGGCTTTTTTTTTACAATACCCGTCATAAATAAAATAATAAAGTTACGTAAGCTAAAGGTAAGAGTGCCAAGAAAATTGCCAAGTTTTATTCCTACAATTAAAATTTATAAAAATAAGATACTCCTTAACACTGAACCTACCGTGACCTTTTTTTTACACGTATTTTAAATGGCTTGGTGACGTCACGGTAGGTTCAGTGTTAATTAACAATCCCTCAAGCTTTCTATAAATTAATCGGTAACTTTATTATTCCCCAAAGACATTTACGTAATTTTCTCAGTTTGTCATTGTTTATTGCACGTGTTTATCATTTCTCGCGGCAACTTTTTTTCGCGATTCCTCTTTTTTTTTTTTTTTTTTTCGGTGCAGCGACATAAGGAGCGTCTTAAACGGCTATAAATAAACGTTTGAAATATAAATTCGGAACGAGGTAAGCAATTGTTGGCTCGTGGGTGCGGTGGAACTGTCGACAGGAAGGAAGTCCGCTGTTATAGTGGCCGGACAAGCGAGAGATACCGCGAAGATAGCGAGCACGAGTTCAAAAGATGCCGCCGTAATTCTTCGCCGAAGAAATAAGTAACAAGTTCGCAACAATACGAACAGCTACCCCGCGATGTTCCTTCTCCCGCTCGGGCTCTTCCTTTCAACCAAAACCCCATAATAAAAATACATTGGGCAACGATTCGGCAGAAGATTCATGTTTCTTTTACCGTCGAATCAACTTTGTACATACATCACGCGCTTTCGCGTATATACCAAGAGGCCTATAGATCCGAAGAGAGTTAGACACGCGTGCTGTCGATACCGCACGATATTTTTAGCTGTCTCTTCAGCGAGAAAAGAGAGAAAAGGCAATCTTTAATAGCTTCGACTTCTACAGATACGTGTTTAGAATTCGCGATAGATTCGAAGGTCTTTTCCATTCGTTCGGATCCGTTCGATCACACGCGGAACATCCATCCATCCATTGAATCCCACACATGCGAGCAACCCGACAGACACACACTCGAGGAATATTAGACAAACTTATATCTGGGAAAGCCTCCACGCGTCCCCCCCCCCCCTGGATTGACGCAAAAACGACAGTATATTATATCTGTTTGCGAAATCGAGCCTCGCTCGTACTCTCGACAGACTTCTCCCATACTTTCGTTCGTAGATGGAATTTAAAAACTGTCGGGGTCGACCCGTGACCCCCCATGCGAGCTCCCGTGTGTGGAAAGATTCCTCATTACCGAGGATTACCCCACGATGAAAAGAAAGACACCGACGGCAATAAATCGCAATCAACGCAATTGCAATTGCAATTGCAATTGCAATTTCAACCGTGGACGTCCCGATCTATCGTCTTCGCAGTTGCATTGTATTTCCACATCGGCATATCGAACGGCTCGGGTATTAATTAGCCGGGATTGCGCGCGCACACACACGTTACCGATACAGCGCGATATTAGCATATTCCTTTTCATTAAAAGAGGAATCGCGGATGAGTTTCGGTTATTATAAAAAAAAAAAATAAGCGAAGATTTGCGGGTCGCGATTTGAAATCTGTTAGGAACTGGAAAACGTCGTATGTTACCAGAAAATATTTTTTGTTTTTTCGGCAGAAAAAAATGGCATTTCTTTTGGAAAGAGGCCCTGTTACAGGTAAAACGCTTCTTTGCGGCAACCGATCATTTTACCCAAAATCATTTTTCTTTTGTTTTTCGCGGAAGAAAAATTCCAACCTTTAGGAGAAAGAACAGCGAGGGTAGCGAACGATTTCTTCAAGCAGCAAACTATTTTGTTAGAAAATGTTTCCCATTGCTAAAAAAAAAAATCGCATCTCTTTGGAAGGGAACTCTCTATGGTTAAAAAACGTTTTCTTACCACAAGATATGTAAAACTTGAATAAGGTGAAGATACACACTTGAAGAAAAATAATAAAGTTACTAGAGGGGTTTTTGTGAGTTGCGATTTTGAAAAGAATGGAAGCTATCACCAGGAATAAAAGTATGGTAAAAGTCTGGCCTGGATTTTCCCCGTTTTTTTTTTATTTCCACTTGGGATACACTTTGAATATTGTTTTATTGAGTAACTTCTTTTATAATAATTTTCTATACTTTTTGTATTTATAGAATTTGCCTTTCAGGGTCCCAAAGCACTTTACTAAATTATTCTGATTATTATTACTATTATTATTATTATTATTACTATTATTATTATTATTATTATTACTATTATTATTACTATTACTATTACTATTACTATTACTATTACTATTACTATTAATATTACTATTACTATTACTATTACTATTACTACTATTATTATTATTATTATTATTATTATTATTATTATTATTATTATTAAGTCCAGCTATTGCTGCATTTAAAAAATTGACATGAACCACGAGTATCTAGTGATTCTAACTACATCTATCGTAATTCCTATCGCTATCATGGTCAAGTGAACTAGAAGTTAAACGATTCGTGCCTCAATTCTTTTCCAGTTCGGTACAGTGGCTGGAGAACTGGACGACCGATATTGGAGTATCGGTTCCATTCCGGTGGTAATCTCTGGCCAGTATAGGAATTTGTGACTGGAGCAGAGCTCATTAGCTGGACGCGAATTCCTACTTGGGCTGACGGAGTCTGGGAAAAAGCAGAAACTTCCGTGCCGGGGTAAAAGCGATAGAAACACTGCGAGCGTACACGCGGACATTAATGAATACATAATTGACCGTGCGAGGTATCGCGATATCTGGGGAATACGTAAAGGAAAAATAGCTGCCAGTGCCACTGCAGCCTGGGCAGTTTGCTCGGGACATTAAAAGTTATCAAGTCCCATCATCTTATTTAGATCGTAAGGTTTTATAAATATTGCCGGGAATTAGACACCATTACGGCTGTTTACAACTACGATGTGTTATTAATTTCAGTTAACGAAACCCCCCCCCCCCCCCCCCCCTCACCCTTTCTGCCGATCTTCGTGAATTTGTAACTTCGCAGCGGATGGAACGTAAGGTGGAATCGATTGAAGATAATTCCTTTTATTAAGTACAAACTGGTTGTTTAATTAACCTTTACGAGCCAATAAAACTGATTATCTTTCGCCAGCAAATTATTGATAACTCAAAGAAAATCAGCAATTTATAGCATTTCCATTATCGATCTCGCGAAAAACCAGCCACAACCATAAACTGACGGCGGCTGTGTCCCGTTTATTTTTTTCCACCTTAATGCTTTCTTATTTCTGTATGGCCGTGCGTCTCGATATAGACACATATTTTTATCAACATTAGAAATCAGGGTTACTCGTGTAAGTTCACCATCCTCTGCCGGAATGTCCAACTCACATTCGTAGTCCACTTCTGCGTGTCAATCCTATCCGAGTATCCCCGGAACGACAGTTGGCCTCAGCCAGAGTCGATAAACCATCGATAACCTTATCGGACTGTGGGAATTAATTCGATCGGCGATTCCAATCGAATCGGACAGTTTCGAGCTGAATTAGGCCCCATTAGTACCCATAAGCAATGTTGTATTTTTAGATCGATCGATTGGGAATTTTTTCAATAATTATCAACGTACACGACTTATTCTAAAACAAAACCAAGAAGTTTGATAAAATCCAAAAATTTTGAAAACGAATTTATAATAAGTCATCCCATAAAATAATATGTTACTGGATAATAATACAAAAAAATAATACATTATACATGGTGATAATAATATTCTCGAGATTGTAAATGTCGTAAAAATTCAAAATTCAACGACAATAATCTAGTAGTAAAAAAAAAAGAATTATTTGTAGTAATTAAAAAACCAGCCCCATTTTGTATTAAGAGAATTGAAAAGGGTGGAAGAAAATTATCAATAACAATCGAGATTATTTTGCAAATTAAATTCTATTAGATGATTATTCAAATGAAATTTTGTCTATAAAAGTAAGCAGATAATGAAAAATGACATTACTTATGGGTAAGCCCATACTCTAATTTTACATCGGTAACCTTCACTGAAGAGATTTCTACCGATACAAAAAGCGCTTTAGTAAATGAAGCAATTTTTTTATTTTTTTCTCATTATTGTTATCATTATTAGGAAAAATTCCCTGGTTCCGAAATACCATAGAAAATATACGGTGATCCCAATTATTGCCATAAAGTTAGAAATTTAGCATCAACGATGTAGTTCTAGTGATATATTGTATTATTTTTTATATTATCATCAGGTAATATATTATTTTATGGAGTGACTTATTTTTTATTGATTTTCCCAATTTTCTGTTTTTGTACAAGTGTTTTAGAAAACGATTCTTTTTGTTATTATTGGGTTGGCAAATAAGTTCGTTCGGTTTTTAACAGTGGAGTAAATCACAAAAACCGAACGAACTTATTTGCCAACCCAATACTATTATTGCTATTTTTGCTATTACTATTATTATTATTACTATTATTATTATTATTATTATTATTATTATTATTATTATTATTATTATTATTATTTTTGGGATGAACTCTCTGCTTCCAAAATGCTTTAACAAAATTATGTATAGTTATTGGAACCATTGCAGCATTCAAACATACCACGAATCCTGCATTTCAATATTTACAGACTTCGCGCTTCAGAGTCACGGACTTGTACCCGAGGGCTTTGATAAACGACTCCTATCGTCATTATCAATTGCAATAGCATCTCTCCATTCGCTCGAGTTACCCCATACGAAAGTAAGACTCTTACCATACTTGAGTCCTTTCCACTTGGAAGCTGGTTCTCTGTATCTGTGGGTGGGCGAAACGATCCTGGGTGGTTGCCGAGGGGGACAGGGCTTGTAGACGACCATACAGCGCATGCATTTCCGGGTTGTAGGTGGTACAACCGGAAACGCCGGTTGTATGTGAACATAGGCCATCGGGGTAACAGACTGATACCTCGCGTATCTCCTTATACGATTTCTCAGAAACTTGTGCCGCTCTGATTTCGCGCTCTCTGGATTTGTCGCATCCGGTCTCGCGATTTTCACGCTCCTCGCGCTATCGTCATCGAAGTTTCCGGAATCGGCGTCGGAATCCACGAACCCCTTATCTACCCTTCCCACGCTTTTGGGCTTCCTCCTATGGTGCTCCGGCATTTCTGCTGAACGGTATCCGATAGTTTCTGATAAGTCACGGTTCCATTGGGAGTGACAGATAAGAAACAGGACGGTCGCTGCACCGAGGGCTAAAACGCCCCGGGCTCTCGCTGACCTTCCGGGGTTCATCGCTACCCCATATTCAACAGCACCACCGTCTTCTTCCGCGCGCAATGCACTTCATCGTTTTCCCGGATCTCGCGAATGCAGCTTCTCCCCGTTTCCCCGAGACACTGCTTGGATTTTTCCCCTTGCACCGTTAAAACCTCAACCCGCACATCACCACCATCGGGAAAATTTCATTTTACCATTTGCTCTCGCGAACGTACCACCGTTCGGGATGGCGAAAATCGGGCAAAAATCGGTTCCCGATGCTGGTTCCTCGTTCACTGGCTCGATTTTGGATGGTCAATTCAAAAAAGCACTCGGTACCATCTTCAACCGCGTCTCGAAAGATACTGACTCGCTACCATTTACCATTAGGTTGCTCTGCCCTCTTCATTCCTCTCTCTTCTCTTCACCTTCCTGTCTCTCCTTCTTACTCATTTTTCTCCCTTCCAGCATCCAAATCTCGCTACGCGGTTTGCGTTTATCATGCGGTACACGTGGGTGTACGAACTTGCTAGGAAAATAATCAGGCCCACGCCACAGGTGCTACTCCTTTCATGTTTTTTTTTTTTCCTCGGACGCATCGAAAAAGAGTCCCCCTGTCGCATTACACGACAGGACAATGTGCGAACCGTGTACATTTTTTTTTCCTCCTCGAGGATATGCTAATTAGTGCCGATGGTATCGAGTCGAATCTGATTCATATTTACAAGAGACGTTAGCGTATTCTTGAGTGATGGTATTGTTACCGGGAAGAACGAGGTGCTGCCTAATTCCAAGCTGACAAATCGCCCCAGGAAATGTCAGCCGAGCGTCAGGTAACTCGTTCCTCAACGATTTTGGTACCCTGACTTGACGGAGAATAATTTATGGAAAAATATTTGCTTTGTAAAAATAATGATTAATTTGAATAGATTTAATCATTTCTATTGATATTTAGGATTAGGTACCCTATCATGAAAATTATTCGGTTGCGATTTAAATTCCTGCCGATTTTCCACTCGAGGACCGGCTAAAAAATGACGCATTAATAAGAATTTGAATGTATTATAATTAATCAATTAGTATGCTGGCGACTAAATTATCCCGCAATTTCGAAATACTAATATTTAATTTTATCTTAATTACGAAATATCGATATTTATATTTATTTTTTAAAACTCCAAATAATGGCAATAAAAAATATTGGCGGAATTTTCCGACATTTTGACTTTTCAACATTTCTTCATTAGTCGGCAGTTGAATAAAAATTACTTCAAAATACTAATTTCTATATTTAATTTTTAAATATCCAGGTGACGGCAATAAAAAATATTGACGGAATTTTTCGATCTTTTGCCTTTCGAATTGGTTTCTTCATTGGTCAGAAGTTGATTAAAAAAAATAGGTCCTTCGAGGTGACAGTAGAAACGGTAGTTATTGGTCGTGCCTCCCTACCAGGATTTTTTCCAGGGTTTTTCCAGACCCGAAAGAGTAAACAAATTAATAGTTCGTGGCTTCTCATTTCCCCGGAATCGTCACACGTATTTACATGCGCATGTCTGTCCATACATATCTACCTGCAACATTTTACTGTATATATCTATATACACAGGTATTACAAAGCCTTATCAGGATCCCAGAGGCGCACACCCCTGAAATGACTCCAACGCGAGAATAAGGTAACATCTGGGAGGAAGAATGCTAAGTGAGTAAACTCGGCCGCGGCTGAGATAGTGTAACACAACATGCTCCGAAACTTTTATTGTATATACAAATTACCGGGCGTTTACGGTAATCTCGAGATATCTCTGAGACCGAAGAAGATTGTCATAATTTGCCCCACGAGTGTTGCTCCGAACGAGCAACAGCAGCAGCAGCAGCGGCAGCAACTTTGCTTTATGACGATCGTGATGGATTGCTCGGCCAGACGAGGCGATAGACGGTTTTTCAAAAATTGCTGCAATTGCTCGCGTTGCTTTTGCGAGAATATTTTTTTTTTTTCAGCAAAAGGTGGAAACCTTTTGTTGGAAACCACGTTTTACTCGCTCTGAACTCGTTTCGAATAATTCTAAAGACAAAAACTCTAGGAAAATGTGGTACAATTGCAGCCAAAAGCTTTCTACCTTCTTCTGGGAAGCTTTGGATCCACCCGAAACTCGTTTCGGACAATTCTAAAGACATAAACTCTAGGAAAATGTGGTGCAATTGCAGCAAAAGCTTTCCGCCTTTTCCTGGAAAGCTTTCACCCACTCCAAACTCGTTTCGGAGAATTCTAAGAAGCGAAATTGCAACAAGAGCTGGTGCAATTGCAGCAAAAGCTCTCCACCTTCTTTTGGAAAGCTTTCACTCGTTCCAAACTCGTTTCGGACGGACAGACAATTTCAAAGAGCGACTCTTACCTTTGTTCCTGGTTATTGGACGTATGCTGTCTTCAGGGACACTCGATTTCCCTGCAAATCGAACTTCGTCCCGCGTCCGATAGCGGAGGGGTGATACCGGGTAGAACGTTGGTACCCGTTATCGTTAGTTTATGACAATGCGTGACTTTTTTTCTCAGCATGGAATTTATTGAAAGGACGTTTTAATTATATGGACGATTAAAATTTCCAGCTCGGCAGTCACACCTACTAAAACAGCGTAATGACTAAGCGATCGTCCACAGAAAATTATGACTTGCAGGGTATACTCGGGCGCGTTTAATTGTTTCGTGTGGATAAAAACTCGTTTCTATAAGATGTTATCTCATTTCGAGGCAATTGAATGAATCACTGAATCATTCACCACGAGGAGAAGTTATTCGCTGGAATTAATGTAATCCTCGCGATGCTATGTACGAAATTGAATTGCGCTGCCGCTGAATCAATTACTTATTGGCCAACGTTATCGACGGTCATCTATGGACTCGTGTGGGTATCGATGCACGTGTGCGCTGACGTGAGACTAAACTCATCGCGAATCTGCACCGAGAGAAAATCGTCGCTTCGGATGCGAGGGCAATTAGAATTGAAGTTTAGTCGGTAGCTGGATTCCGAGTCACCGAGCGGATTTTGTCCGACCATGGGGACCATTTCGAGGAAAACGAGCATCAGCGATTTAATGGGATGGTCGAAGTCATTGAAAATTTGCCACATTTTTGGACGATAATTAGTCGAGTGTCAGCAGTTGCCCGATTTCCATGGAACTGACGGTTGAAATCTAGTTTCTGGGGCTGGACAATTTTTATTTGCTGAAAATTTTCACTAGAATCACCACCATCTCGTGATATTTGGCTAGTTTCATATTTTTCTAAATTTATATTAAGCAAATTTTATATCTTACAAATTTATATGGGGCAAATTTTAATTATACCTAAGGATCCAAGGCTGAGTTGTCATATTGGAGCTAGACTTTTGCCATACTTTCATTGCCACGTTGGATCCTTCGCGAGAAGATTCTTGGAGTTCATTTCATAATGAAATAATTGAAGCAATTGACATTTTTCAAATTATGGTGTCCCTAATTACCCAAAAATTTCCAGTCGTTTCTGAATTTTCATGGAACTAGTGACTAAAATAGCTTCTGGGTCAGAAAAATTCTCGTTTTCTGAAAATTCTTATTACGGTCTGGTGACATTTGGCTCTGGAGAATTCCCGCTATTTAGTAATTTTCTCGCATGCGTCACTAGTCCATAAAAAATTTTATCACCAGCTGCGTTGTGAAATTGGTCCCAGACTAGTGCCACTAATTTTCCAATTTCCCTAGAACTTAACGCTAATTGCGACTAAAATTACCATTGGTCCCGTATTAAATTTTCCACGCCGCTAAAAAAAGCGTTTATCCCCAATCACCTCTCGCGGTTCCGGTTTCCCAATTTCCATGGAACTCATGGACAAACTATCTCCTGTATCCAGGGAATTTCCACTGCCTAGAGACTTTTTCTTTCCCATCACGAATCCACAGCGAGTTTTCGATTATCACCCGTCAAGGATCCAACGCTCCTCGAAAAAAATGATCCCTAGACTTCCGGCATACGCTGGATCGTTCACGAGAGAACCGTACATTCTAGAAAACCTCGACACGCTGCCTGATAACACCCGTGTTAACACACCCATGTTATTACACACAACGCGATGGCAAGATCCAGCTCGTCGCGACCCAGACGTTTCCCTGACGCGGTTCGTTCCAGTCTGGAGCAAGCTCCGTCCGCTTCTCCAGCGTTATTACAACAATCAACTAGATGCAAGTGGCCGATTAGCGTACCGGTATGCGTCTGCTGAACGGTCTCTCATTATTTCAGTATTAACACCCCATTAAGTATTTCCCATTTTCTTGCAGCGCCGTTGCCGTTGTTGCTGCCGCTACGGGATGAAATTTATGGGGATGAGATCGTAATTTCCAAGGGGTCACTCGCCATAACGCGAATTTATAGTTACAATGACTTATACGAGCCTCGTGGATTTCCTCGTTCGATTAACGAGTGGAGAACCGAGGCGGTCGCCTTTGTGTCTTCTCTATGAGCGTTCGCATTCGGATCCTTGCCCGTGTACCGGCCATATTACTGCAGGTGGAGGCTTAAAGCTCTCCGATACCGTGTAGCTTAGTGTATATTGCCCGCGCGTACGTATAAACATCGATAGAAACGTGTTCAGCTCTTCGAGAAACCCTACACCCGATCGTGACGCTCGGGTCCGAAGCTCTGCCTATGGAAGAAGCCGGGCACCGGGCAGATTCTAAGCACGTGCCGAGCGATTTTTAATGGCCTCTCCTCGATGGCCATTTTCATTCCGAAGCGTGCTGAAATCGGACCGCGTCACTAAATGTAATGCGACACGGTAGCGATTGTATAACATATAAGTACCCGGGACTCGCGCGTTCCCTCTGGTAGAGAAACGTTTATCGGCTACCCTGGAGTAAGTACAATTTTGTATGAGTTATCGTAACATTTGATCCCGCATTTTCAACCGTGGATTGTTTATTTAAGGAAAACGGGTTGCAAATGTTTAAATAAATTGGATAAATTTTTTGCCGGATTTGGAAATTCAAGAAGATATCTAATTTATGTTATTATTTAATTAGTCTCATTTTATTTTATCTAAATTTGTGATTGATTAATTAATGAGTAGATTATAAATTGAAATGCATTATTTTGATATTTTATCATAGTTTATTAATTATAGATTGTGTAATTAATTAATAATAAATGAGAATAAAATAGAATAATTTAAAAGGGAATTTTAAAATGGAATCCGAGTCGAAATTTTGTAAATCTTTTTTTTTGTTATTTAACCCTAGAACAGTACACCTCAAATCTCGAACATAAAGAGCGTAATCGATTTTCCAAAAAAGATATTTATTTTGAAAAATGAAGGGTGTGATTTTTAGAGAATTACTAATTTTCGTAATATCGCACATAATTACAGATTTGGAGTTCGGAGAATTTTCGATTTTGGACAATGGAGTTCGAAAATCGCGTGGGGACATATTAACCCCATGTGCTATTCTAGGGTTAATTAAAGATAGGGTTAGAAAAGTTATTCCTCAAATACACGATTTTCCGATTTTAACTGGAAAAAGGAATTTTCCAACAGCCAGAAAGTAACAAGTTACAGAAAATGTAACAAATACAATTTTAAATGTATTTTCTATTTTCGATTTTGAATAAAAAAACTATATGCGGTTAAATGAATTTGTAAGAATTTAGTAATTTTCAAAAAATTATGTATGAAATGCAAAAAAGTAATCAGTTCCCATATTGCAGATGCTACTATGATCTTTCAAACTTGTTACTTTCAAAAGCTTATATTTAGAATTGTAATAATAAATTGCTACAAATTAAAAATTGTAACTAATAACGGTAAATTGTAATTTATTTTCTTAAAAAAACTAGACTCAACATAAATAAATACACGTCTGATTAAATTCCTCGATATTAAATTAATCAAATAAAAATTCTTACACCTTTTGTAGAGCAATCAACCAACTGGATATTTATTTAACTTAACAGCCCTAACCACTTTGCCACCCTGAGATAGATTTTATTAATCATAAGTAATGAATTCCTTAATATAGAATCTCACTTTAATACTATCAAAGGAGGATTATTGACCACAAATTACTTTTATTCCCTTACAGTGTTCGAATGCGGTAATTTTTTCAATTCGTAATTTTAAGTACTTAGTTTATTAATGTGGCGATATTATTATGAAACCAGTTGGGTACAATTACCGATATAAAATGTTATAAGAAGTGAAATATCAGCTTTTATAGGCCATTAGCTCTTTCTTAAAAAAAAAAATAGATAATGATAATTTAGAAAGTTAAAAACTTGAAATAAAGAAATAAATAACGGTATTTTAGAAAATCAAAATCCAATAAATAATAATAATAACAAAAATGAATAACAATGTTGTAGAATAAATTTGATTGTGAGTTTCTAAAATACTATTATTTATTTTTTTAATTAACATTTTTAACTCTCTAAAATATCATTACTTATTTTTTTAATAAATAGCCGATTTAAGTTGAAATAAATATTTATTTCGTACAGGTTAGGAAACAAAAAATAATGATATTTTTAGAGAACCAAAAAAAATACTATTGTTTGAATTTTGACACCGAATAAATTTAATTTTGATTTTCTAAAATATCGTTATACCTTTTTTTTAATTTAAACAAAATGAATATTTTTACAACTCTAACCGAGTTTCCATAACACCGGTATTTTTTTCGTACCAGCGGATTTTAGATACACGCTATTCATCGAGGTCAAAGAAAAATTCGCGTGGAACGGACGATCCGAGGGATCGGTTCGGGAGACGAACAATTATTATTTTTGAGCGCACTTAAAATTGTATGATAATTAATGTAAAATGGATGATATTTTGCATATCTATACCATAGGTATGCCTCAGTCGTCGATAAATTGCCGTTTGTGGTGCATAAATAAACAGACGACTGCATAAGTGCTGAAACGACCCGATCGTTTAAGACTTCAGACCAGGTGCGAGAAGTAGTCTCGTGCGGGGAAATATAAACGACATCGGTATATAAATATATTACACGAGTTACTCTCATAAAATATAACGAGTGTCGGAGATTCATGCGCTCGATCTAGTAGCGAGCTCAGCTCCATTCGAGCCCAGCTCTCGGCTGGCCGTAACGCATTATTCGATATCGATAATTTACTTTTCTTTATGGCCCGAAAATTGAGATGCTCTCGGTGAAATTTTACTCATAGGCTTGATTTATCGGGACGGTAGCTTTCCTCTTTTTTTTTTTTTACCGTCCAGGGTGGACGTAATTATGGGGCTGGGAGCGAGGAATTCGGCTTCCGATGGCGAGTGTTGAGATTCTGCATAGAAGCCGATCATTGAATGCAAAAACGAGGTCAAGTTTGACCTGGATCCTCCTGGTTCTTCTCCAGCCAACGGAGTTTTGCAAAAAAATGGGGACTTCCAGGGCCTTTCAGGGCCTGGAAGTAAAAAAATCGGTCTCGAATTTCCAAAATACAGGAATTCCCAGATTTCAGGGTAAAATTGTATGCGATTCGACTTTCATTGACGAGTGTTCAGATTTTACTTATAGAGGCCACTCATCGAATGTAAAAACGAGGTCAAATTTCATCTGGATCCTTCTGGTTTTTCTCCAGTCACAGAATTTTTGCGAGAGATGAGGACTTTCAGGGCCTCCCAGGTCTGGAAGTAGAAAAATCTCTCCCGAATTTCGAAACCACAGAAATTCAGTCAACGAATTTTTTCAAAAGATGGGTCTTTCAGGGACTGGAAGTAGGAAAAGCGCACGTAAATTTCGAAAATACAGGAATTCGGCCGAAGAATTTTTTCAAAATATGGGCCTTGCAAGCCTGAAAGCCGAGAAAAATTTCTCCCCCGGTTTCGAAAATACAGGAATTCTCAGGTTCCAGGATAAGATTCGAGGCAAATCGAATGAATCCGGGAATGAATTGGTCTGGGATGCTGACAAACATGAGAAACACGTTCTCGAATGATAGATTCTTTTATGGTCCATTTGGAGCTCGCATAAAAGCGAGACTCGACTTCCAGGAATTCCAGTGGTGATCCAGTAGTAAAAGCCCGTATTTTTCTCCGGCAAATTGAAAAGTGTGACGGTTGAATTATCAGCAGGCGCCAGAAAGTACGGGAGAATTTGTTTTTCTTCTACGGTAACATTCTTGAAGCGACACTGGTAGAAACGCATGTAGTTCCTACGATATAGTTCTAAGCGAAAGCATTCATGGCTTTTTGTGATAAAGAATTGCGTGTGTAAACGTACAAGTAGAGTTTTATCAGTCAGAGATTATACGGCTTGTCCTCGTTGTATAGTCACCTGCTGCGTCATCCGCCTTTTCTTATTCTTATTCTTACACTTCGTTCCCATCTGCATCCTTACGTAAAAATAACCGAGATGCGTTTCAAAGTGCGACTGCAGGTAGGATGCAGAGATTATTTTGTGTCATTTTTTTTTTCTCTCCACTTCGATATCGAATTCTATCGATTTTTCCAAATTTCATAATTTTATGTTTTCCTGATGAGGCCCCCCCCCCCCCCCTCCCGTATATGGACAAACTGGGGGAGAATTTATTATTATACAATATAAATTCTAATTGACCATTAGCCATCGAACGTGGGATTGTAAGCGAAGAGAAAAAATTGATTATTAAGGAATTAAATAGAACTTTGGTGTTCCATTTATTTGTTGATAGTATTTTCATTTTCTTGATAATAGATAATTAGTTACAATTGTCAATTATTAATTTTTATTGATAAAAATTAATTTTTATCAATAAAAAAATTGTAAATCGATTTTTATTGATAAAAATTAATTTGCAATTTAAGGTTGCATTGATTTTAACCGATACGTCGATTTATCCTTTTTGTGGGAGAAAATATCCGAGCGAGAAACCTACTTTGGGAAATTCTAGATTTGTACGTTGGGGAAGAAAGGAACTGTGTTGTCTAAAGAACGAAAATTGCTAAAAAAATGAAAAATGAAAGCCTCTAACGTAATATAACGAAATTAATTTAAAAAATAATAGACATTCCTACGAAATAAGTAAAAATATGAGTTTGATAATATTCGTGTACAAGATGTGACAATAATTTCGAATTTGAAACTTCAAATTTGTATTTTATAACTTCGAGTGAAATTCTAGAATTGTTAATTTATACTTAAAAAATCGAGTCTCTGTTTCTTTTTCTAATCGATGACATTTATCAACAAGAAAATTATTTTTATAACAGTAATTTACCAAATATACGGTACAAGAAAATTGTCAAGGATCTGAAACTCAAAATCAAAATGTCGAAGCGCGAAATAAATTTGGAAAATACAATTATTAGGTTGGTGCATAATTATCAGGCGTTTCTTGTCTGATAATATCGTTAAAAAACGCCCGATAATTATGCACCAACCCAATATTATACAGTTAATTATCGTAACCAAGTCGTCAATCATACTCAGTATGTCAATTGTTGTCAAACTAAGGAAAATTATCGCCGATCTAGGAAATCTATAAATTTTACAAACTTTCGAGTTACAAATTTTTTTCTAATAATTTTACCACCCTCCCCCATAAATCCTTCTTTGTTATTCCTGAAAACCGTTTCCTCCCGTTGAAAATTCTACTCCAGACCCACAAACTCTATTTTTCATCTCCTGCTCACGAATTTCGTTTGTACCACGTTTGTACATACACAAAAAGGGACAGAAACGCTGGTTGATTTTTTGTGGGATTCTCGCCGACAGTGTATACACTCGTGGATCGAAAACAGCTCCAGAAAAAAGTGTCAACCGTTAAATAAATACACGTGCATGTGTGCGTGCGTGTGCGTTCGGTGTTGCAGCCATCAAAAGATGATGCGATCAAAGAATCCCTTGTGCGGCTCACTCTTGTTCTCATCACTTAAGAGGCGTGCGTGCCAAGGGGATAATATTGTGACGAGACGAGCATCGCTCGGCTCTTGCTGGGAATCATTGATACAGAAACGCGATTAACAAGCTTGTGACATGATATTTTCCAAGGCTTCGATCCACCGCCAAGTATTACTCGTTCTTTCCACTCGACCCATTCGGGACCAAAAAAAAAAAAAAACAACGGTACCCAAAATGGGCCCGCGAACCCAGAAGGCGCCAGTTTCTAATCCGCGGGACGAGAAGCCGAGAATTCCTGTCGGAATTTGCATGTTACGTTACAATGTCGATCTTATCGGCGCCCTAATTGGACCCCCGCTGCGGAAAGTCCAATCAGAGCCACGCTAGTACCGGAGTTACAGCTTCCAGGTTCCCATTAGGAAGCTGATCGAGTTGCAATTTCCAAGACGTTACCCTGGCGGCCGTTGAAAAGCGTCAGACCGAACCCGTACATTGGATTTTGGGATTTTTCGTGAAAAAAAAAAAAAAAAAAATTTAATATTCACGGAAGTATGCCGATAGTCTGGGTCTGGGACAAGGACCCGAGATGACATCCGTTTCATGTCGATTAACCTGCCACGGATGCATACAGAGCGTGTCGAGAAACGGTGCAGGGGCTTAAAATTTCGGAAGATCGAGGAAGACGGAAGACAGATCGAGGGACTACGGACTGAGAAAGGGATTAGATCCGCCTCCACGGGTTATGCTAATGAAGCGATCGAAGACGGAGGGATCCTTTAAGGATCCACTAAAACAGCAGTTACCCTCCACGTAATCCTCGCTCTTCCCTCATCTTCTCCGTTCCTCCTTTTTTTCCGCGTCGATCGGTATTACTTCGAGAAGCGCTTTCTCATCTTCGCTCTTTAAACACCGGAATTTAGGCCCATTACGACACGGCTCGACGCCGTCCTTTTTCTTTTCTCCTCTTCCAATACGGATATTTTGTTCATAGAACGGACCTCCGGTTCAGCTTCGGCTGGAATTCCGAGAGCTTTCGCGAGAAACACTGCCGAGTGTAATGGCGTAAGCCTCTGGTCCGTTTGGAAATCGGGTAGAGTGGAACGGGGATGCAATTTTGGGATTCCCTTAATCCCTTCACCGTCAATGACGCGTATACGCGGAAAAAATTGCGTCACTGGATTTTTTTGTAAAATCAGATTTTTCTACAAAATTGTTTTCTCATATTTTTTCGGTTGGAGTAAAATAGAATTTTCATTTGTAGTTGATAAATTGAAAGATGCATTTTATTTGACAGAAAAATGTTTATGCGAATACTTGTTTAATAGTAATTAGTAAATACACAATTTTTCAACAGCGGATATAGAAACTTTACTTTCCAAATTTGAATTTTTGAAAATTGACGATTTCTGCAAAATTCTTTTTTTCTACAAATTTGTGGTAAAAATATAAATATTTATTTGTTTTGTAATAATATGTAAAAATATTTAATAATAATAGTTAGCAATTAATTACATAAGTAATTTATAACTGTAAATGAGAATACAATTTTTGGAAATTCCATGGTCAATTTTTTGCGAAATGACAACAGCGACATTGATTAACTCTCGATATTTCCGCGTGTCTCATTTAGCGCCTCGCTTCGCTGGGGCGACAAACCCGACACGTGCGATAATCGCCTATTTTACACCCCCATTGCATAATATCTTATTTCATCCAACCACGAAGACGTTTCGCGTGGTCTTTCACGTACAACTGCATTTAACGATGCATCCAAGACGTGCAACTCCTTCTTATGCAATTTTCCCCAACTCCTCCGTCCGCTGATCGCGTCTGGGGCAGAAAATCCCCCGTGAAACTTTATTTTCAAAAAAGTCAAACCTCTTCTCGCGAGAGATTCGATTTGCAGGTACGAAAAATCGCGTCTCCTGCATTTCTCCTTGCAGAAACGACGCCGATATCTCCGGTGTGTTATAGTTTCTTCGGAAAATGGCGTTTTACGATCGGGCTGGATGCTACTTGCATCCTTTACCAGGACACTGACGCCAACCTATTGCGGATTTTATTGGAAACCCGTCAATTTATCACGACGGTCAATTATCGGATTTACGCATTTTTCGCGAGCGATGTTACACTTAGGAATTCATACGCGGTGTAATCCCTTGGAGATAAACTGGGAATATTATTATACCCCTCGGAGGTAAAATATACCGACCGTAAAAGTGGTCGCGGCTATTTTTAGAACAATAGTACGGCAGTGGAAAGCGATATCGTTAGGAGAAAACCATTTCCTCCAATCAGTATAGTTTACAGAAATTTATGGCCACACTCTGAATAGTAAAACGTTACACGGCAACTGGAGCAGAATCTTAGGGAACGCGCGCAGCTGCGCTATTGGTGTAAATTTATGGTAATAAAACGTGCTTGGAAAAAGCAAATGCATCGCATAATAAGATTATGCTGCCAATGAATCATTTCCACTATACTATATATAGACGGCTCATTCGTCATAGCCCCTCGCGGATGAATGAATTGCAAATGGAAACAGCAAGCAGAGGTATAACGATAGTTTTGTCTGTGGCAATTTTTCCAAACGGCAAATTGATTGAAAGGAATTGAAAGGTTTAACCGGCCGAAGGCTCGTGTTTTCTTCATCTGTACACGCGTCCGGACCTGGTACAATACTCATTGTGCAGCCATCCTGATCTACAGTGCCTCATTCGTTGTGGTCTCTTTAGCCAATAATCCCCCTTATCGTCGAATCTGTCTTCCTATCGGATGAAAATAGCGTTTAACCCCTCGAGGAACATCATTTTTTGAGGAATTTTCAGTTTCTTTTTTAAATTGAAGATTTTTTTAGAAATACAGAAATTAATATTTTTAAGGCACTTTTTCGTAAAACTTGCATAAATTGGACCTCCAAGAACCTGATTAGTGTTTTTATGCATTTGTTTGACGGATTGTCTCTAGATTCCACTAGATTCGCTTTGGGTGCATCTCGGTGCAGTTGGTGATGGAATGCGCTCGAATTTGAAAGAAAGACGGCAAGAGACGTGTCGTTCAATGATTATTTGCCAAAAGTGGAACGGACAATTTTGAGTCATTCGAGGAGACAGGATTTCACTAGATTCGCTTTGAGTGTATTCTAGTGCAGTTGACAATGGAATGCACTCGAATCGAATCTAGTGGAATCGTGTCCCCTCGAATGACTCGAAAGTGTCTGTTGCACTTTTGGCAAATTATCATTAGATGACATGTCTGTTGCTGTCTTTCTTTCAAATTTAGATAGCGTTTAATCTTCTGAGAGTCACAATCTTTTTGAATTTCATATTTTCATTTTTATATTATATTTCTATATATATATTTATATTTTTTTTTTTAAAGAATTGATCGCTATGGAATTATTAATTAATTATGTTACAAATATCCTCTGTACTGTATATTCTATTTTCGCGCTTTAGAGGATTTATTCTAAAACGTTCAATAAATAACTCTAAATCTAAAAACATAGAAATTAATTAACTAATGCAATTTTTAGAAAAAAAGAAATTTTTTTTTCCTAAATTGCATAAATTAGACCTCCAAGAATCTCACCAGAGCTTTTATGCATTTCTTTACGATGTTTCCAGATCCCGGAATCTCCAAATTCTCACTTTTCAAATCTCATACAAAAATTCAAATCTCCGCTTTGAGTTCGTTTTAGTGCAGTTGACATCGAGATGCACTCGAAGCGAATACAGTGGAACCGTGTCCCCCCCCCCGAACTGTCCATTGCACATTTGTCCAATAATCATTCGATGACACGTCAGTCGATGGGAACCGAAGATATTCGGAACCAGGATAACGCGAGATGCAACTGGACTCGGGATGCTCATACCCAAAAAAAAAGGTGTAACCAATCCACTGGAGTCCATCAAGTGCATCCTCCACTTGCATGGAGACTTTCCTCCTATCATCCCGGAACTTGGCGATGCGCTGGGTGATTAAAATCTTATGCACATGGAAAGGGCTGATAAAAGCCTTCGATTTGCATATATGCAAACTCAGCTTTTGCCTTTCAATTATGAATTTCACGGGTAATCGGATCGCACTCGGAGGAAAGAAGGAAAAGTGTTGTAACGAAGCGCTCCAGTTTCGCGGGGCTTCGTGTAGGATGCTGAGAAATGACTTAATACGAACCCCCCGTTTGCGCGTATGTGTGTAATGCGTATGTACGTGTGTGCATAGAAAGGGAAGAAATATGGCCTATGACGTAATTCATAGACCACCCAGGAGGTGATTGCTATGAAGGAAAGGATCCAACTCTCGAGGAGATGCGTCCCCGCTAGATCCTATTCCGAGCGTAACTGCAACAACATTCCTACATCGAACCGGAAACTAATGGTACGCCGTGTCCCGTTGGATTTTAAGTCTTCGCCGTGCCCTTTCTTCGCGATGCTCGCGAGTACGTGCCGTCTCTCCTCGGAGGACTCTTGCATCGTGGCGGTAGGTGCAAGTCCCGAGGAAGAAATCACGAAATGTGCAATTGGGAGAATCCTGGAGATGGAGACTTTTTTTGATTCTACGTCGCGGCGTCCGAAATCGAGGATTAATGCGAGTCCAGAGCCTCTGAGGGAGCCGCGGTCACGCCACGTTACCTCCGAATGCGAGGCCAATACTTTTTTTGGAAACCAAAGCTTCCGGAGCTTCGGATTTGAAGGACTTGGTTGCCCTCGTTACTGACAGGACGTCTTTCAGCCAATAACCCCTGTCATTGCGTTTGTCATCCGCTTCTACCAGCAGACGAATCGTTGATGGATGGAATGACGGGTCAGAGGTCCTCGGAGCTGAGTTCAGCACCCGAGACATGACGTATATCTGGTTGACTCGGATATCGAGAAGTCACGAACGGAGTTTCTGACGAATGGGAGGTCAGACGAAGGAATGTTTTGCGAGCGAATTTCGAGTACTCGAGATTTCGAGGAATTCGCGTATTTCAAATTCGAATTTCGAAAATTTCATAAATTGTGTAAATTCGCGACTAGAAAAAATTCGAGATTCGAAACACTTGAAATTGAAGAAATTCCAATATTAAAATTCGAATTTCGAAAATTCCACAAATTGGAGGCTAGAAAAGATCGAAATTCGGAACACTTGAAGTTGAAGAAATTACGAAATTCGAAAAATTCAAAATTCGACATATTCGAGGTTAGAAAAAAATCGAGATTCGGAACATTCGAAATCGAAAAAATTCGAATATCGAAAATTCGAAAATTCCACAAATTCGAGACTAGAAAAAATCAAGATTCGAAACACTCGAAATTGAAGAAATTCCAATATTAATATTCGAATTTCGAAAATTCCACAAATTGGAGGCTAGAAAAGATCGAAATTCGGAACACTTGAAATTGATGAAATTCGAATTTCGAAAAATTCAAAATTCTTCATATTCGAGGTTAGAAAAAAATCGAGATTCGGAACACTCGAAATTGAAAAAATTCGAATATCGAAAAATCAAAAATTCCACAAATTCGAGACTAGAAAAAATCAAGATTCGGAACACTCGAAATTGAAGAAATTCCAATATTAAAATTCGAATTTCGAAAATTTCTAAATTCCACAAATTGGAAGCTAGAAAAAAATTGAGATTCGCAACACTCGAAATCGAAGAAATTCGAATTTCGAAAAAATCGATATACAGCGCATTTGAAATGAAGAAATTCGAAAAGTAACTCGGTCTCCAGTTTTTTTTTCGGTGATCCCTGGATTTTCAATTAAAATTGCTAATTCGAAAGGAGAGAAAGTGATCAGCGAAGTCCCTTCGTCGGTAATTGGATCCCGAAAGGTCTTCAATTTCTGAAAAGCGAATTACCCGTATCTCGTGTGCGAACTGCGAGAGCGGTCGGCGATCGGCAAACCCGATCTGCGGGAAAATTTCAGTAAGTGGACGTTTCGCGTTGTTCGATTTGTGAACACGCCATTTGCTCCACATCGTCTCTGTAGGTCCGATAGCGACTAATTAGTACATAATTATTCCATAAAATAAAGTGGGATGTAAGTAAACGTGGTTTTCTGTAATTACGTCCTTAATAATATGTAGAGTATCCGGTAGCTGGATGAACTTAATCGTAAAATAAGACGGAAGATTTATGACCCCAGAGAATAATAATGCCAGTGCGTATATCTCGCCTACGCCTTGAGAGTTCGATAGTTAATTTACAGGGTGGTAACGTACACCGCGTGTGTGTGCACGTAGGTGCATGTGTAAGGGGTACACATATCGATATAAAACATACACTAGGAAGTAATTCCGCCCACACGCATGACGCTGTACTGAGCATAATGCAACTTCTTCCTTCCTATCACTTTTATATGGACTTCGGAGAGATTTTTGCTCGTATCGAGTAGCTATTTGTTAGAATAAATCAACGATAATCAATCGCCCATAAATTTCTTTCCCCACCTTCCTTGTCTCACTCACTCACACATTCTAGGTGTCACATCATTACGCTTATTTCTTCAATTTTCTACGTCGGGAGATTCCGTGTCCAGGATGGACCAATTTTGGAGCACGTGGTAGCATTTGCTTTCCCAGTAGGGGGGAGGATGCTTGCCAAAAAAATCGAAATCGAGGAATTTTATGGATTATTTTTAATAAATTGGGCGTCATTTCCAATTGGAACCCAATTCCTACTCTGGGTGATGAAATTTCCAATTTGGAGAGATCCAATGTTTAAAGAGCGAATTTTGAAGGATCCAGTGGTCAGAGATTTGGCGTTTGGAATCCCAATATGAATTTTCGAATTTGGGTCTTTCAAAACGAGAATTTCTAGAAAATTGAGAAATTCGGGACAGTATTAATTAATTATTCCAAGCATTATTTTAAGAAACGGAAATTTGGGGCCGAAGTGCCGAATTAGTACCGAAATCTCAGTAAACATTCGAAACTCGAAATGTTCGAAATTCCAAAAATTCAAAATTGTATACGTTTGATAAATTTAAGAAAATGGAGAAATTTGAAAAATTCGGGATTGCATTAATATCTCAAAATTATGAATTTGCGACTAAAAGGTCAAACCGGATCTGAAACTTCAGGAAATACTCGAAACTCGAAACCTTTGGAATTCCAAAGATTTCAAAAATTGAAAATTCTATAAATTAGATAAAATAGAGAAAATCGAAAATTTCCATAAAATTCCGAAATTCAGGACAGAATTAATTATTGCATTATCTCGAGAATTGGAAATTTGGGGCGAAAATGCCAAATTAGTACCGAAATTTCGCGACTTAAAATATTCGCAAATCGAAATATTCGAAATCCGAAAGCTCCGAAATTGCAAAAATTTTCAAAATCGACGATTCCATAAGTTCGAGAAAATCGGGAATTTTGAGAAATTCCGAAATTAAGATACCCCTTCGCTGAAGTCCCGCTATTTTGCAAATCGAGAAATTTATTAATGGACGTAGCAGCATCTCCACCTGTATCTCAAGCGTGGAACTGGAAATTCCAAAATCCATCATTCGTTTCACACCATTTCCTAGGAAATCTCCGGTTACGGCGATGATTTCTAGCCCGGGAACGTGCCGGGACGAGACGACACGGGACGGTTACGAAGTGAGCTTCGTCTCACTCACGAGCTCACAAAGGATTCATCAAAGTGCGGTTGAGGAGGAGGCAGCATCTTCAATTAATCTCAGTGACTTTTCGCATTAGTTTTGCGAATGATTGATTATGACAGTCTCATGTAAATCGAAGGGAGAATTTCGATGTTTGCAGAGTTAATATATCTGTATACGTTTGTGTATCGACATAAGTAAGAATAACATTTGCGCATAAATAATCTGATGAAAAGTTAAGTGACATCTTCCTTTAAGAGCATCCCGGCGTTTGACGGATGACGTTATTAAAGAAAGAGAAAACAATCCATGAGTCAATATTATCGATGATAGGAAATTCCTTTCCGGCAGATCCAGTGGGGTTATAGCCGAGTAACCACGCGGCGGCAATGATTTACGCCGATCGATAATCCGATATGCAAATCACCTTCTCCCACAGTTCGGATCGATGCAAGTCTCTACCGCAGTGGCCTTAAGTATCCCTTTCGTAATGAATATAACATTGCCGAGGAAAAATGTCAACGAATAATGATGATAATAATGCTGATAAATAAAATGACGTTACGATTTTATCGCCACGTTAATCGATTACTTCGCCCACTGATTAATGAAATAATCACCTACATAATTTCAGCTATTACCGAACGATAATTCAGCGATCCCGAGATTCCAGCCTCCAGATTTCAGGGAGATAACAATTACACTGTCCTGTTATTTGTTTATTGTAACTACTACAAATCAAAATTACGGGAAGGGTATGAATTTTAAATTAATTAAATAATACCGCGAAACCCCCTTTTTTTTTTGACGAAAGGCGAAAATTGCCGATCGTGCCAAATTCTCAGGGTTTCCTCGCCCAAAGAAGGAAATTTCTTCGATTAAAGTATCTCCACTGAAACTTGAGATTCGACAAATTCGAAAAAATCGAAATACGAAAGATTCGAAACCCGAAATTTTCGATAAGAAATTTCAACAAAGAATTTGAAATTCAAGAGATTCGGAAAAAAAAGTGAAATACGAAAAATTCGGAACCTAAATTTTTTAGAAACGGTGAAAATGAAAAATTGAAATTCAGGAGACTCGAAAAAAAAATTGAAATACGAGAAATTCGAAACCTGAAATATCGGAAACGGTAAAAATACAAAAAATTTGAAATTCAAGAGATTCGATTAATTCGAAACGGTGAAAATTCGAAAAATTCGAATTTCAGGGAATTCGAAAAAATCGAAACCTGAAATATTCGAAACCGTGAAAATGTTAAAAAGTTTGAAACGTAAGAAATTCGAAATTCAAGAAGATCAAAAAAAGTGACTTCCTTTCTAACTTCGCTTTTTCTGCGATTCCTCTATTTCCGAATAAATTCGATAATAATTTTGAAAAAGGAAATGCCCATCCTGTCAGGTTTTCGGGATATTCTGCCCCAAAAGGGGATCTCTCTTAGGTCAAACTACATCCGACGAAATAACAACCACGAAGTGTATCGAAATGAATCGGTAGACCGAGAAAATTGGCAAATAAAGTAATTCCCCAAATGAATCTCCAGAACGCGGCAGGTCGAAGCAACAATTTCCGTTGTGGTCATTGTTACAAAACCGCTGTTGCCAATTAGGAAGCTGCATCGTCACTCGCTACTCCTTCGGTAGCCGGAACCCCACGGGGTCGCCGATAAACCTTTGAATCGCATTGACACTAAATTTCGCCACGTCAGGTTGGATTTTTGATTTGCATAATAATTTGCACATTGCATTAGCGGAGTCCTGGCCAACCGTACGTTCCGTGGAGTCGATTGCAGCCGTATAGAAGTAAAACATTATCTTCCGATAGTGGAAACCAGACGCTATTAAATTGCCCATACGTTTCTGCGCTATTAAATAAGTCGCCAATAGGCAAACGGGCGTATTTCTGCCAATCGCCCGGGTACCGTAAGAAATATCGCGTAAATCCCGTATCTGAAGCGGCGTTATATGCCTCGTAAAAATGGAATTTGCTCAAAACGATAAGTCGCAGGATCTCTCCCAGCCGGGATTAAACCAATAGTCGAGGACAGTCACGTAGAATGCGATTGCAGCTCGCGTTTATTTATTCCCATAAGATTCGAAATTCATTCCGTTTCGTTTCCACGCCACATCGAGGGCCCCCCCATGGCCCCTCGCGCGGTGCAACCGTATCAAAATAATATTTCAGCGAAATTATATTGACAATAACGAGGCAATATTGAATACCAAGAGAACGTCCACCCACGCGGTTCCTTTGCTTCCGTTATGCCCTCGCCATTTGCTCGCTGTTTGCCTGCAAAGAGCACGTCAGATATCGGAACGAGTTGTTTCTTTATATTTAATATGAATTTTTTTTCCGAAAACGAAAATTTTCGTTAGGAAGAACGGAAACTCTACAGCTGTGGATGCAGTTCGCATCCTTCCCCTTGTCGTAACTGCGTCGGAAGGAGATAAACTGGGAAAACGAAAGTGCAATTTCCGGTCGGCCGATAAAATGTTGCATGCAATTTAAAACAATGTTGCATGTCCGACGAGACGAATTACGGTACCTGCAGCATCGCGAGCGAATGGTGAAACAACATAAATCGCCGAGCATAAACCGGAGCGTAAATCATGACTTTAGAAACGTAAGACCGCGAGACAGGTTGCTCGGAGTCGAAGAGTGCAACGTATCTGCGTTTCTAAGGGCTGAATTCGCAGCGTTCAAACAATTTCAAGTTTATGTCCTGAAGGATGTGTTCGCGAAACCCTTCGCAAGGAACTTTTGTGGGATGTAAATTTATATATTGACGCTGAAGACTTTATTGCGCGCAGTGTAACGAGTAGTTTCTGCTAAACTACCCCGACATAAGTAAGGGTTAAGCTACCCCTTTTCGCCCCAATCCTGGCGGTAGAGGATTTCGAAGTAACTCCTCGGAAAATCTTCATTGGCTACCGAAGAATTTTTGGGCCTTCCCCAAAAATGGGGTAAAAATTAAAGTTTCAAAAATGGGGTTGGACGAGTCATTTCTAGGGGTACTTTTTCGCGTAGAATCGATTCCAAAGGTCAAATTTGACGAACTCCCAGCGGAAGTTGGTTAATAGTAGGTTTTTTGGGGAAAAATGGCATTTTTGTTGATATTTCGAGAATTTTGACAATGAAAATGGATTCCTCGGGAAAAAATACATCGGATATGCGACTCCCGAAAATTTCCAGAAAAGTTTCCAAAAGTCGAATTTTTTGGGCACACCCTTCCCCCAAAAATGGGGTAAAAATTAAAGTTTCAAAAATGGGGTTGGACGAGTCATTTCTAGGGGTAATTTTTCGCGTAGAATCGATTCCAAAAGTCAAATTTGACGAAATCCCAGCGAAAGTTGGTCAAAAGTAGGTTTTTTGAGAAAAAATCGCATTTCTGTTGATATTTCGAGAATTTTGACAATGAAAATGGATTCCTCGGGAAAAAATACATCGGATATGCGACTCTCGAAAATTTCCAGAAAAGTTTCCAAAAGTCGAATTTTTTTGGCACACCCTTCCCCCAAAAATGGGGTAAAAATTAAAGTTTCAAAAATGGAATTGGATAAGTCATTTCTAGGGGTAATTTTTCGCTTAGAATCGATTCCAAAGGTCAAATTTGACGAAATCCCAGCGGAAGTTGGTCGAAAGTAGGTTTTTTGAGAAAAAATCGCATTTCTGTTAATATTTCGAGAATTTTGACAATGAAAATGGATTCCTCGGGAAAAAATACATCAGATATGCGACTCCCGAAAATTTCCATAAAAGTTTTCAAAAGTCGAATTTTTTGGACACACCCTTCCCCCAAAAATGGGGTAAAAATTAAAGTTTCAAAAATGGGGTTGGACGAGTCATTTCTAGGGGTAACTTTTCCCGTAGAATCGATTCCAAAGGATAAATTTGACGAAATCCCAGCGGAAGTTGGTCAAAAGTAGGTTTTTTCCGGAAAAATCGCGTTTCCCGTTGGAATATTGGAATTCCGACGATAAAAATGGATTCCTCGGAAAAAAATACATCGGATAAGGGTCTTCCGAAAGTGCCCAGAAAATAAATCTAAAAGTCGAATTTTTTCAATAGAGTCCAAATTATAACCACTTAATAGTTTGTACATGCCCCGCAATAAGACCTAAAAAGCGTGCAAATTTGGACAAATGCAGATTCGTCCAAAAATGTTCGATCCCTGGGTTTCATTGTCGCACCGATAGTACCGGGACAAGAATCCAAAATTGTCCCAGAAAAAATAGGAGAAAATGAACTGTTTACCAAATTACCGCGATATTAAATTTTCCGCAAGAAATCATGATAAAACTCGCCCTCTCGAACGTATCAATTGCAGCGTCACAATAAACTCCCACGCTCTAGAAATTGACACGATACGTGGCAAAATAAGTGCACTTCGCTCTGCCCTGATTCCCCTTTATCAACCCGGTGTCGAACTCTCGTTCGAATTCCTCAATTCACTCGGTGCCGGGGACAAGGGGATTGAAAAAGAAATGCACGAGAGCGCGTCAGTCGTGGCGTTGTTAGAAATAAATGGTTATTGCGAATTAAGATTAAAATCTTGCAGCTCGCCGTGCATATACAACATATTTGTTTTGCCTCGTTGAAAATAGTTATTACGGATTAAGATTCCCCATATCTTAGAGGTTTACACGCGATCCAATGCTCACTTCGCAAGTGCAAATAGTCGCGGATTAAGATCACGTCCCGATCTCTTACTCCGCTATTCTTGAGAATGGTTATTGGTCAGCATGTTTTATCGATAGTTGGTTTCTAGAATACAAGCCAACAAGAACTTGTTGTTGGCTTATTCCACCTCTCTCTCTCTCTCTCCCTCCCTCTGTTATTATGGATTAACATCGACATTACATTTGCATACTTTGGATTCTTTTCATGAGATCCCAAGACACGGGAACTCGAATGAGCCGCTGGAAGGTGGATGATGTTTACGATGAATTCTAAAAGTGCATCCTTTTACTTCCCACACCGTTCTCACGCAGCTTCTCCGTCGCTCCACCTTCGACAGCCTCTTCTGTCTTCCCTCGCGAGCTTCATGAATGAAATCTTGCGATCGTCGGATCTCGACGTCGAGAGATACATTAGCGTTGCTCGGCCACGGCAACACTCGGATCTTTACCAGGAATCCTGAACGTGTTGCTGCCAGGTGTCGAGATACCGCCCATTTAACGGGTGTTCCGATGGTTCCAGGGTCAGGAGTCGCGGCTTCCATGGACCCGAGTATCGGTAGCAAGCGGATGCTTCAGCGTTTCTATCGCTAACACGGCAAAACCCGGGCAAAGCCCCAGCAAAACCCTTGCTGTCGTTCGAAAATGGATTGGGGTGTCAATGGGGTCAGGAAATGGGTCTTCTCTTGGTAATGGAACGCAGGGACACAATTGTTATTATTATTATTATTATTATTATTATTATTATTATTAACGATAAATAATATGAAAGCTACGCTTGGTGTGTATTTCTTATCGCAACGATAAGGCCTAAAAAAATGAATAAAAAAAAAATAACGTACCGATCACGGTAGGATCGGTATCTCCTCCCTTTGTTACTACCGAACCCACAACCTGGAGCTACCGCGTACCGTTTCTTTGGCGAACCTCCTCCGCTGGAGCACCTGCTGGCTGAATTTCCTTCGTCCGAGCGACCGGAAACTCCAGCGGAGCGATTTAATTCCTTTAATGCATCAGATTAAAGCAAATTGAAGCTCTCGTCTAATCCCGCGGCTGCAGCGGCTGCGCCGGGCAATCAAGATTTCAGGTGCGTTTCACCGCAAGCTGTGTACCAAAGTAAAGGGCCGGACGCCACGGCAGGTAGGTAGGTAGGTAGGTAGGTTGGTATATCGTACGGCTGCAGTCCCGATCTAATTGCCATTCAATAATAACGCGTGTTTATTTATTACGAAAGCCATTCATTTAATTACAACATACATCGAGGCCCCAACGATCGCGGCGGTTTCTCCCCGATACCGTGAATCACGATCAATACCATGCCAATAACTGTCACTTTCAACGTATTTCCCATTTTGATGTTGAAATTATATTTGGCCGATTTGTTAGCGGCGCGGCGCGGCGCGGAGAAAAATGTTAATGCGCCGCGAAAGATCCAAGTTCGATAAAGCTTTGTAAATTACGCTTACTACCGCGTTTCGATATAACTAACAAGTCGCCAATTATGGCAACATATTAGTTGTCAGTATCGATACATCTCGCCTGCCATACCTGTTTTCCACCTGAACCTCAGCTAGGCGACATGACGGTTCTGTTAAAGATACGTCAAAAGTTATCAAAATCGTTTTATACCTTTAACGATAATATTGAATGACGAAATTAATGGGAAATATCTACAAGTTCTTATACAGGTAGTTCTTTCGTATGTATGTACGTGGTTTCAGTGCGCTCGATATTTCATCTTTTTCTAATGGCGAATGTCACTCAGCCAGGTTTATTCTATCGCGTTCATGCGTGTGTGTGTTTTGTGCAAGAAAATTAGTCACACCAGTACCAGAAAAAGACATCTTTGATTCTAAATATGGTTGGTCACTTCCGTAGAAGCTTTTTCTTTTTACTCATTTTTTTCTTCATCTCGGAATGAAAAATCAAAACCGTGAAGAAAAGTGATCGCGTATCGAGGAATTTATTTTTTCTTTATTTGTATTCTATTTTTGGATGCTTCGGATATTTTTGGACATTTTTTTTAACCGGATTTCGTGGGTAATCTAATTGCAAGGAAAGCTTTTGGTATTTAATTATTTTGATAATTTCACATTTTAATGTTTTAATATATTAATCTTTCGAATTTCTCAATTTTTTGATATTTTTATATTTCAATATTTTTATATTTCAATATTTTGATATTTCAATATTTTAATATTTTAATATCTCAATATTTTAGAATTTTCATATTTGAATATTGGAATTCCTTCGACAGTTGGACTGTCGTATTCAGAAATTACTTCCAGCAACTGATTAATTAAAAATAATTGACATTGCCTGATTTTTAATCGTAAGTAAATTTTTTTTTAATACAGACAATCGAGAATCCTAAAATAAGACCTGCAAAGAATTCTATTTGTTAATAACAATAAGTCCGTTACCTCTCAACTGTAATTGTCATAATTTACTTTCAATTAATATCCAACTTGGAAGCTAGAAATTCTCCTAGATTTGAAATCCAATTTTCATATAATATTAGGTTGGGGAAAAAGTAATTTCGGCTTTTCTCGTGTTTTTCAATGGGACAAACCGAAATTACTTTTTCCCCAACCCAATATTAACGTTTGAGATTGAAATATTTGAAAATTATGGATCTTTTACACATTAAATCTCCCTGCAATTTTCTTCTTACCTCGTTTTTGTCAAAATTCGTTTATTTTAAAATTTCTTACACCCGATTCATGATCATACGAAACATAATTCTTCGAAGATTTCGAATCGGATTTCGCATCGAATTATTATTTTCTTTCCGTACAAAGAAGAGAAACGTTCATATCGAGCCCGAGAAAAAAAAATAAATTTCTGCTCCGTTACTCTTAATTATTATACCTAATATATATTAAGCCAATTGGCAAAAGGTGCGATTTCGTTCCAACGACTTTCGTTCCCTCCCGTGGTTTTTACGAGCTCCTCGAGTCCCGTATTTCTCCCGCTGCGTCGAAAGACGCGGTAGCCGGACTCTCATTTGCATGATAATGCCGCGATATTTAGGAAGTGTCGACAATATTCATACATATATTGTTGAAGTTGACGTTGTCAAAAGAGTTCGAGCACCCGTTAGAGAAACGGCCCACGCGTTGGAAGTTGGAGCCGACAGGCAGACTCGTACGGTCAGGTGGGCAAGAAGAGGAGGCTGCGAGAAATAACTAGGGAGTTGGAGGAAGAACGCGAGTCATTCCGTCGTCCTGGTATCTGATGGGCCGATTGCATCATTAGCGAATGTACGTGCCTCTCTCCGGCTAGAGAAAACCAGATGAGACGAGAAGAAATGAGTAACTGAAGGAAAGAGAGAATTCCAAGCAATATACCAATTAAATTTATCATATCATATCTGATCGTATCTTTATCAGCCTCCTCCTCTTTTTGCACTCGCTATCGCGAACACTGCGGTCGGAATGGCAAAAGTATCGGCATTTTTCCAAGGATGGAACTAGTTCGGAACCTGCGGGTTCGCTATTCCGTCGGGAAAAAAAAAATTCCGAAGCTCGAGAAAATTAGCGACGCAGCGCCGGGTTGAGGTCTTTCGGCGAATCCTACGTCCAGTTGGGTTGCCAATGTTCCAGGAGAAGCCTGGGATATTGGCTATCGCCGTATGATGACGTAATTCTAACCTGGCAGTTGTAGTTACTAAAAATAGTAATTACTAGTAACTATTAGTAATTAGTAATAATTACTTTTGATATATTTTTCAATTTATTAGGATTGGTAATGTTTTAATGTTGAGAAATAGAACCGAAATATGTTGCACAAATTATGTGAAATATGAAAAAAATGGATTTTCCGTTTCATGTTTTGTGTCGAATGCATTTGTTTAAAATCACGATATTGTGAATAAATTTATAAATAGATTTTCTAATAAGAAATTTCTTATAAACAATGTTTTGTTGGTACAGCAAGAAACCGTGTAACTAAATTTTTTTCTCGGGCCCTTATAATGTAAATATTTTCCATGAAAATATATATGCTTCTTGCAAATAATTGTAATTTTTGTAACGCCTATTAATTTAGACCACGTTCGAAATTAATAAAGTTTAAAAGGTGACGTATAACAATGAAAAATAATGACCTCATTTTTTTTTATATTATTTATTAGAGGTTCCTCGTTATTACGTATAATTTTTTGGTCTTTTACGTAATTTTGGAAGGTGGTGTAAATTATTTGACGTTTCAAAAAATCATAATTATTTATAATATACGTATACGAAATTATATTCAGAGAAAATACTTATATCATAGGAGCCCGAGTGAAAATTTGATAATATAGTTTGTTGGTATACTAAAGAAAATGTTGTATACTAATTATTTCAGGTTTTGAATATTGTTTGAACAACAGAAATGAAAATATAAATTTCAAATAACAACACATCGCTTTTAAACAAAAACTAATTCCTCTGAAATCCTCAAACCTTTTTTTTTATTACATCCCCATCGACTGAGACAACTATTACCGGTAATTTCCAATTTGGGAAATATGAAGTTCCTCCAGTAAACTCGAGGATTTTTCTGAGCGCGTAAATCCACACGGTGAACGAGTTTCCCTTATTCCTCGAGGCAAATACAAAACACGCTCGGTTTAAACAAACCATGGCAGTCACTTGTTGATAAACTTGGCATTCAAAAATAAATCTTCCATTTGGTACGTGTCCAAAGGCGGGTTTATTTGCTCGAACTCGCAGCTTCTCTCAATGGGGAGCCCCTCGAATCGGGCGGTAAAGCCAGAAATAGATCAACTTTTAGCAGCCAATACATCCATCCATCCGACCGGCCGATTTCTTGCAGCCTCCGTCCAGTAGGAACGGCTCGTTCGGCATTTCGTATCCGTACATTCGTTTGTTTATTACATTCCCCGGATCTAAATTACGACGCGTTTATCCGTCCGCCAAGGCACGAGCAATTCCTACGTTGAGCGCTACACGCTAATTCCTCTAGTCGCAACTGCAATTGATTCGCCGGCAATTTTGGGAAATTTCATTTTCCCTCCGGGCAAATTCAAAATTCTTTCGGACCCTCGCCGATAAAGAATAAAAAAATCTTCGGAACGAATTTCCCTCGTGCTGGTCGCGTTTCTCGGTTGCAACTGCAATTGTCTCACCATCGCGTCAAGAAAATTACGTTTTCCTTCCGTTCCAACTCTTTCGAAATTTCGCGATCCCGTAAAAAAAAAAACCGAATTTTTCCTTACGGATTATTACGTTCCTCGGTTGCAACTGCAATTGTCTAACCATCGCGTCGGGAAAATTACGTTTTCCTTCCGTTCCAACTCTTTCGAAATTTCGCGTTCCCGTAAAAAAAAAAACCGAATTTTTCCTTACGGATTATTACGTTCCTCGGTTGCAACTGCAATTGGCTCACCATCGAATCAAAAAAAAAAAACTAGGCTTCCTTCGGAACCTCTTGGAGATTTCGAGATTCCGTCGGAAAAAGCCGAAGACCCTCGCTGATAAAATAAAAATCTTGCGAAAGAATGTCTCGTTGCCGGTCGCGTTGCTCCAGCAGCTCCTCTTTTCTTCTCCAGCCCTTGAATTCCCTGGAAAGGTGCAGGTACCTCTCCGTTTCTTCTTCTTCCTCCTCCTCGAAATGTCGCGTTCGCGTCAGGTCCATGACCATAGTCAGCTTATCGGCGTCCAGCATCGCCCAGCCACCCGAGACCGTGTGCACGCGGCAATTTAAAAAGGGAGCGACTTATATCGTTTCGCGTAGATCTTGATAAGCCATTCGAGAACGGGATCATGACTCTTTCTCCTCCTCGCGAGGAAGAAATGAATTATGGTCGGCATTAAGCGTTGGGATCCCTCGTACGACGCGCAGCAGGTTGCTCCGATCCACCTGACACCCGCGACACGAGCGATTATCGTCTCTTTCTCTCGACTCAACCTTTATTCACTTTCGGCATTGTGCTCTCGATTATGACGGGTTGGGCTTTCGAATCGTCACAAATTTATCGCCGAGAGATTCCGCTCGGTGTCAGCCGATGGATCCGAGAGCGTCGAACGCAGGTCGCTCGGGGCAAGATGGAAATACCCCAGTGGGTTGAGGTTTCTGAATACATAGTTGCCATTCCGAGGAACGATTTCAGGATTTTTTTGTAGAATTTTGAGCGATTTTCGACAATTTTTGGAGAATTCAGAGAATTTCGTGAACCCACAGGACAAAACAGAAGACGTTGGAGTAAAAGTTTTGTCGGTAATAGATTTGAATCGATTAATAACGAGAATTAGGGGTGGAAAGATTATTTTCACATTTTTTTATAAATTAACAAATTTTCAAGAAGAAATGGAATTTGTAAAATTTCGATTCAAAAGTCTGCTTCAGAAATGAAATTTCTATCGACTACAAACAATTCATGACTTCAGGAAAGAATTTTGAAATTCTCCTTTTTCAAAATTTGCGAAATTTTTGCACCCGCAATTGACAAATTCTCAATCGGGTCAATGATAATCTGTCGTCAGCGAATAGTTGGAACGCGAAAGTGAGTTGCCACGAAAGAGTACATTTCATAGCAACTAACTACGTGGATATATAATTCTCACATGTGAGTGTATTAATTTCTCGAGTACATATGTCTGTATACATATACGTATAGGAAATGTGTGATTTATCGAGATTTCTTCAACTAACTGGTTAATTTCACGTTACATGCCTAGGCGTAGGAAGGTGAGCTAGTAAAGGGTCACGAAAGCTAGTACTGGGGTTAATTCCATTCATTGCCATATAATCTTGCTTTGAAAATGCCCGTTTGCTTTTTTTACGAATCATCCAAAGTAATCACCATTGGAAGAAGCGTAATTTTCTTGAAGATTATTAAAGGGTACAGTTGAAATTTCTCACAGTCGCATCCTCAGCATCTCGGGAATTTGTTCAGTATTTTCTCTTAACTCGTCGATGGATCTTTCAAGATATCGTCAACTCGTTTTTCGGATTTGACGGAGTAGAGGTATCGATGTACGATACTATCAAATCACTTGAAATGGAATCCCGTCATTTTTAGATGTCGTGAAAAAAAAAAATTTTTTTTTCGAATTCAATGGTAGTATGGGAAAACTGCAGAATTTTGTAAGTTTTCTATAAAGTATCTAGGATCTCTTTCGGAGAATGTACTTTTTTTTTAAAAACATTTATAACGCATTAAAAATTTGATAGGCAAAAGTGAAATTCTTTCCATAATTAAATTTTTTTTCCTTTTAGACACAGTTTTTTTTTCCTTCAAAAATATAATTTCAATTGAATAGTAAATTTCTTGATACGAAATTTGGAATTTTGGGATATTATCATTTTTTTTGACCAATTCAAATTTACAATTTGACAAACTTTTGTCCTAAATTAACGAATTTCCCGGAGACAATGGAATTTATAAAATTTCATTTCAACATTCTACTTCAAGGTTTAAATTTCTATTAACTTAAAAAATTTCTAATTTAAAAAAAAACAATCTCTTCGAAATTCGTATGATCTTTTTATTGCGAATTTCCAAACTATAATTTCGTAATTTCATTCCCATTATAATAATCGCTTTTTAAAAATTCATATTTTCGAAAAAATAAAAGGTAACAAATTTCAGGAAATTAGGATTTGAAATTTAAACAATCCTTTAGTAATTAGTAATTTTGTTCTGATACAAATTTTTCTTTCAACTTTACTAAAATTTCCAAACAAAACAAGAACCTGGAAAAATTTTTTCTGAAACTGCAATTTCGATGCATCAACTACGAAAATTCATAACTTTCGAGAAAAAAATTTTTCGAAATGAATTTAACCAAAGAGGGAACCCTGTTTTGAGCAAAAAATTGATGCACTTCGAAATCCGATGCAACAATTTCTTCATAACTACGATTTCTAAAGTTTTTTCCAATTTCGAGTGGAATCAATCAAGCCCTACGTGAACGCTAATTTTCAGCTTGGAAGTTTAAAAAATGAATCCATTTCATCCTCGTCTATTCTGCGCTCGGTATATAAATTAGAAACACGGGTATTCATTCCTGCATCCAATCAGGAAATGAATCCCAAGGGATGCCAATTTTCTTCTTAACAATGAACTTGATGGATTGACGAATAAGAAATGTTTATGTTAGCATTCATCCATACAGTTGTTGTAAATCTTATAAAAGTTTAGCATCCCACCTGACTCCATAATAAGTAAAGCTGAGTAAGTTTAACTTCACTAGTACTTATTTAGTCGAGCTTTCACGAGATAAACGTCTTCAGGAGAGTATAGAGCAAGACAAAGTACTGTGCATTATTCTTAGCGTTACACGGCTACAGCTTAAGATGTCCATTAATAAATTCCATCCTACGCTTGGACGGTAGGGATTCTGCCCGTGGATGGATAAGATGAGAAATAGTAAATTTTACCATACGGAACCACGACTATTGTAAATTTCACTATGTACGGAGCGAATTTTTATCCCCTTACGGTAACATACCCAATACGAATTTTAATGAAATTACATTTATGTGGAGTATCAATTTTGATTGAATTCAATTGAAGTTTGAAATTCACGTAGAATATCAATTTTAATCAAATTCCATTGGAATTTCAACTATTGTAAATTTTTTCAATTCACGAAGAACACAAATTTTGATTAAACTCAATTCAGAGTTGACCTTAATTTTGAAAATTTCTATCCAATATAAATTTTAATCAAATCCAATTCGAATTTCGATTAATCTAAAAATTTCGCGTGGAATCCAAATTTCGATTATGTCCAATTCGAATTTCAGTTAAATTTGAAAATTCACGTCTAATATAAATTTTACTTAAATTCAATCGAAATTTCAGCAAATGTAAATTTCTCTAAATTCAAGCAAAACGCAAATCTTGATTAAATTGAATTCAGGATTGAAATAAATTTTGAAATTCGTATCCAATATAAATTTCGATTAAATTTAGAAAATTTACGTCGACTACGAATTTTCATTACATTCAATTCGAATTTTAGTTAAATTTGGAAATTCATATCGAAATTAAATTTCAGTTCAACTTAATTTCAATTAAATTTTAAAATTCAAACCGGTCACAAATTTTAATTAGATTAAATATCAAAAACCAGATCCGATACAAATTTTAATTAAAAAAAGAAAAAGTTGCCTTAAAATCGTTACAGGAGTCACCGTAATAATAATTAGAATAAAAAAACACACACACATATATATGTATACATATTCCTGGGAGGGAATTAATTAATACCCATACGACTCTTAATTAATTACCACCTATCCTAACATTGACACCCTTCTATTGGATCCGAGTGCACGTGCACTCTCCAGTTCGCACACCTATTTAATATTGAATTTATCGGTACATATTTAAAGTCGAAGCTCGTTTGAAATGAGTTTTATCAATTAGACTCGTTTTGGAATTCCACCTACTAGTAATTACCGTGTAGCCTTAATACCACGGTAATTTTATCCAGTGTAATCAATAATTCCCATAAACCGTGTATAAAATGAAAATTTTACGGTACCGTTATTCTCAAATGGATTCGGTTTACGCGAATGCGAATATACCTGTGCAGGTATAGGCGTTACAGTAGCTGTGTGACTGCTGGAAAGTGTGGGAGGGTGAAAAGTAATAATTGTACATACATTCCTTGTCGTGAAATGAAGTGAATTTCATGGAATTTAATTACTTCGAAAAGTTCACTCGATTCATTACCCACTCCGGTAGTGTTTAACGAAGTGTTTATGTATTTTGCGGAGGTGTTAGATTTTATACCTACTAGGCCTTTTATGTGTATAATGAAGCTACACTGGATCGTTAATTCATTGGCAAAATCGCAAAATTACTTCAACTAGAAATTCGCTGGAATGATACAAACTTCAAGGCTAAATTTCAAAAATTTATATCAGAACATACTTTCGATTTCTACCACCGAGAAAATTATCGGAACCATAAATTCGCCGGAATGGTACCAAATTCGAGAGTGAATTTCAAAAATGTTTACCACGACATCCCAAAACTTGCTTTTTCATTTTTGTAACCGCAAAATTACTTCAACTACAAATTTGCTGGAATTATACAAAATTCGAGGCTAAATTTCAAAAATTTATATCGGAACATACTTTCGATTTTTGCCACCGAGAAAATTACCGGAACCATAAATTCGCCGGAATGGTACAAAATTCGAGAGTGAATTTCAAAAATGTTTACCACGACATACCAAAACTTGCTTTTTCATTTTTGTAACCGCAAAATTACCGCAACTACAAATTCCCTGGAATCATTCCAAACTCCAGTCTTCCAAAACTTCAGAAAACCTACCTTTTAACTGGAATCCTCACTTATTATCGCATAAAACCACCGTCTCTCGTTAAAAAAATAAATATACACATATAACTACACATATATATACACATATAAAGTTATACATATTTCCCTTACATTCCAACCCCCATAATAAATTTAAAATCAGTTTCGGTTACCGTAACCGCAAAATTACTTCAACTACAAATTCTCTGGAATTATACAAACTTCGAGGCTAAATTTCAAAAATTTATATCGGAACATACTTTCGATTTCTACCACCGAGAAAATTACCGGAACCATAAATTCGTCGGAATGGTACAAAATTCGAGAGTGAATTTCAAAAATGTTTACCACGACATACCAAAACTTGCTTTTTCATTTTTGTAACCGCAAAATTACCGCAACTACAAATTCGCTGGAATCATTCCAAACTCCAGTCTTCCAAAATTTGAGAAAACCTACCTTTTAACTGGAATCCTCACTTGTTATCGCATAAAAGCACCGTCTCTCGTTAAAAAAATAAATATACACATATAACTTTCATATTCGACTTCTGGAAAGTCGTATGCGACTGTCAATTACTGAAAAACGGTTCTTTTGCATTTACTCTCGTCGTCGGCCACGCGATGTGAAAGCCGCGACGAGGAGGAAAAATTGAATTTCGTGACGATCGCAAAAGAGGAAAAAAAAAAGAAAAAGAAAAAGAAAAAGGGACGTGGCAAAATCTCAGGCGCCGATGTAGAAGCACCGAGTCACGAAATTCGCCCGGCGTCAGCTTTGCACACCGTGCGAGGCAGGTACGAGAGGAACGCGTGTCCAAGGTAAACAAAATATCTTACCTTTGCATCCGTCGCGGGATAAACCGTAATGATCCACGTCGCATTGGTCACACCGGAAACCAATGACCCCGATGCTGCACCTGCACTTTCCACTTACTGGATCGCAGACCTCTGTGACCGCACCGATGTCGCAATCGCATTCCTGGCAACCCGCGGTCACGTTGCCGTATCCTTGGATGCAGGACGAACAGTCACGACCAGCGAACAAGGGTTCGCAGGGACACTGACCGCTCGTTTTCTCACAATGCACCGAACTGCTTCCAAGGGGATCGCAATTGCACGCTGTAATTGTAGTTTCGTATTATTAATAGGCATATATTTCAGCTTTCTTTTATTTTGCGACAGCGTTTCGCTTCCAGCGGACGGAGGAACTCTAAGGTAGAAAGGAGCAACGAGCGACTGGTACCTTCATGGAAAGGATATGGGACCCATAAGGCGGGATTTTGGCTCTGATCAATTTTTTTATAATTTCAATGTTTTGTCGGAACGATGTTAAGTCTTTTTTTTTTAAATTAATTTAAGCCTTTTTTTATTGGAGCAAACCTGAGACTTTTTGTTATTTTTAAAAAAATTGCTTTTTTGGCAAATTCAACCGCGTTTTTTAATATGACCGCAATTACGCACAAATTTCTTTTTTATGTATGTGTTAGAAGACATTGAAGCACATCATATGTGTAAAAATGAAGATTTTGCGATTCTGTGCTCCCTCGGGGCCAAAAACCCGCCTTATGGACCCTCATCCTTTATGAAATAGCCAAAGGTGCTAAATGGAGGCTAGGATTTGTGGATTCGATTGGGGATAGTAGATATGATTTTCCTTTTTGGGAGAAAGATGAGTTTTGGGATTTCTGAAATGACTGATTTTTGGTCAATGATTTTTTGAAAGAGGAAATTTGTAGAATGGAATTGTGGTTCCAAAATTAGATAAAATGCGAGATTTTGTGGTTTTTCCTTTAAGAGTTATGATTTTTTAGAAGCAGAAATTTGTGGGAGTGTTTAAAAAATTAGAAAAAATTAAAAAATAAAATTAGAAATAAGAGATTTTGTGATTTGAGATTGGGATTATTTCTTTGGAATGATTTTTTGACCTTAATTTTTTTGAACAAAGATGAACTTTTGTTTCCAAATGTTTTTTCAGAATGTTTTTTTGTTTCCAAAGAGGATGATTTGGGGAAATGATTTTACGGATGCAGAAATTTTTAGGAATTTGAAGGAAGGAATTATAATATTCAAAATCAGGTAAGATGGAAAATTCCATATTTTTCCCTACAAGGTTACGAATTTTTTAAAATTTCGTTTTTTAATTACAGTTGTTACTAGAGAGAATCTAAAAATTGGCAACTCGTGTATGTTGAAAATTGATATTTTTTGTAAAAATTTTATTTGGAAACTGTAATTCATAAGGGAGAGCTTTAGTCTTCAAAAAAAGCTAGAATTAAGATTTCTCATATTTCTTCTTCCAAATTATAATTTTTTAAACATGTTTCTAAAAAAATGGAACTTTTCCTATGATTGGTATTCCAATAATTTTTGTCGTCAAAGAATAAAAATTTGTCCCAATCATTATTTGAGAAATAGAAATTCTAAGGCTTTTAAGTCAAAAAATTCTTTCTGAAAATTCTCAACTTTCGAAAATAATATTTCGGAAAAGTAAAATTTTTAGAGACAACGGCAAAAAATGGTTCTTTTTTTCCCCAAATTCTGAACCTTTAGAGTCAGTCGTAAAAGTAGAAATCAATAATAATTTTAAAACATTTTCACCAGTTTCATAATTAATACTTTCGAAAAAAATATTTTCCCAGATTTTTTTTCCCCCTGAAACTCAGATTTCCGATGTCAGCTTCAAAAATTCCAAAATTCTTTAATTATTCATTTGATCCCAATTTGGCATTTTATCTCTAACAGCCTAAACTTCGAACCAATCCTTCGGCAGCATCAAACCTTTTTTCTCGCTTTCAAGCAACTCCTTATAAATTTCCGGACCATAAGGAATAATTTCAAGTTCAAAAGCCATCCATAAAACGAAAGACTTCGCGAAGGAATGTTTCGAAATTTTTTGTGTAATTTGCCGATTGTCCTCTTCCTTAAATTCTACCCTAAGTTACTGCCATCATTTACATACGAGTGCAATTTTGTTGCAGCGCATCTCCGAAATGAGCTTCTTTACATCTGTCGCATTTCCAGCCTTCCGTGTTTCCAGTGCATTCCAGGCATCGTCCAGTTTCTTGGTCGCAAGGCGCTCCATGACAAAGACATGGTTCACATACACCGCCAGGATTCATTGGATTACCGAAGAACCCGACGTCGCAACTATTTATACCGAAGACAGCGTTTAAAGAAAGGAACGTTAATCACTTTATTACAACTTTATATTAAAAGTAATGGTTGGCCTTAACTTCCAGAACTCGTGCAGGTGTACAATTGGGCCGTTTGTCGCAATAACTCTCGAATCTCAATATTTTTGGAATCCGGTTAATTCACGACCGATGCAGTATTTTACACAACATCAATAAATAAATGCACTTGTCATGATAATAATAATATAATAATAATATAATAATAATAATAATAATAATAATAATAATAATAATAATAATAATAATAATAATCTTGAATATAATAATAATTTTAACAGCGATTTAAAATAATAATAAAAAAATTAAAAAATAAATATATATTGACGATAATAATGAAAGAGTTAGGCCACGTTTGCTTGTTTTTTTTTTGCAGAAAGCTCGTCTTTCTGATGACATATCGAGAATTTTGATGATGAAAATGGATTTCTCGGAAGAAAATACATTAGATAAGCGTCTCCCGAAAAGGCCCAAAGCTTGAATCCAAAAGTCGAATTTTCGAGTTTACCTTGGCTTTCCCCGTAAAATGGGGTAAAAATAAAAGTTTCAAAAATGGGGTTGGGCAAGTCATTTCTAGGGGTAATTTTTCGCGTAGAATCGATTCCAACGGTCAAATTTAATGAAATCCCAGCGGAAGTTGGAAAAACATAGGTTTTTTTGGGAAAAATCCTATTTCCCGTGGGATATCCGGAACTTTGATAAAAGATTTGGATTCCTCGGAAAAAAATACATAGAATATGGATCTCCCGGAATTTCCCAAAAAAACTTTTTAAAAGTCGAATTTTTTGGCCATACCCTTCTCCCAAAAATTGGGGTAAAAATTAAAGTTTCAAAAATGAGGTTGGACAAGTCATTTCTAGGGGTCATTTTTCGCGTAGAATCGATTGCAAAGGTCAAATTTGACGAACTCCCAGCGGAAGTTGGTCAAAAGTAGGTTTTTTGAGAAAAAATCGCATTTCTGTTAATATTTCGAGAATTTTGACAATGAAAATGGATTCCTCGGGAAAAAATACATCGGATATGCGACTCCCGAAAATTTCCAGAAAAGTTTCCAAAAGTCGAATTTTTTGGGCACACCCTTCCGCCAAAAATGAGGTAAAACTTAAAGTTTCAAAAATGGGATTGGACAAGCCATTTCTAGGGGTAATTTTTCGCGTAGAATCGATTCCAAAGGTCAAATTTAATGAAATCCCAGCGGAAGTTGGAAAAAAGTAGGTTTTTTGAGGAAAAATCATATTTCCCGTAGGATTTCATGAATTTTAATAACAGATTTGGATTCCTCGGAAAAAAAAATACATCGGATAAGGGTCTCCCGAAAGTTCCCAAAAAAAGTTTCCAAAAGTCGAATTTTTTTGGGTACATTTACCCCTTCCCCAAAAATGGGGTAAAAATTAAAGTTTCAAAAATGGCTTTGGACAAATACTTTCTAGGGGTAATTTTTCGCGTAGAATCGATTCCAGAGATCCATTTTTATGGAATCCTAGCAAAAGGTCTTAAAAACCAGGTTTTTGAAGAAAAAATCGTATTTCCTGCTGGATTTCTGAAATTTTGACAATGAAAATGGATTCGTCGGAAAAAAATACATCGGATAAGAGTCTCCCGAAAGTGCCGAAAAGTTGATTCAAAAAGTCGAATTTTTTCGGCACAGCTTCAATTTCAATTCAATAATTTTCAAATTACAATTACTTCAGTTTTTTCATGATCGCCAATAAGTCGAGAAAACCGTGCGTTGATGCTGATAATAATAATAATTTTCTATGCAGTATTTAGCTTCGTACCTTTCACAGTGGTCCCCAGTATATCCTTTGGGGCATTGGGTGCACACGTAGCCACTATCGGTGTCACTTGGATCATCGAGTTGACAACTGGGGCTGAAATTATTCGAAGGCATCAAAAGTGGACAAGCGCATCTTTTGCAGTCCCCCGCAGTCCCACGAGTCGGATCACCATAGTATCCTTTTACACAGCGATCGCATTTTGGTCCCACCGTGTTGTGTTCGCAATTCTGTAACAGCAGATTTTTATTCTTTTTTTTTTTTAAATAAATTTACCATTGAACCTTATTAAAAGTAATTTTAATCAAAACAAAATTTGCAATTTTTGTATAAATTTTTTAATAATTCCATTTCCAAAGAAATGATTAAAAATAGTATAAGTGAGTTTCATTATAAGTAGAATGGTAAAAATTTAAACTGCCTTATTTGAAATTATTAAACATAATTAATTATTATAAAAAGCTTCGGGTTTATTAAAGAGGTTCTCCTGAAAACTATTGATACTTTTTTTTTTATTTCACAAATTATAGGAAATAGTGGAAATAATTTAGGAATTGAAAATTTACAAGTTTAAATATTATTGCAATTCGTTAAAAAAAATCCCTGAAAATAAACGCAGTAAAATTCTATATATTTCCTATTGATATTGATTAAAACTTCAATTTCAAAAAAGCCCTTATTTTTTTCGAGTCTAAGCTTTCAAATTTAAATATTCTCGTAATAAAATACTTATTATATTGTAATTACTCTTATTGCTCTTGTAATAAAATACTTATTAGTATATTAATAAATTGCGTATTTTTCAGATCTTTTTTCTTCAGAAGCAATACTTGGTTATTTTATTCAAACAAAAATCGTCAAAAAATGGGAAATTAAATAAAAATTTCAATTTCTATATATTTTATTCTGGATATTAATAAAATCGTGTTTATAAATTATATTTATTGAATTAAAGAATTATAGAAAATAGGGGAAAATTTTGCAATGAAAATAATAAGGAATTAATTACAGAAACTAATCAAATTTGTTGCCAATTAATATTTTGAAGCATTTTCGTTACTTTTAGTTTTCCTGATAGCAATTTTCCAAACAATTTTATGCGATATCAAACTAAAGGAGATGAATGTATCGAAATCTCCTTGGAAGCAAGCGGAAGAAGGTAAAGATGCAGCTCGACAAAACCGACATCGGGTACAGGATGCTTCACTAGCTGACCTGGTAAATTGAGTGGAACTGCTATACCGTGATTTCGTGAGAATGTTCTTTAAGGGCTAAATTATCTACAGCGGTATCCTGTGGTACCTGCCTATTGTTGGATTTTCATTACCAAGCGCGAGAATTCAAACGCGAAACCCTTCGAATCGAAATTTTTACTTTTACAAAAATTCGTCTCTTGTCTCCTCAAATTGAAAATTGAAATTCGCAACCATTTGTAAAGATAAAAATATTATACTTCGTAAATTTCGAAAATCTTTGTGCTGCTTTTTTTGGTTTTTTGTTTGTTTTTTTTCCAATTTTATAATAACTTACACTACACTCGCCCATCACGAGGTCACAAGAGGCAGCATGACCATTGCAATCGCATTTCACACAAATGTGATGACGATCCATGTGACCCGTTACGTTGGACAACACCTTGACGTACCCCCAATCGCAATTTTCACAGGAGAGTCCTGTATATCCTTGCGGACATTCGCATACTTCCACCAAAGATTCGCTGTTCCCGTTTGTTGATACCTCTCCAACTGGTAAAATTGTGGACATCAGACTGAAAAAGAAAAAGAAAAAAGACATTCAAAATTAATTCAATTTCGTTACTTTTAATACGTTTCGATAGTTGCTTTTGGAATACGCGTGAAAATCATTGAAATCCAGCAAAATTTCAATAAATTTCAAATTTTTATAATAAAAAATTGAATAATACACTGAATTTTGATCATTTTCAGAGAAATTAATACAATTTTGTTTTTTTTAGTACGTCCCGATTGTTGCTTTTGGAATACGCGTGAAAATCATTGAAATCCAGCAAAATATCAATGAATTTCAAATTTTAATAATAGAGAATACAATAATAAACTGAATTTTAATCATTTTCAAAGAAATTTGATGGAAAAGATTAAAAAACCCATTAAATTTTCGTGCTTTCAAAGGTTTCTATCATTTTTCCATGGAATCTACGTAAAAACTATTAGAAATTCGCTAATTTCTTATAATTTCTAACAGAATTGGCGCAGAAACTTGGGAAATTCTTGAGATTCATATCATTTTTCTACATTTTTCTACAGATTTCTAAAGATTTCTTATCGAATCCAGTTGTAAATGTTTGAAAGCCAGTGAAATTCAGCGAATTAGAAACAATTTCTCGAAAAATGAATAAACCCTCCTTCACCTGGCTTCAACCTGCTCCGAATGATACTGGGCTCTGATTAAAATATGTTCCAGACCCGCCAGAACTCGAATCATCTGTGTCCTGGTCACAGCCTCTCCTCGAAATTCTGCTTTCCGCAATCTTATGGGGATGTTGTATGCCTCGTTTTTGATGTGATACCATCCCTGTTCTTGCAACGGAACGGAAATTTCATTTTCTTGCCCACTGTACTGTTCCTCTCCGTAGGCGATTTGCAAACCGTTACCCTGAAGGACAACAATTGAACATTTTTTTAGAAACAAATTCACAAATAAAAATCATAGAAATTAATAGAAAAAAATTGTAATAAAATACTTATTATATTAATAAATTGCGTATTTTTCAGATCTTTTTTCTTCAGAAGAAATACTTGGTTATTTTATTCAAACAAAAATCGTGGAAAAAAGGGAAGTTAAATAAAAATTTTAATTTCTATATATTTTATTCTGAAAATTAATAAAATAATTTTCGGCATATTAATATATTTTCTTTTTTGCAGAAAATTATTTTATTAATATTCAGAATAAAATATGTAGAAATTTAAATTTTTATTTAATTTCCCCTTTTTTCGACGATTTTCTAATATATTACATATATTAATTATGTATAAATGAATATATTATATATAAATATAATTTATAAACGCGAGATAAAAATTGGAAAGTTACGTCACAATTTCATTTCCTGGTCGGGTGGTTAAAAAAAAAAGCAGAATTCCTAGGATTAATATTTTCAGTGGCGTTTTCGAGGATCGTTTTTCCGCGAAAACAAGGTAATTTTCTGAAACCATAAATTCCTCATAAATGCAAACACGGAATTACATAAATATACACTTACGATAAGTATAACGTTCGGTTCGATAGTTGCCTTTCCACTGGTATCTCCTCGCATTACGACCCAAGAAACGCTGTAAGTCAAATTACTTCCATACGAGGACAAGCGATTTCCAGCGTACGTCTTCGGCGCGGACCAAAAGAAGCTGTCGTATGGGATTTCGAACGAGGCTATTGTCAGCCAATTGTTGTCCGTGTCCAGAGTTGGCCTCGTAACTTTCGTGGCGTTGATATCGGTGACCAGCCAATTTTCCAGGGTCGAAATCTGAAACACGATTGCCAGCCAATTAATCGTCAATTTATTATAAAATAACAAACCATAGAAAATAGGGGTAACCATTTTTAATAATTATTCCTAATTAACAATAGGATGTCGACGGCACATTTTTTTGCACCTCTATAAAAGCTGTATTTAGAAAAATAATTAGCAATAAATTTAATATCGGAGTAAATATACAGAAATTAAGTAACTATTTTTTTAAAACGAAATTAAATGCAAAAAAATAATAATAATATAATTATAATTTATGGACTCCTTTGAAAACTATATTTATTCTTGTAAAATATTTCATTTGAAATATTAGAAACAGTAAATTTCGAAATACTACAATCTCAATATATGAATATATAAATTTATAAATAAAAAATATATAAAATATATAATAATTATACAAATATACATAAATTCAAAAATATTAAAATTCAAAATTGTTATAATTCATAAATCGGAGGATATATATAATATATATAAGTATGCACATCCAATTACGTTTATTATCAGACAATGGTTCTGAATTCATCCAAATGCATTTTTTAGGAGCGGTGAAATCTCTTTGAAAAATTTCAAAAATTTGCACACCCGTTACTTCTCCCTGGATTTCGATAATTGCTTCGTTAATGACCAAGGCGTTTATCCATTTTTAGCCATCGAATTGGAATTCCTTCATTAAGTCGATATGTAAACCGAAGTTGAGACCGTCGCGTCGTAATCTTGTTTCTCTTGTCGTTAATAGTTGTCGCGCGACAGCGTAATTACGGACTCTACGGTTTTATTCTTCAACAGGATGAATGCGATAATTATCCCCGTGCGTTTATCCAGTTTATCTCGTGATTCTAACGACTCGGAATTAAAGTAACATTCCCCTTTTTTCCTGCCCGCTTGTCTTTTTGCATTATTATAAATATCAACAGCGGTTTCTTATTTTCTTCTCTGACAAATGGAGCAATAGAAAAGGGTAATCCCTCACCGGCAAATTCATACGTCGAGCGATATATAATTTTATTAATTTAGCTATACCCGTTTTTCCCCATGGACGGCTGTTTTATAATTGATGGAAATGTTAAGAACGCGTATAATTTTTCAATTAACATTCAGCATTTCACGAGGAAGAAGACGGAAGACGAGAGAGGATCGTTTATTAGTCACGCCGATGAAGGTGAGGATTTTCCTATTTTTTTTTTCTTAATTATTTTTTGTTCTGTCGATTTTTGTGGATTATAAAATTTACAGAGAAAATCTGGATTTCAGTATTTTTTGGTGCATTACGATTTTTTTTTTGGCAAAATCGTACATTTTTATTGAAAATGCAGAAATTAAAATTAAAATTTTAGAAGAAAAATAGGACATTTATATTTTTAAAAAATTTACTTTTCAGCGTTTTTATGGGATCCCTCAGTTTCTACTAATTTTTGTATTAACGTCGAAAATTAAGATGACAATTAATTATAAAAAAAAAATTGCGATAGTCAAGAATTAAGATTTTAGCATTCACTTTTTGTTGATAATATTTTTGCTCGCGTTATGCTGTCGAAATTACGCCCACTGACGAAAAATCAAACGATTTCCTACATTTCTATTGGAATTTATAAAATAACGATAATTTAATTTTAAAAATTGTAACTTTTACAAAAATACTGGAAATTTAATGTTCATCGTTTGTTTTTAAATTCGTGAAAAATGGAATTTCAGCATTTTTAGAAATTCTTGAAAATTAATTTTACGCCCTTCTATGGAAAATGGTAAAATCATCCCTTTAATTAAAAAAAAATGTCGATTTTCGATGAAACCTACCATACTGTACGACAATTTCGCCGCGGAACAGCTATTGGCAGCTCCGAAACAGTCGCACTGAAGACATCCGTCCAAATTGTCTCTGGTGAGGGCAAAAAATCCGGGTTTGCAGCGATCGCAGTACTCCCCGGCAACATTTGCCTTGCAAAGGCAATCGCCTTCGCAGTCGTGCGAGGGCAGGACACCTCGGGCATCGCATGGACAAGGCATGCAATCTGGAAACTGACGGTATCCAGCAGCACACTGATCGCATTTGTATCCCGAATAACCTGGTTTACACTCGCAGGCGCCTGCTACCTGGAAAACGATCGGTGCTTTCTTTCTTTGGTTCGATCTTATGGTCCTTCGCATTAACCTCCTTTGATCTTCCAAAATTTCGTATATTTTTCTTTCCAGCCGAATTCAGAAAGAAATAATAAAAATAAAATTTAGAAGCAGAATAAATAATTTCTTATTTGATAAAAATCTTTCCTTGAATTATTCTATCGCAGCTTTATATATTTTAGAAAGTATATGGTGGAAAATATTTTTTTTTTGCCGAATTTTGTGTAATCTGGTATGGGAAGGGTGTTAAATTTAATTAAATACGTTTGAAAGTACCTGCGCAACAAAAGAAATTTTTTAAATAATTTGTAAAACAATGTTTTAAAAGAAGATTCCATTTTAATTTAATTTTCATATTTTTCGCAACTCAATTTTGAATAAAAAAAACGGTAGAAAAAATAATTCAACAAATTTAGGAATAGAGTAAATTATTATAATTGATAAAAATCTTTTTTTTGAATTACTGCAATTTTCTATGTTTTAGAAAATATATTAAATAAAAAATAGATATTGCTGTTGAATGTGCCGAATTTGGTGTTAGGGGGTTAAATTTAATTAACACCATTTATATCGATAATAAAAAATACGTTCAAAAAGATTTTTTTAACAAGAAGAATTGCATTTGAGCGAATTCGTACCTTTCCCATGCGAGTGAAGGAATCGTCAGGAGTGCAGTAACCGGTGCTACCGTGAATATTGCAGTCGCAAGGAAGACACGGTTCCGATGCATCGGGTAACACTCCGTTCGGTCTGTAATAACCATCCCGGCATTTTTCGCAGTTTATACCAGCGGTGTTGTTCTGTCAAAAATAAAGAAACAGGAGATTAATATCGGAATGCTCGGAGATTTTTTTTTTTTTTTCGGATTCATAAGTAGACTCGAGTCAAGTGGAAAGGAAATTACCGACATCGGACTGATGAGTAAAAGCAACTCGACGAATAGATAAATTAATGCCTTCCTGGCTGATAATTCAAATTCAAATTTTAGAAAGAAAATGGAACATTTATATTTTAAAAATTGGCTTTTCAGCGATTTTGTGGGAAATAGTGACTTTGAACCTCTCAGTTTTTACTACTTTTTGTATTAATATCCAAATTAGGATGAGAATTAATTAGAAAAAAATTACGATAGTCAAGGGTTAAGTTTTTAGCATTCACTTTTTTTAATAATATTTTTACTGACGTTTTGCTGTTGAAATTATGCCTATTGACGAAAAATCGAACGATTGCCTACATTTCTATTGCATTTTTCTAAAATTATGATAATTTAATTTAAAAAATTGTCACCTTTACAAAAATACTGGGAATTTAAGTTTGGAAATTCAGCGAGAATTTAATAAAGAAATTTAAAAGCCACGACGAATTCCTTGCGAGTGAGTAAAATTCTAGTCGATTCTCAAAAATTCTAGAAAAAGGAATTACAGAAATTTGGGATATAGAAGAACCCAACGAAAGTTTATTGGTTTTCGTTAATTATTCAATTTCATGAATTATTTAATGGAGATAATTATTAAAAGAGTTAACTATTAAATTATTAAATTATAGAGACCCGATTATTAAATTATTAAATTATAGAGACCCGATTATTAAATTATTAAATTATAGAGACCTATTAAATTATTAAATATTAGAGACCCGATAAATTTTATCCAACAGTTGCTTTCAACGAGTTCCAATAATTTTTGTGTTTCCTGGAGATTTCTTGAAACCAGCGGGATTCGAACCCGTGTCTCGAAGATCCTGGGACTGGTTTTCGCGTCCAATGGCATTCGCTATCGGGGCAAGGAGTAATTAATTCATCAACAATTACCGTGCAGTTGACGCAAACACCACCACCGCGATACTTTCCACGGATATCCATGGACAATTTCTTCTCGGCGACTTCTGGATCAAATCGGCAAGAAGTTGCGTGTCCATGGCAGTTACATTTTTCACAATGAAATCCTCTACCGGCCGTTCCAGGCTTCCATGGGATTTGATTATACATTGGACAACATTTCTCGCATTTTTCCCCGCACGTATGACGTTCACATTCACATTCCTGGTGCTGGAATTAAAAGAACAAGTTTTCACGTTATATCTTAATACGTATCTGAACAATGTTGGGTTTCTACATGTGTACTTAAGGATTTTTATGGGAAGAGTGAGATATTTCTTTAATTTCTTCTTTTACTCCACGAACCGGATATTTACGGGAAAATTATATACACGTATATAACATCTCGAGTGAAAAAAAAAAAAAATTGTGTCGGCTTTTCTGCAGGAACTTTCACGTTTCATGCATGATTTATATTCAAAAATGGACCTTTCGTATAATATGGGATGGGATTTATTTTAATTTCATAGCTGTCATGAGGTTTCCTGGAAAAAGTGATAGATTTTCTCGTAATGCAAATTCCAGAGTTCGAATTCCGAAAGTAGTAACTTGGGGAAGATAAATCGTAGAAGTTTCAAATTTGGCTCCTACGCAAACCCATGATTAGTTATTTCTGACAGGTTATAATTTTATGATTTTGCGAAATTTATTGATTATATGGATTTTATGAATTCTGCGAATTTTGTAAATTTAAGGTTTGATTCTATGGATTCCATGAATTTTGTGGATTAAAAGAATTCTTGTAATTTGGATTCTATAAATTTTGCGAATCTTCGAATTTTCTGTATTTTTTTCCGTTTTATGAATTTTCCGCAGCCTAAAAATTATATAAACCGTAAGAATTTCATAAATTTCACGGATTAAAAGAATTGTTGTAATTTTATTAATTTTGTAATTTTTATAAAATTTCTGGATTCTATAAATTTTATGAATTTTCGAAATTTCATGGATCTCTAAGTTTTGTGAACATTGTAATTATTGTGAATTTTCTGAATTCTAGAAATTCAATGAATTTTCAGAATTTCACGTATCTTTGAATTTTATAAATTTACCTATAATTTTTCGAACTTTTCTCAATTATATAAATTCTACGAATATCATGAATTTTATGGATTTTTGACTTTTTCAATTTTCCACATATCCTGAATTTTATGATTTTCGCTGATTTTCGGTGACTCGAAAAGATTGATTCAAAAACCGGTTTGTTTTCAACCGATTTTTCACGAGCGACTTTCCTTAATAACAAAGCTGCGAAATAACATAAGAACCGATACCGCAAGAAGACGATTTCGATGAAATATAACACAGGTTCGTTACGACGGCAGATACCACGGAGTAATTGCGCAAACGGGACCTGATTACCCTTTGCACAGATACACATGTACTGCTTCCAGAGACACGTATGCAACGTACGCACAGATATGGCCGAGCATTCTCTTAAATTTTATCAGGGCGCCGGTAAATAATAAATACCGTACTTGAAAACTCGAGGATCACCATCAATCACTGTAACGATCGTTTATCGCGGAATTGACGCGACCGCCGCACAGTCGCAAGCTGGGGAATAATAACACCACGTGAGCCATAATGATTATATCACCGTAATACACACGCCGATGGTGCTAAACGGTCGCCTTTTGGCCCGAAATCCGGAGATTGATTTTAATCGTAAATCTTCCTTCGTCGGTAAAAATATAGATCGCAATATTTACCTACGGATTTAACGATAATTCGAACGTATCGTGAAATCTTAGGATGTCGTTTATTTTTGGCGATTCGACGAACGAATTTAATAATAATTACATGCACTTGCAAATTCTACGATTAATATGAATTCACAAAAAAAAAAATAGAATGTATCTTTCATGTGGCGAATGCACCTGGAAAAAATGTGGTACTGAATTTGTAGATTCTTTTTATTATTTTTTGCTTTATTCGTCGATAATATTGGAATGTAATTTTTGAAAACTGATGACTTGAACTTTTTTATTCTTGAAAATAAAAAAATTAAAAGAATTAAAAGGGAACCTTGAAAGAATATATTTTGAAGCAAAATCAAAATTTATTTTATGGACAAATGTATTTTAGTAAAATGCATGTTCAAATATTCCGGGTAAAAAATATTTTTAAATATATATTCGTCATACGATTAATAATACGGTATATAATAACACTAAAATATAATATTTTAGAAGCAACATGGATCCTATACGTATAATCATGTTATAACCATTTCCGAGTACGTTTGTATATATTTTTACGTATCTCATTCAAATATGTACCTGCACATTTTGAAATTTATGTAACAATATAACTTTTAATAGAGAAAAATATATTTTATATCTCGATCGTATCGAATAATATTATAAATTATTTTTTCTACACTGTAGAAATTACCGGAAGCGTAGTACAAATTATTTTACATACAGCGAGTAACAAAAATATTCGGACACCGCGATATATGTTAATAAGTACATATGTAACGTAATTATTTATGGAAGGACGCTTATAAAAAAGTGGAATATTATGTCATATTACTAATAACTGAACTCAATAATTCATCAATAAATTTTTTAAAAAATTATTCATTCTGTAAATAATTACGATACATATGTACTTATTAACACATATCGCGGTGTCCGCATATTTTTGTTACTCACTGTATATTATTTTTTTTCTATATTATTCTTTTTTTTTTTCTTTCTTATATTTTCTTTCATATTATGTCTACTGTGTTATTTACTTTCAATATTATTGCTATCACATACAATTTCGTTCCTACATCTTAGAAACTTTTTCCTCGATATACGAATTGCTGCGACTTTCCTTAACAAAATTTTCTCCTTATATGCCAAAGGATGACAATGGAAAAAGATTCCCTTACAAATACCTACATGTACACGATAAGATTTCAAGATACATAATGATACATGCAGGGTGACAAAGCTTTGCGAAATTCTCGAGATTACACGAAGGCAATTTTTGTCACAAGGAGTAATCACGGAAACCTATGACCTTCACTTATCTTGGCAAGATGCGCCAATACAGCACGAATGAATGTATGTACAAGGCGTGCATTTATATACAACGCGATCTCGAAATGCCTTAGTCGACATCCAGTCGGGAGCAATCGTCGAATTGCAGTGATAACGTGAATTCGCCTCTCAGATAGGATTCAGCAGTTTGGACCAAATGACTTGGTAGCGAGAAATCAGTACCACCCGATTTTGGGATCCCCCCTGGAGCAAAATTAAAAAAAAAAAACATAGAAAATCAAGCGATCGCGGTATCGCTAAGGGATTCTAGTCAAATCCAAGCGAAATGGCAATTTGGGCGATACTCCTGAGCATCATTTTGGTAATTCTGGTCTACCTTTATAGAATTTCCACGAAAGATGCCGATTTCTTCGAGAAACATGGAATCCCCGCGGTGAAATCCATCCCTTTCTTCGGAAGCATGGCCCCCTGTTTCCTGGGCGTGACCTGTCTGGCCGAATTGCTGAAGAGCTTCTATTACTCGGCGCCTCCGAAAGCGCGTTACGTTGGGTTCATGAATTTCTCCAAACCCACGATCATAATTCGCGACCTGGAGCTGCTGAACGACGTCACGATCAAGAACTTCGACCACTTCGTCGACCGACAGCCCTTCGGTGACATCAAAGTCGACCCCCTGTTCGCCTCGTTCTTGCTCTCCATGAAGGGAGACGACTGGCACGCCATGAGGGCCACGTTGACGCCGAGCTTCACCACCCTGAAGATCAAGTTCATGTTCCAACTCATGAAAGACTGCGCCAGAGAATTCGCCGAAATCACGGAATCCAACTGCGAGGGTGCCCCGGTTTGCGTGGACGTTAAAGACGCTTTCTCGAAGGTAGCCAACGACATCATCGTCAGCACGGCCTATGGGATGTCGGTGAACTCCACGAAAGATCCTGGGAACCCCTTTTACTCGAAGGGACACGTCTTCACCCAAACCGGGTACTTGCGGTTGACGAAGTTGTTCCTCGTGAGGTTCCCACTCGGGACGCGAGTGGCTCGCTTCCTGAAGCTGCGCGCCGTGCCCGAGAGGGTCCAGAACTTTTTCAAGAGTATCATAGCCTCGAACGTGAGCCAGAGGAAGGACCGAGGACTGGTTCGAGCGGATATGATCCATTTGCTGATGGAGACGAAATTCGGACAAGAGAAGCGCGACCTGACGCTGGACGAAATCGCAGCGCAGGCTCTGAATTTCTACTTCGGGGGCTTCGACACCATCTCCACGGCTTTGTCCTTCACGACCTATCTCCTGGCGAAGCATCCCAGCGTCCAGGAGAAGCTGCAAACGGAGATTGACCGGCTGCGCGAGGAAATCGGTGACAACGTCAGCTACGACGACCTGCAGCGGCTCAAGTACATGGATGCTGTGATCCACGAGGCCACGAGACTCTTGCCTCCGTTTGCGCACACCGACAGGGTATGCACGAAACGCTTCGAGTTGCCACCGGCACTGCCTGGGCTGAAGCCGGTGGTGGTCGAACCGGGAACGTTCTTTTATCTGCCGGTGCTGGCCATTCATCGGGATCCGAAGTATTTCCCAGACCCCGAGGAGTTCATACCGGAGAGGTTCCTCGACGCAAACGGGCAAATCGAGAAACCGCCCGGGTACTTGACCTTCGGACGTGGGCCCAGAAGCTGCATCGCTAACAGATTCGCGTTGGTGGAAGTGAAGATCGTCCTGTTCTATCTGTTGTCGAAGACCACTTTGAAGTTTTGCGACAAAACCATCCCCCCCACGAAATTCTGCCAAGCAACTTCCCAATACAATCCTGTGACTCCTATTATTTTGTCTCTAGAGTCGAGAGAACGTTCGAAGTAATGGAAATGTATTGTAAGTGGAACTGGATGTAGGAAATTGTCTTTGGTGACGTCGTGGGGCGTAATAAAAAATTTGAAACGCTCGAAATCTCGTTAAAAAAAATAATAATACTCAATTAGAAGAATCAGAAGCGATTTTTTTTATGGTAATTATGGGCTGGTGGAAACGTGCAAAGTAACTAGGACAAATTTTAATCAACATAATTAATGGTCACCGTTAATGTATTGGAATTATTGAAGAATTGAAATATAACGCTTTTTTTGGGAAAATCGTAAAAATATATTCCATTGAAACTGTATGAGGGGTTTTAGGTTGTATAAAAAAAAATTGAGAACAAAATGAAGAAATAAAATTAATGATAAGAATCTGTAATAGTTTCCACTATGCTGATACGGGAATTAAATAATTTCTACTCATTCTTTTAATCAAAAAATGCTCCTGCAGGCACAAATCGCTTTAATATTGATCCCTAATGGAATAAGCAAATAGATGCAATAAAATTTATTTTTGTGGAAAAAATCAAGAAAGTAAAATCACGTTTACTGTAAAATTTAGCGCCCGATGTTTAAAGCGAAATATTGGGATACATAAGTCCCACTTCGATATTCGATCATTTTTTTAGTTCGATAGAAAACATTTCGGAATTCCATTGATAGCGTAAGTGCAATAATATTTCGCCAGAAGTCGGAATGGGATATTATTGTCCCAGAGACACTTGTGAGGTTAAAAAATGGAAATTCATTGAACTTAATTAACGAAGGTGTCGAAAACAATCCTTGTATCAGTAAATCTTCAATTATACTTTGATATTTTTAATGACTTTGCTAATTGGCGGTAATCTCTACAACGCAAAATATTAATTGCATCCCACCCCAGTAACTGCTGCAGCGTTAACTGAAAATTGCTGTAACGTATTAAATTCTACATTGAAGCAACATTTACAGCCCACGAAGGAGATATCACCATGTGAGGGGATTATTAACGTTCCAGAAAGTTATTTTGGCTTTCTCACTCGATAGACTTTACGTCAAAGAAGATAAGAAATCGGCACATTGGCGCTTGTATTTTCTACATCACACAATATATACAACTTATACTTGTTTCGTATTTCTGTTTTTCTCCTTCGCGACATTACGTAATCCGCGATAAGCATATGTTTTAATTGTTATCGCGGTTTATTTTAATTAAAAGCGGCTTCCTCCGAATCCGTAAAGTCACGCTGATAAACGGCAGATTCGGGTTCGGCGGCCAAAGCGTCACACCAAGTGCATCTTCTTATCTCTCAAAAATTTCCGAGCTGAAATAGAGAGATCATTATCACGGGATTTATATACAACGCCATTATGTCACCTCTTAGTCGAAACGTAGCCGGCTTAAAAGTAACAATTGCAGTGGCATCGACGTGTGACCGGTTCATGGGTGCCCATAGAACCTCGTGAGTCGCTAGCGAATCACTCGCCATCGGATTTCCGAGCCGTTTCAAGTATTTGTGACGTCACAAGGGACTTGCGAAAAATCCGAGGAAAATGGCGGCAGCCGCGGCCATTCTCGTGGCCATCATCCTGGTGATTCTGGCTTACCTGTACCGAATGGCAACCCAGAATTCCGACTACTTCCGCAAGAATGGCGTCCCCGAGGTCAAATCCATTCCCATTTTTGGAAGCATGGCACCTGTCATTTTGGGCGTGAAATCTTACGCGGAATTGCTTCGGGATTTCTATTACTCGGCGCCTCCCGAAGCGCGTTACATCGGGTTCATGGATTTCACGCGACCCATGGTGATAATCCGAGACATGGACCTGCTGAACGACATAACCATCAAGAGCTTCGACCATTTCGTCAACCGTCAAACCTTCGGTGACATCAAAGTGGATCCCCTGTTCGGCAACTTCCTGCTCTCCATGACCGGGGACAAGTGGCACGCGATGAGGTCGACCCTGACCCCGAGTTTCACGTCTTTGAAAATCAAGACCATGTTCCACTTAATGAAACAGTGCGCCGAGGAATTCGCGGACATTATGGGGTCCAGGTGCAAGGAGGCCCCCCTTCGTCTCAACATGAAGGAGACTTTCTCGAAAGTGGCCAACGACATCATCCTCACCACTGCCTACGGGGTGCAAATGAACTCCACGCAGAATCCCAACAACGATTTCTTCACGAAAGGACACGTTTTCACCGGAACGGGGTACTTCCGGTTGATGAAGCTCTTCCTCGCCAGGACACGGCTCGGAGTCAGGGTGGTTCGTTTACTGAAGCTCCGGGTCGTGCCCGAAGCGGTCCAGAACTTTTTCAGGAACGTCATAGCGTCGAATATCGACCAGAGAAAAAACGAGGGAGTCGTTCGACCCGATATGATCCATTTGCTGATGCAGGCTAAATTCGGACCAGAGAAACGGGATTTGACCTTGGACGAAATCGCAGCGCAGGCTCTGATCTTCTTCTTCGGAGGTTTCGACTCCGTTTCGACTGCTCTCACGTACACGTCCTACCTGCTCGCCAAGCATCCCGAGATCCAGGAGAAGCTGCGGGAAGGGATTGACAAAGTCTACGAGCAAAGCGGAGGCGATGTGAGCTACGATGACCTGAAGGAGTTCAAGTACATGGACGCTGTGATCCACGAGGCGCAGAGGGTGTTGCCCGCGTTCGCGCAAAGCAACAGGATCTGCACGAAACGATACGAGATGCCACCGGCGCTACCGGGACTGAAGCCTTTCGTCCTGGAACCGGGGACTGTCGTCTACCTGTCGCAGCTGGCCATCCACCGGGACCCGAGGTATTTCCCCAAACCGGAGGAGTTCGTTCCGGAGAGGTTCATCGACGAAAGTGGGAAAATCAAGGAACCACCGGGGTACCTGGCGTTCGGACGTGGGCCCAGAAATTGCATCGCCAATCGATTCGCGATGGTCGAGTTGAAGGTTATCCTGTTCTTTCTCCTGCGAAAAGTCAACCTGAAATTGTGTGACGAGACCATCCCCCCTAAGAGGATCTGCCAAGCGACCGCTCAATGCAACCCTTACGATCCTGTCATTTTGTTATTGGAGTCGAGGAAAGATGTGAAGTAACTCGAGACAGTAATATCGCAATGTATGGCTAAGCTGGGTCGTGTATGACCCATAAAAAGCTGGACTCGTTACGAAAAAAGTTGATCGATACCGTACAGTTTAAAGAGTTTCCTTTTTCTAAAGAATTTTTTTTTTTTTTTTCAAAAAATACTTTCTTTTGGAATTTTGCGAAGATTGAAAAAATTTGTTTAGAAAAAAAGGGAATTGTAAAATCACATGGAAGTGTAAAATTTAATTGGGAAGAACAGAGCCCTACAAAAGATACAAACAATGTTTTTTTTTTGTTTCTAAGTGGTTGTTATGAAGTATTTGGAAGCACATACGAGGAATAATTAAAATCAACTGGAAATAAAATGTTTAACGAATAATTTATCCCTTGAAATTGAAATATTAAAACTGCTACGATTGTTTGAAAAAATTCTAAAAATCGCTTGGAATGAAATAAAGAGTATGAGGTTTTAAGAAAACACAAGATTCAGACAGTTCCGAAAAATCTTGTAGGAAGGAGAAATAACAGGGATGATAAGAAGCGTTAGTAACTTTCAACCTGTAAATGTATACTTTGTTATTTTGTTACGTAGTGCATAATAAACTTAGAGAAATTATTTTTAGTATAAGATTCAGATTTTTATGGTTTTCCTATTTTTTCTTATTTCACCGTTTTCAGAGTGTCGCCAAAGTTCCCGTAATTTTTAACTAAAGTTAGAATTATACTTGAAACATTGATTTTCAACTAAACTTATTATTTTGAGAATAACGAAAAATAATGCAGATTAATAGTAATTAGCGAAGTACTAATTTGCATTAAAATAATATTAATAATATTGATCTGCATTATTTTCTGTCATTTTTAAAATGAAAGTTCAGTTAAAAATTATTATTTTCAGGATAATTTCAATTTTTATTGCAACACTGCAGGTTGTCGCATTTTCCGCGACTCGCGCTTGTGTGTGATCAACTAGACTGTCATTAGGAATTGCGTCTCGAGCTTTTTATGCATTTCGCTTCTCTTTTTGTGTAAGGTCGTTATCTCTAACTGCTGTTTAATTGTTGCACATTTTTTTTACGCAGCTCCGTTACGTACTTCTTGTAATCGGCGAACTTTCTGATGTTTCAGACGCTTATTCCTGCTAATTGTTTTTTATTACTATCTACCATTATTATTACTACGTTACTGCTTGCTATATTTTCTTGCCTTTGGTTCACGGCCTGTCCAGGCCATAATTCCATCGTGTTTATCTGTTTATTACAAAACCGGCTAATTGTTGAAATTCTATCCATCCCATTATCTATCCAGCCTATTATTTTACAGTAATTTCTGCGTCATGATACGGTAAAAAATTATAATTGCGTTGCAAAAATCAACGCAGGAACTCCCTACATTGCAGAAACCAGTTTTTGCTTAATTATGATTTCACTTTATTTTTCTACATTTTACATCGCGAAAAATAATAAAATCGACTGTCATTCAATCACCGTTTTTCTGCCAATTTGTTTTACGTAACTCAGGATTGTCGAACATATATAAGTAGCCATTAAGACTTATTTTCATTAGAAATAATGGCTTTTGAATTCGTGGAGTCAGGATGACAAAGGAAGAAATGCCTGCATCAAATTAAATGCAACACCTGTATTATCCGGATAAATTCTACAATTAAAACATTAATAAAGAAATTATAAACATGGACGTTCTATCATTTTTTAGTTGACACAGAACTTGATCCTAATTCAACCTAGAAAATATTGGAGTACAAAGCTTAATTCCAATCGGTTCTCAGAATTTGATCCGCCAAATTGGAACCACTATTTCGAATTTAAAAAATGAGAGATGAAATTGATCGGAAAGACTCGGGTGAAATATTAATTAACTAATTCTCAGATTGATGCGCTTTCGCCAGTATCGAGTGTTTGAATTTGGCGGCGAGTCAGAAGACGATAGCGGTAGAGTATAAGTGCCGGGAAAGCCCGAGAGATGGCGCGAGCGACTTAACGTTTCGTTGCCGTCTTTTTCAGGTTGGCCCGATCGGGTGAAAAATCGGTACTCGCTCATAGACGCATCTCCTAGCAGAACAAGACCAGTGCCAATTTGACAGCTGCCAATTTGGAAAAAATAAGCCCTTGACTACTTTCTCGAGGATTGCAAGGAGACCTGGGCCGCAGATCGATTGGTCAAATGACCGATTGTGATTGACAAACCAGACGTTGTATAAAAACGAAACTGAGAAAACGATAATAATGTCAAAAATCGTTAACGGAGTAATATAAAAATTGCGACAAAGAGAAATTGTCGAAACGAATACACTAAAAATATTCTTAGAATTTTAAAATCGATCATTTGACCGCAGCTTAACCGGGTAATGTAAGAATTGCGACAAAGTCGAATTACCCCAAGGAATCCCATAAAAATAATCATAGAATTACGAACCGAACTTTAAAATCAGTCATTTACCGCGCGTTGTCCATTTACTTTGAATTGATAACATTTATCACCCACTCGCCGTATTATCGTCGGGCGTCTGAGTGATAAAACGCTACCACCAAGCAAAATGCTGGCCAATAGCGTGCAAAAGATTCCCTTCTTCGACAATGCAGTCAAGCAATTGTATCATCGAAGGCGATAGAAGGACAAAGACCAGAACGAGCGAATTCATATAGATCCGTGCAATACGTTAAACGCGGTTTCTTAATAAGTATTGCGCCAGCTGCAGCGGCCATTGTCTCCTCACCAGTGAATCTCGGTTAAGAAACCGCATTAAGTCGTTAGAAAAACAATTATCATCCGATTTCAAAATTCTCCCGATGGTGAAATACTAAAATACAGAAAACTCCATTTCTGCGCCTTGCGACCGAGTAACTGCAAGGATCTACCGGAATCTGGGTAGAATGGAAACCTGGGCGATACTTGTAAGCGTCATTCTGGTGATTCTGATCTACCTTTACAGAATTTCGACGAAAAATGCGGATTTCTTTCGAAAACGTGGCATCCCGGAGGTGAAATCCGTGCCCCTCTTCGGGAGCATGGCTCCTTGCGTCTTGGGGCGCAAGCCTTACGTGGAAATGATCCGGGATTTTCATCTCTCGGCATCCCCGGACGCACGTTACATCGGGTTCATGGATTTCACGAGACCCATGATCCTCGTCCGCGACCTGGAGCTTCTGAACGACGTGACGATCAGGAACTTCGACCACTTCGTCGATCGTCAAACCGTCGGGGACGTCAAAGTGGATCCTTTGTTCGGCAATTCCTTGGTGTCCATGACGGGAGACAGGTGGCACGCGATGAGGTCGACCCTGAGCCCTAGTTTCACGTCGCTGAAGATCAAGCTCATGTTTCAGCTCATGAAGGACTGCGCCGAGGAATTTTCGGAAATCATGGAATCCAGGTGTCAAGCTTCCCCAGTTTACCTGGACCTGAAAGACGCTTTCTCGAAAGTGGCCAACGACGTCATCGTCAGCACGGCTTACGGGGTGTCGGTGAACTCCACGAGAAACCCCGACAACGAATTCTTCTCGAAGGGGCATTTGTTCACGGGCACTGGCCAGTCCCGTTTGATAAAGTTCTTCCTCGCCAGGTCGCCGCTCGGAGTGAGACTAGTTCGTTTGTTCAAGATACGTATCGTGCCCCAAAGCTTGCAGAACTTTTTCCGGAACGTCATAGCGTCGAATATGAGTGAGAGAAAGGAACGAGGACTGGTACGAGCGGATATGATCCATTTGCTGATGGAGACGAAATTCGGAAAGGAAAAGCGAGACTTGACGCTCGACGAAATTGCCGCCCAGGCTCTTAATTTCTACTTTGGCGGATTCGACTCGGTCTCGACGGCTTTGACGTACACGTCTTATTTGTTGGCGAAGAACACCGAGATCCAGGAGAAATTGCGAGCCTCGATCGACAGGATTAGCGAAGAAACCGGTGGCAACGTGGGATACGAGGATTTGCAGCAGCTCAAGTACCTGGATGCCGTGATCCACGAGGCGATGAGACTCTTCCCTCCGTTCGCACAAATCAATAGGATTTGCAGGAAACGCTACGAGTTGCCACCGGCACTACCTGGACTGGAGCCGTTCGTCATCGAACCCGGGACAGTCCTTTATATGTCGCAACTGGCGATTCATCGGGATCCAAGGTATTTTCCGGATCCCGACGAGTTTTTACCGGAGAGATTCATCGACGAAAATGGGCAAATCAAGGAACCCCCCGGGTACCTAGCGTTTGGACGTGGGCCTAGAAGTTGCATCGCCAATAGATTTGCTATGGTTGAAATAAAAGTCATCCTGTTTCATCTGTTGCTGAAGGTGAAGCTGAAGTTGTGCGACAAAACTATTCATCCCACGAGGTTCTGTCAATCAAGCGCTCAATGTAACCCGCTGGATCCTATTGTTTTGTCAATGGAGGCGAGAAAATGAGTTATAATTAATAGCCGAAGTACCGAATTGTCATTGATAGCTTATATTTTTCTTATTGAATAAACGAAATTTAAAGATTTATTTAATAAGAGAAGTATTTAATTAGAAATCTCTGAATTTGTTGTAATAAATTATGGGAATTTATGTACGCTGATAAATTAATGATAAACCAAATTTATAATTTTTATTCGGGTTCAAACGACAAAGGGACGATTTGCAACTTCTCTACTTTATGTGCATCTCATTTACAAAAACGAAAAAATTATCTTGTTATTAAAATAAATAGAAATTATTTTATTTTATTTATGATTTGTCATTGTAACCTCAACCCTAGCATATATTTAATATTTTAACTGTTTCTACATTACTCCCAAGATATATAACATATATTTATATAATATATATACAATATTATATATATCAAATATATATATTTCTATATATTTGTCAAATAACAAATAAATATATGTACATAAATATATATAAAGTGTGAATTATTGATGGTAATATTACAAATACCATAATAAATATAGGTGACCTAGAGCCCTATGTCTGCAGAAGAGCCTCTTAATAATTGCCTAAGGCCTAGCACCCCCCCTCCCATTTAGCCGCCACTCTCTATCGTAAACAACGTTTGAGTGTATAAAGGCATTTCAGCCGTGTATGTATACAGAGAAACTCACACAACTTACAAACAGAATTGATTTGTATGTATGGAGTTTTAAGCTGCGTATATACACAGAATGATTCGACTATTTTTTGTGTGCGGACCTAGTTCGGTCAAGGAAAGATACGCGTCAACGCTCTTGTCCAATTCATACGTGAACTTGGCTCGAGATAATACCGTGTCTCTTGATCTCACACTCTTGACAGTAAGATTAAATAAAACGCGTTAAAAGTGATTTTCGAACTCATTACCACTCTTGGTACAGCATCGAACTGGAAGTAACGAGAGTAACCGGGAAAAATGGAAGTTTGGACAATTCTGCTGAGTGTCATCGTGCTGATTCTGGTCCATCTTTATAGAACTCTCTCGAAGAAGTCCAGTTTTTTCGTTGAAAATGGAGCGCCTGCCGTGAAATCTATACCTTTTTTCGGAAGTATGGTCCCTTGTGTCTTGGGAGTCCGATGTTACGTCGAATTATTGAGGGATTTTTACGAATCCGCACCCTCGGAGGCGCGTTACACCGGGTTCATGGAATTCACAAAACCCGCGATATTAGTTCGTGACGTGGAACTTGTGAACCAGATAACAGTGAAAAATTTCGATAATTTCGCCGATCATAACACTTTTGGCGACGTTGAACTCGACCCTTTGTTCGCCAATTTTTTGTTGTCCATGGAAGGACAGAAGTGGCACGCGATGAGGGCAACTTTAACTCCGAGTTTCACGACGCTGAAGATCAAATACATGTTCCATCTCATAAAACGGTGCGCCGAAGAATTTTCGGAAATCATGAAATCCAGGTGCGAAGGTTCACCCGTTTGTGTCGATACCAAAGACGTTTTCTCGAAAGTGGCGAACGACATCATCGTCACCACCGCGTTCGGAGTCTCGGTGAATTCTATGAGTGATCCCGATAACGATTTCTACTCGAAACAACATCACTTCACGGAAACTGGACACTCCCGACTGATGAAGTTCTTCCTTGCCAGGACAACGTTTGGCATCAAAATGAGTCGTCTCTTCAAACTCCGCATCGTGCCCGAAAAGATGCAGAACTTTTTCCGGAGCGTCATAGCGTCAAATATAAATCAGAGGAAAACCCAAGGAGTCGTTCGATCCGATATGATTCAATTGCTAATGGAGGCTAAATTCGGATCGGAAAAACGCGATTTGACGCTGGACGAAGTCACGGCTCAGGCTGTTATTTTCTTCACAGCGGGTCTCGATACCGTTTCGACGGCTTTATCCTCCACGGTTTACCTGCTGGCGAAGAATCCCCATATCCAGGAGAAACTGCACGCCGAGATTGACAGGATCTATGAGGAAACCGGTGGCAACGTCAACTACGAAGATTTGCAGCAGTTCAAGTACTTCGATGCTGTGCTGCACGAGGCGATGAGAGTGTTTCCTCCGTTTGCAATCACCGACAGAGTTTGCACGAAACGGTACGAGTTGCCACCGGCGTTACCTGGCCTGAAACCACTCGTCATAGAACCTGGAACCCCTGTCTACGTGTCAATACTTGCGATTCAACGGGATGAGAAGTATTTCCCAAAACCGGAGGAGTTCATACCGGAGAGGTTCATCAACGAAAGTGGACAAGTGAAGGAACCACCTGGTTATCTAGCCTTCGGACGTGGACCGAGACTTTGTATCGGTAACCGATTTGCAATGATCGAGCTGAAGGTGGTCCTCTTCAATTTATTGCTGAAGACCACTTTCAAGTTATGTGACAAAACCATACATCCCACGAGATTCGCCCAAGCGATCGCTCAATACAATACTCTGGATCCTATCGTCTTGCAAATGGAATCGAGAAAGCGTGGGAAGTAACTACAGTCATGAATCGTAGTCACTCCGCACGTTGTATTGACTATTCAATGTATCACTTTCACGCAACGCTGTTCACTTTCCGCAATGAAGTAATCAGCAAAAATACTAGAACTGATTCCACGACGCTTAAACTGCCCCCGTTTCGTACTGAAATTTTCAAAGCTTCTTTTACCTGTTCTGCTGGGGAGCTGTGGAACAGTCTCCCCGTTACACTTAGAAAACAGCCTTCATATGCTGATTTTAAAAGAATGCTGTATTCATTTATTACCTCCTCTAGGGATCAAACGTGAATCTGCAATGCAAATCTTTTTCTTGCGTTACTCTGTTTTATTTTATCCATTTTATTTTATTATTTATATAATCTATTTCTAATCTTCTATTATATTGTAAGTCTCTTTTCTCCGTTTATATTTGTTTGTTATTTATATACTATCATGTTTTTATTGTTATTGTTAACTATTTTTATTCTTTGGAGCCTACGGTAATTATACTCCAATCAGAATATTCTGTACATATGGTTTCGCGCTTTAGGGGACTCGTCCCAGAGCGCTTTAATAAATGATTCTTATTATTATTATTATCAGATATGATTTTGACGTTCGTTATAGTATAGTGGGCTAATTATGTGTCTCTCTTTATACATTATGATTAAGACTATGTGGGAAAAGGACAAATTTTATTTTTTTTAAAACGCTGTTTTTTGATCATTTTCAAATCCTTATTTGTGTGAAGTAGTAATATATGAATAAATATTTTTTGAAGCAAGGAATGTAAAGAAAAAGATACATAATATAAAATTGTATCTGTTTTTTGTTTGAATTTTGCTAGAGCGACCATGGTTGCGCTACAAGCAATGTGCATTTATCTGCGCTACATTTCCCGTCAATTATCTGATTATGTTCCAATTTTTGTCCCTTACATTTGACGAACAATTCGTAGCTAACACATTGACACGCCGGCCCCGCGATAATGCGGGTTTCTGGGTCTATCGCTTGAGCGTCGCCCCCGCAAAAATGCGTGATTTCTGAGAGACAAGCGAATAGGCCGGCGCTCGGGCTTTAAATGTCTCTTTGGTCGCCGGCGCTCAATGTTTTAAGATTGAGTAGAAAAAGAGAAAATGTTAAATTGCAGCAAAAAAATATTTTGAAATAGTTATTACACGCGGTTATATGAAAACTAGTAAGCGAAATATGTTTCCAATACAGTGTGAAAAAAAAAAGTTAATCTCTCGATCCGATATTTTTTTACTGTACACACATCAACTGAGTGAATGCGATTCTTTCTCAAAATATCCATCAGATCCTCCTATATTTGGAATCTCCCAGACCAAAGAGTGAATAGACATTAATTAATCAGTGGACTTGTAGAGTGACTCAACATTAATCCAATCTGATCCACTTTATTAATCTACCGGTGGAGCTAAAAAAGTGTTTAGAAGTTCAAATAAACAGGGTCTAGTTCACTGATAGATTATCGCTATTTGTTGTAAATGATTTGATAACAAGTGTGATATCTGTAATGTCAGAAGGGGTGACACAATGACTTGCAAAACTCTTCCGTGAAACGACGCGTCCAGCAACACTACGTCTCCGTTGGACAGATAAAATTCTCTAACACTACTATAAGTAAAATCAAATAAAACGCACCATCCGTCGTTTACGAAATCAGTACCATTCTTGCCACGACGTATTCCGGTCGTGGATTCCGTCGCGAAAGATAAAATCGAGCGCGGAAAGAGATACCGAGAAAAATGGAAGCTTGGAAAATACTTCTGAGTGTCATTCTGGTCATTCTCTTGTACCTTTATAGAGTTCTCAAAAAGAAGTCCAATTTCTTCGTTGAAAATGGGGTACCTGCCGCGAAATCCATACCCTTCTTCGGAAGTATGGGACCTTGTGTCTCGGGGGTGAGAAGTTTTGCCGAACTGATAAGGGATTCCTACAATTCCGTACCTTCGGACGCGCGTTACGTCGGGTTCATGGATTTCGCCAAACCCGCGATAATAATTCGCGACCTGGAGCTCTTGAACCAGATAACAGTGAAAAACTTCGACCATTTCACGGACCATCAGCCTTTCGGCGACGTTAAGCTCGATCCCTTTTTCGCGAATTTCTTGATATCCATGGAAGGAAACAAGTGGCACGCGATGAGGGCGACTTTGACTCCGAGTTTCACGACGCTGAAGATCAAGTTCATGTTCCAGCTCATGAGAGACTGCGCCGAAGAGTTCGCGCAAATTATGGAAACCAAATGCGCGGATTCACCGGTTCACTTCGACACGAAAGACGTGTTCTCCAAAATAACCAACGACATTATCGTTAGCACCGCATTCGGGGTGTCAGTCAATTCCACCAAGGATCCGAATAACGATTTTTACACGAAGGGACCCGAGTTCACGGAACCCGGCTACTTCCGATTGATGAAGCTCCTGCTGGCCAGGAATGCGCTCGGTAGTTTCTTTGTTCGCTTATTTAGACTTCGTATCGTGCCGAAGAGCATGCAAAACTTTTTCCGGAAGGTCATAGCGTCGAACGTGAATCTAAGGAAAACTCAGGGACTCGTTCGATCCGATATGATCCATTTGTTGATGGAGGCCAAATTCGGAGCCGAGAAACGAGACTTGACGCTCGAGGAAATCACGGCTCAGGCTGTTATTTTTTACTTCGGAGGTTTCGACACCATTTCCACGGCTTTGTCCTCCACGACCTATCTGCTGGCGAAGCATCCCGACATTCAGGAAAAATTGCACGCCGAGATTGACAGGATCTACGAGGAAACCGGTGGCAACGTTAGCTACGAGGATTTGCAGCAGTTCAAGTACTTGGATGCCGTAGTTCACGAGGCGATAAGATTGTTCCCCCCGTTTGCACAAGTGGACAGGGTTTGCACGAAACGTTACGAGTTACCACCGGCATTGCCGGGCCTGAAACCACTTGTCATTGAACCTGGAACTGTTCTCTTCTTGTCGATACTCTCGATTCACCGGGACGAGAAGTATTTTTCAAAACCAGAGGAGTTCGATCCCGAAAGGTTCATCAATGAAAATGGACAAATCAAGGAACCGCCCGGGTACCTGACCTTCGGACGTGGACCTAGACATTGCATCGCTAACCGATTCGCGCTGGTGGAGTTGAAGGTCATCTTGTTCAATTTGCTGCTGAGGACGAAATTGAGTTTGTGTGAAAAAACCATACATCCCAGGAGGTTCGCTCAATCGATCGGGCAATACAATTCCGAAGATCCTATCATCTTGCAGATGGAGTCGAGAAAACGGAGTGGGAAGTAACTAGGGGTAATATCGCATGGTGTACTGACTATGCTCACGACCGTAGTCACTGATTAGGCAAATGTTGCAAAAGTAAGAAAATAGTGAAAGTTTGTTCGAAAAGGGAGACTAGAAAGTGTATGAAAATGTAAAAAATGGTTTATAATATTCGGTGAGAAAACAATAAAAATGCTTCCATGACAAGTAGTAGTAAAGTTGTATACGAAAATAATGAAAGGTACCAGCAAATTTGCGAAATACGTCAATTTGTTTATAAAAATAATGTATAAAATTACAAACGCATAAATTAGCTACAAAATTAAGGTTAATCTTCAGCTTTTGCTAATTATTGCTCTACTTTTTTCGTAATTGTGATTAGAATCGTGTGAAAATAACGAAATTGATAAATTATTATGAAAGTGCAACTCGACAATTGTCAAATTCCTACTGTATGACAAAATAAGAGCTACAATCTTTTTCCAATAAAATGTTCAATAAATTAGTTCTTCCACTATCTCGGTGCGTTATTCACTGTAACTAAATAAATATTAAGACATTCTTTATTCAGTTACACTTCCAACCTTTTATTTTGGTATTTCTACAAGTGTCCATTCTGTCCATCTGTCTTTCAAAATATGTATAGTGATATCTATATACATATTGATAAGACAAGAGATAGTGTTTCAATATTCAGGAAAACTAATAGCAATAATAACAACAAGAATAATAATAATGACAATAACAATAATAAGGTAAAGGAACTGAGTCACTATGCGACAGACTTATTAATTCACTACCAGTCAAGAAGAGTCTCTTCGAGCACCGATACGCCGAAAAGGATTGCACAGAATGACCGTATGACCACCATTGCAGGTGGTCATTATGAGCTGGCTCGCGTGGCCCGTGTTTAATGCGAATAACGACGCTGTGTAACGCATTAATAATTATCGTTCATTTTTCTTATGCAATCATGTTAGGTCACGATAACGGAGTGACTACTGATGTCTTCACTAAGAGATATAGTTCTAGCAACCCTATGATCTCACTTATCGCATAGCGTAATAGCAAACTGCAATGCATATATAACTGTCGGTACGATCAAGCGAAACATGTAATGTACTTCGTAGATTACAATTAGTACGATTCCGACTGCAGCGTGCCACAGTCTAGGATTCTCTTCCTTGCGATATCTAATCAAGATACAAATATGGAAGCTTGGGCGATACTTTCAAGTATCGCTCTGTTTGTTCTAATTTACATTTACAAACTTTACAAGAAGAAGGCCAATTACTTCAGCGACAATGGAGTACCCGCGCTGAAGGCCTACCCTTTTTTTGGAAACATGGCACGGTGTGTCTTGGGAGTGAGGAGTTTCGGGGACTTGCTGAGGGACGTTTATATTTCCGCACCTCCGGATGCGCGGTACGTAGGGTTCATGGATTTTACGAAACCCACGATAATCATTCGCGACCTTGAACTGTACAACGAGATAACGATCAAGAACTTCGACCATTTCGTCGATCGTCAGCCTTTCGGTGACATCGAACTCGACCCTCTGTTCGGCAATTTCTTGCTCTCTATGACCGGTGAAAAGTGGCACGCGATGAGGACGACTTTAACACCGAGTTTCACCACGGTGAAGATCAAGTTCATGTTCCAACTCATGAAAGAGTGTGCCGACGAATTCGCCAAAATCATGGAATCCAAGTGCCAGAGCTCACCCATTTGCGTCAACACCAAAGACATCTTCTCCGAAGTGACGAATGACATTATCGTCACCACAGCGTTCGGAGTTTCGGTCAATTCCTCGAAGGATCCTGATAACGATTTCTACTCGAAGGGACACTATTTCACAGAAACCGGATACTTTCGGTTGATGAAGTTCTTCCTCGCCAGAACTCCGCTCGGACTTGCACTGGCCCGTTTGTTGAAACTCCGAGTCGTGCCCGAAAGAGTGCAGAGATTTTTCAGAAACGTCATAGCGTCGAACATGGATCAAAGAAAAACGCAGGGAGTCGTTCGATCGGACATGATCCATTTGCTGATGGAAGCCAAGTTCGGGGAGGAAAAGCGTGACTTGACGATCGACGAAATCGCAGCTCAGGCTCTTATCTTCTACTTCGGGGGATTCGACACCGTATCGACGGCTCTGTCCTCCGTGGTTTACCTGCTGGCGAAGCATCCCGACGTTCAGGAGAAATTGCACGCTACGATCGACAAAGTCTACGAGGAAACCGGTGGCAACGTGAGCTACGAGGAGCTGCAGCAGCTGTCGTACATGGATGCTGTGATAGACGAGGCCATGAGACTGTTCCCTCCGTTCTCGCAGTCCGACAGGGTTTGCACGAAACGGTACGAGCTACCACCGGCCTTGCCTGGCCTGAAACCGTTCGTCGTGGAACCTGGCACCGTTTTCCACCTGTCGATGCTTTCGATCCAGCGGGATGCCAAGTATTTTCCAAAACCAGACGAGTTCATACCCGAAAGGTTCCTCGACGAAAGCGGGCAGATGAAGAAACTACCAGGTTACTTGACCTTCGGACGTGGGCCTAGAAGTTGCATCGCCAACAGGTTTGCGCACGTCGAGATGAAGATCATCCTGTTCCGTTTGTTGGCGAAAACTTCGTTCAAGTTGTGCGACAAAACTATTCCGCCGACGAGGTTCTCCCAAGCGACCAATCAATACAATCCCGTGGATCCGATCGTCCTGCTAATGGAGTCAAGGAAACATGCCAAGGACCATCGGTGAAGAGTGAACATGTAGTTGTTATTGTAGCAGTGTATGGGTAGTATCGTAGTCGTTTGTATAGAAATGTTGGAGAAAAGGCGATTCCAATAAAATGGCAACCATTTGAATGAGTTGTTGGTGCAGAATATTGATTTTGGATCGATCTTTTTTTTACACTTGGGTTATTCCAGAATTGTAAGATAAATAAGACGCAATCTTGGAGGTATTCGACTCCGCAGATATTTTGGAACCTTTTTTGAGAAAATTGGATCGTTGCTAAAAATTTCAGAAATTGGCTAATTCACTTGGCACAATTTATGATTTCGTATCGTATTCGTAATGATTTTGAGAAGGCGTTAGAAAATTCAGTGGGTTATTTTTAAATTTTGAAAATTGTTTCAGTGCAAGTATTTCTACAATTGGTTGGTCTCGAAGGTGATTTTGAAGAATGACAATTTAAGTACTGCTGTAAATAAATCGTCATGTGGCGACAAATTATCGTACGTTCCCTCAACTAAATAACACTTTTTTATACGAAAAAGATTATTGAAGAAATGTGGATACAGTTATCGACAAATTCCAATAAGATAATCAATTAGGATTCTTTATCCCGAAACAAAGCCTTTGAACGTTGCATTATTGTCCGCCTTCGAATTCCAAGTTAATCGAAGCAAAGATTATTCTTTTGAAAGATAAAAGCAATCAGGTGTTGCTAAAGGAAAATGTCATAAAAGTTTTTAAAAAAATTAATATTTAAAACTCTCATTCGAAAAATAGAAATTTATTGTCATTATTAATATCTTAGAGATGCAGTTTGGCCAAGATAGAGTAAAATGTCTATACCAATTTTAGTTTTAAAAATGTCGACTCCACCGTTTTCGAAAGAAGTCATCGTTTTATCCGATCTTATGAAAAATAGTAGATCAAATTTGACCGTAACAAAATATCGAATCTAGAATCGAATAGATTGTATTTTCAGTGCACAGTCTTTGGTAATTTTGAGAGCGAAATGCACCACGAGTTTCTGAAATTTCGGTGAAATAAGTTAACTTTTATCACAACGTTAAACCTCTGAACCGAGTATCTCAAAAGTCTTGAAGAAACAGAAATGCGGAATATTTCTCGACATATTCAGTGATAAACCGTGCAATTATATGAATATATTAATTACACATTGTCTTGGCAACCGCATATCTCGCTTATCAGTCGAAATCCCTCAAATAAAGAAAATTATCGGCAAAATGTAAAATAACACAAACCATTGGCCACTGTAAAATGCAGTCGGGTTTGAACTTCAACGCAACTCACACAGTCTTCTTCGTTGTCGCGTTACTCGAAACGCGACAAAAATGGAAGTTTGCGGAATACTTTTAAGCATCCTTCTGCTGATTATTGTTTACATTTACCGACTTCAGAAGAAAGGTGCCAGCATTTTCATCGACAATGGAGTGCCTTTGGTGAACCAAATACCTTTGTTTGGAAACATGGCACCTTGTGTCTTGGGACGGAAATGCTACGGCGACGTAATCAAAGATTGCTACAATTCTGCGCCTCCGGATGCACTGTACATGGGATTCATGGAATTTGCAACACCCGTGATCCTACTTCGTGACTTGGACCTAATAAACGAGATCACGACAAAGAACTTCGACCATTTCGTCAATCATCGACCTTTCGGTGATACCAAAGGGGATCCCCTTCTCGCCACTTTCTTGGCATCCATGGAGGACAACGCGTGGCACGAGATGAGGGCAACCTTGACCTCAAGTTTCACGTCGCGGAAGATCAAGTTCATGTTCCAACTGGTAAAAGAGTGCACCGAAAGGTTTGCGAAAACCATAGAGTCCAGTTGCGTGGGTTCCCCGATGCGTTTCGATACCAAAGAAGTTTTCTCCAAGATAACGAACGACCTTATCGTCTCCACCGCGTACGGAGTGACGGTCGATTCCATGAAAGATCCTAAGAACGAGTTCTATCTGCAAGGGCCTCGTATCGCAGAGGCCTCATACACCCGGTTCATCTTGTTCTTCCTGGCGAAGTCATCACTCGGCATGAGCATCTGTCGTTTCTTCAAGCTACGCATCATCCCTCGAAAGGTGCAGAAGTATTTCCAGGAAGCCATAGAATCGACCGTACGTCAAAGGAAACTCCAAGGAATCGTTCGCCCCGATATGCTCCATCTGCTGATGGAGGCCAAATCGGGCCCCGAGAAGCGCGATTTGACGCTCGACGAGATCGCTAGTCAAGCGTTTCTCTTCTACTTTGGGGGATTCGACACTATTTCGACGGGTTTGAACTACGTGGCTTATCTGCTGGCGAAGCATCCCGAGATCCAAAAGAAACTGCAGACCGACATCGACAGAGTTTATGAGGAAACCGGTGGAAACGTCGGCTACGACGATTTGCAGGAGATGAAGTACTTCGATGCCGTGATTCTCGAGGGATTGCGATTGTTCCCTCCGATTTCACAAAACGATAGGGTTTGTAAGAAACGATTCGAGTTACCACCAGCGTTACCTGGACTGAAACCGCTCGTGATAGAGCCTGGAGCTGTTATATACCTGTCGATGCTTTCGATTAACCAGGATCCAAAGTATTTCCCAAATCCGGAGGAGTTCATACCGGAAAGGTTTATCGGCGAAAATGGAGAAATTAAGGAACCGCCCGGTTACATGAGTTTCGGACGTGGGCCTAGAATGTGCATCGCCAAACGATTCTCGCTAATGGAAATGAAGGTTGTTCTGTTCAACCTATTGTTGAAAACCACTCTGAAGTTGTGCGATGAGACTATTCATCCGACGAGATTCTCTCATTCCATTTTTCAACATCATCCCGAGGATCCCATCGTTTTGACGATAGAGTCACGAAAGCGTGGGAAGCACTTGTGATTAAGGCCACGCCAGAAAAGTGGCATAATCATTTATAAAATACTTTATTTTGATAATTAGTAAATTCGACTTAGACAAATTGCAGATAAATAATACAGAAACAATTGTAATTTTTGTTAAATAATACCCAAAATATTTCAATTTTATTTTTAAAAAAAAGGTCATATAAATAAAATCGAGTTTTAAGAATTTTGATATTCCACATTCTATGTCATTTTTTTGGAAAATTAGTTCATTAAGGATTTAGATATTAGATAATTAAGGTCATCTAAAAAAGTAGGAATGTTATTATAATACTGTAGCAATATATTTTAATAATAGTTATACTCATTCAATTTTATAAAAAAAAAAACAGAAATAAAATTTAATTCCAATAAAATACGAAATAAATTAGTTCTTGGATTAAATTTCTTCCTTTCTTCACTCCATACCCAAAACTAATTTCGATTTTCCAAATTTTCACAATATACAGCTCAAAAATCCCCAAAATTTTTTTCTTCATTAATCTTAAGAGATACAGACGCAATCTTAGAGGTATTCGACTCCACAGATATGTATTTTCGAACCTTGTTTGAGAAAATTGGATCGTTCCTAAAAATTCCAGAAATACACCAATTCACTTGGAACAATTTATGATTTCCTATCATATTCGTGATGAATTTGAGAAAGCGTTAGAAAAATCAGTGGGTTATTTTTTAATTTTAAAAATTGTTTGAATGCAAGTAATTCCATAATTGATTGGTCTCAAAGGTGATTTTGACGAATGACAATTTAAGTCCTGCTGTAAATAAATCATCAAGTGACGACAAATTATCGTACCTTCCCTCGACTAAATGAAGATCGTTTTATGCGGAAAAGATTATTGAAGAAATGTGAACACAGCTATCGACAAATTCCAATAAGATAATCAATTAGGATTCTTTATCCCGAAACAAAGCCTTTGATATGTTACATTACTGTCTGCCTTCGAATTGCAAGTTAATCGAAGCAAAGATTATTCTTTTGAAAGATAAAAACGAGCAGCTGTTACTAAAGAAAAATTTCATAAAAGTTTTTAAAAAATTAATATTTAAAACTCCCATTCGAAAAATGGAAATTTATTACCATTATTAATATCTTAGAGGTGCAGTGTTTGGGCAAGTTAGAGTAAAATGTCTATACCAATTTTAGTTTTAAAATTTACATCGAAACTATCGTTTTCGAAAGAAGTCATCGTCTTATCCGATCTTATGGAAAAGAGTAGATCAAATTTGACTGTAACAAAATACCGAATCTATAATCGAATGAATTGTATTTTCAGTGCACAGTCTCTGGCAATTTTGGGACCGAAATGCACTACGAATTTCCGAAATTTCGGTGAAATAAGTTAACTTATATACTATCCCAACGTTAGACCTCTGAACCGACTATCTCAGAAGTCTTGAAGAAACAGAAATTCAGAGTATTTCTCGACATATTCAGTGATAAACTGTGCAATTATATAAATGCATTAATAACACATCGTCTTGGCAACCGCACAGCTCGCTTATCAGTCGAAATCCCTCACATAAAAAAAATTATCAGTAAAACATAAAATAAAACATACCATTGGTCACCGTAAAATACAGTCTGGTTTGAACTTCAACGCAACTCACACTGTCTTCTCCGTTGCCGCGTTACTCCAAACGCGACAAAAATGGAAGTTTGCGGAATACTTTTAAGCATCCTTCTGCTGATTATTGTCTACCTTTACAGACTTCAGAAGAAAAGTGCCAGCATTTTCATCGATAATGGAGTGCCTTTGGTGAACCAAATACCTTTCTTTGGAAACATGGCACCTTGTGTCTTGGGACGGAAATGCTACGGCGACGTAATCAAAGATTGCTACGATTCTGCGCCTCCGGATGCACTGTACATGGGATTCATGGAATTTGCAATACCCACGATCCTACCTCGTGACCTGGACCTAATAAACCAGATCACGATCAAGAACTTCGACCATTTCGTCAATCGTCGACCCTTCGGTGATACCAAAGGGGATCCTCTTCTCGCCAATTTGTTGGCATCCATGGAAGACAACGCGTGGCAAGAGATGAGGGCAACCTTGAGCCCAAGTTTCACGTCGCGGAAGATGAAGTTCATGTTCCAACCGGTAAAAGAGTGCGCCGAAAAATTTGCGAAAACCATAGAATCCAGTTGCGAGGATTCGCCGACGCGTTTCGATACCAAAGAAATTTTCTCCAAGATAACGAACGACCTTATCGTCTCCACCGCGTACGGAGTGATAGTCGATTCCGTGAAAGATCCTAAGAACGAGTTCTATCTGCAAGGGCCTCGTATCGTAGAGGCCTCATACATCCGGTTCATCTTGTTCTTCCTGGTGAAGTCATCACTCGGCATCAGCATCTGTCGTTTCTTCAAATTACGCATCATCCCTCAGAAGGTGCAGAAGTATTTCCAGGACGCCATAGAATCGACCATACGTCAAAGGAAAATCCAAGGAATCGTTCGCTCCGATATGCTGCATCTGCTGATGGAGGCCAAATGGGGCCCTGAGAAGCGCGAATTGACGCTCGACGAGATCGCTTGTCAAGCCTTTATCTTCTACTTTGCGGGATTCGACACTGTTTCGACGGGTTTGAGCTTCGTGGCTTATCTGTTGGCGAGGCATCCCGAGATCCAAACGAAACTACAGACCGAGATCGACAGAGTTTATGAGGAAACCGATGGAAACGTCGGCTACGAAGAGTTGCAGCAGATGAAGTACTTCGATGCCGTCATTCTCGAGGGATTGCGATTGTTCCCTCCGATTTCACAAGACGGTAGGGTTTGTACGAAACGATTCGAGTTACCACCAGCGTTACCTGGACTGAAACCACTCGTGATAGAGCCTGGAACTTTTATACACCTGTCGATGCTTTCGATTAACCGGGATCCAAAGTATTTCCCAAATCCGGAGGAGTTCATACCGGAAAGGTTTTTCGACGAAAATGGAGAAATTAAGGAACCGCCCGGTTTCATGAGTTTCGGACGTGGGCCTAGAATGTGCATCGCCAAGCGATTCGCGCTAATGGAAATTAAGGTTATTCTGTTCAACCTATTGTTGAGAACCACTCTGAAGTTGTGCGATGAGACCATTCATCCGACGAGATTCTCTCCTTCCATGTTTCAACATCATCCCGAGGATCCTATCGTTTTGACGGTAGAGTCACGAAAGCGTGGGAAGCACTTGTGATTAAGGCCACGCCAGAAAAGCGACATAATAATTTATATAATGCTTTATTTCGATAATTAGTAATTTCAACTTAGACAAATTGCAGATAAATAATACAGAAACAATTGTAATTTTTGTTGAACAATACAGAAAATATTTCAATTTTATTTTAAAAAAAAAGGTTATATAAATGAAACATGAGTTTTAAGAATTTTGATATTCCACATTCCATGTTATTTTTTTGGAAAATTAGATCAGATTTGAAAATTTGTTTCATTGTTTTGATAAAGTAGTTAGAAAAATATGCAAATAAGTTATAATTAAGGTCATCTAAAAAAAAGTAAGAATGTTATTATAGTACTGTAGCAATATATTTTAATAATAGTTGTACTCATTCAATTTTATTTTTAAAAAAAACAGAAATAAAATTTAATTCCAATAAAATACGAAATAAATTAGTTCTTGGATTAAATTTCTTCCTTTCTTCACTCCATACCCAAAACTAATTTCGACTTTCCAATTTTCACAATATACAGCTCGAAAAACCACAAAATTTTTTTCTTAATTAATCTTAAAAGATACATTAACACCACCAGTTAGGCACACTAATGTGCCAAAGGCCAAGTTTCGCAAATTTTTTTGCTTCATCGGGCGATGGCCACCGAACGAGTAAAAGGAAATTTGGGACGATTTCTGCTGCAAAGTATTTTACACAAAGATCTGGATCCTGCGATATGGAGAAAAAATTTCGAGAAAAATAAAAACTTAGAAAATGCTTTCCAGCAACACCTTGCTAATTTTAATCTATCTCTATGGAATTTACAAGAGGAAGGCCAATTTCTTCACAGAAAATGGAACTCCCACAGTGAAATCTATACTTTTCATTGGAAGCATCAGCTCCTTGGATGGTGGGGACCAAATGCTTCGCTGAGTCTATCAGAGACTTCTACAATTAGGTATCCCCGATTGCGCATTAGGTTGGATTCATGAATTTCACTGCTAAACGCATTAATAATTGTCGTACATCTTTCTTATAGAAATATCATAAATCATAATAGCTGATAGGGACTCATAATGGCTTCATTAAGATATGGAGATTTTGTAACTTTGTGATGTCACTTATCGGAATGAGAACCGCTGCACGGTGCTGATAGGTCACCGTGCCATGTATCCAATTGTCGATGCGGTCAAGCGAAACCCATAATTCAGCGACTTATTGTCAGTATTCTTCTAGCTGCAGTGTGCTGCAGTCTAAGACTCTCTTATTTGCTACATCACACTCACATACGAAGATGGAAGTTTGGACAATACTATCAAGTATCGCTCTGATTGTTTTAATTTACATCTACAGACTTTACAAGAAGAAGGCTAATTACTTCAGTGACAATGGAGTACCCGCGATGAAAGCCTACCCTTTTTTCGGAAACATGGCACCGTGTGTTTTGGGAGTGAGATGTTTGGGGGACTTGCTGAGGGACGCTTATACCTTCGCACCTTCGGATGCGCGTTACGTCGGATTCATGGATTTCACGAAACCCACGATAATCATTCGCGATCTTGAACTGTACAACGAGATAACGATCAAAAACTTCGACCACTTCGTCGATCGTCAGCCTTTCGGTGACAACGAACTCGACCCTCTGTTCCGCAATATCTTGGTCTCTATGACCGGGGAAAACTGGCACGCGATGAGAACGACTTTGACACCGAGTTTCACCACGGTGAAGATCAAATTCATGTTCCAACTCATGAAAGAGTGCGCCGACGAATTCGCCAAAATCATGGAATACAAATGCCAGGGCTCACCCACTTACGTCGATACCAAAGACATTTTCTCGAAAGTGACGAATGACGTTATCGTCACCACCGCGTTTGGAGTGTCGGTCAATTCCATGAAGGATCCCGACAACGATTTCTACTCGAAGGGACGCTACTTCACGGAAACCGGGTATATCCGCTTGATGAAGTTATTCCTCGCCAGAACTACGCTCGGAACTGCACTCGTCCGTTTGCTGAAAATCCGAGTCGTGCCCGAACCGATGCAAAGATTTTTTAAGAACGTTATTGCGTCGAATATCGAGCAAAGAAGAACACAGGGAGTCGTTCGATCGGACATGATCCATTTGCTGATGGAAGCCAAGTTCGGGGAGGAAAAGCGTGACTTGACGCTCGACGAAATGGCAGCTCAGGCTCTTATCTTCTACTTCGGGGGATTCGACACCGTATCGACGGCTTTGTCCTTCGTGGTTTACCTGCTGGCGAAGCATCCCGACGTTCAGGAGAAATTGCACGCCACGATCGACAAAGTCTACGAGGAAACCGGTGGCAACGTGAGCTACGAGGAGCTACAGCAGCTGTCGTACATGGATGCTGTGATACACGAGGCCACGAGACTGTTCCCTCCGTTCTCGCAGTCCGACAGGGTTTGCACGAAACGATACGAGCTACCACCGGCCTTGCCTGGCCTGAAACCGTTCGTCGTGGAACCTGGCACCGTTTTCCACCTGTCGATGCTTTCGATCCAGCGGGATGCCAAGTATTTTCCAAAACCAGACGAGTTCATACCCGAAAGGTTCCTCGACGAAAGCGGACAGATGAAGAAACTACCAGGTTACTTGACCTTCGGAAGTGGGCCTAGAAGTTGCATCGCCAACAGGTTTGCGCACGTCGAGATGAAGATCATCCTGTTCCGTTTGTTGGCGAAAACTTCGTTCAGGTTGTGCGACAAAACTATTCCTCCGACCAGGTTCTCTCATGCGACCAATCAGTACAATCCCGTGGACCCGATTGTCCTTCTAATGGAGCCAAGGAAACATGACAAGGAGCTTCAATGAAGAGTAGACAGGTTGCTGTCGTAGACGTGCATGGGTAATATCGTAGTCGCTTGTATAGAAATGTTAGAAAAGCCTACTAAAAAATGCTATTCTAATAAAATAGCAAACTATTAAATCAGTTGTTCGTGCAGTATATAGATTTTAGGTGGATATCTTTTCACACTTGGGTAATTCATGGTCCTGAGATAAATAAGCTACAAAGTTAAAGGAATTCGGACCCGTAGATGTTTGGAAAATTTGAACGATTTAAAAATTGTGAATTTTCCAAAATTATCCAATTGTTATACAAAATTCCTTTGTTAGTCTCGGAGGCAATTCTGGGAAATGGCAATTTGAATTTATAATAAGGTCATCTAAAAAAATAGGAATATTATCACAATATTGTAACAAAAATGTTATACCCACCCAATTTTATACAAAACAAGGAAATAATTTTCAATTCGAATAAAATAAGAAATAAATGAGTTCCTGGTGTGAGTTTCTTTCTTTCTTCATTCGATATCCAGCAGTTACTTCGATTATACAATTTCCACGATACACGGGTCGAAGAATTATTTATCATAATCATTATTAAGAATATGCGATTCTTTCCAAAAATCTTCGTTAAAAATTGGCCGAGACATTTATAACCAGCTACAGGTCAAGCTTCGCAAACTTCTTATCCCGCGACACTCGATGGCTACCGAAATGTCTTTGTTTTATCAAGAAAAAAGTCTCAAACACAAATATGAGAGGAAACGAATAAAAGGAGATAAGCGGTCTTCCATTCCTCAGTTTCATCTCCGCTGCAAACAATTGCGCACGAAATCTTCTTCCTGCATCATCCAGAGGAGATTCCGCGAAAAATGGAAATCTGGCAAATACTTTTGAGCGTCGTCCTATTGATTCTAGTCTACCTTTACCGTATTTACAAGAGAGGGGCCACTTTCTTTACAGAAAATGGCATTCCCGCAGTGAAATCTATACCTTTCTTTGGCAGCATGGCTCCTTGGTTCTTAGGGGTCAGATGCTTCGCCGAATCGATCAGGGACTTTTACAATTCCGCGCCCCCGGACGCGCGTTACGTCGGATTCATGAATTTCTCGGAACCCACGATTATCTTTCGCGACGTGGAGCTTCTGAACCAGGTGACCATCAAGAACTTCGACCACTTCACCGACCACAAACCATTCGGGGACACTCAAGTCGACCCCCTGTTCGCCACATTTCTGCTCTCCATGAAAGGGCAGAGCTGGCACGCCATGAGATCGACGCTATCCCCGAGTTTCACGACGCTGAAAATGAAGTTCATGTTCCAGATCATGACGGAATCCTCGGTAGAGTTCGCGAAAAACATGGAATCCAAGTGCGCGAAGTCACCTTTTCACCTCGACACCAAGAACGTGTTCTCCAAACTAGGGAACGACGTGTTCCTCGCCACGGTATTCGGAATGTCCATGGATTTCGAGAAAGATCCCGACAACGACATCTACTCGAAAGGTCACACCCTCACGGACACCGGGTACTTCCGTTTGATGAAGACCTTCCTCGCGGGAAGCCCGCTCGGGCTGAGGATGGTTCGTTTCTTCAACCTGAGCCTCGTGCCCGAGAAGGTGCAGAATTTTTTCCGGGACATCATCGCGGCGAACGTGAACGACAGAAGGAGCAAGGGAGTGGCTCGACCGGATATGATCCATCTCTTGATGGAAGCGAAATCGGGGGCCGAAAAACGCGGATTGGAGATGGAAGAAATAGTGGCACAAGCCGTCCTCGTCTACTTCGCCGGGTACGACACCGTATCCACGGCTCTGTCGTCCACAGTTTACCTATTGGCGACTAATCCTCACGTTCAGGAGAAGCTGCACGCTGCGATTGACCGAGTCCGGGAGGAAACCGGTGGGAACGTGGGCTACGAGGATCTGCAGCGGCTGAAGTACATGGACGCTGTGATCCACGAGGCTTTAAGGATTTTCCCGCCGTTCTCGCAAATCGACAGGGTTTGCACGAAACGATACGAGCTGCCTCCAGCGTTACCCGGCTTGAAACCGGTCGTCGTGGAACCGGGGACGGCCTTTTTCTTGCCCCTGCTCGCGATTCATCGCGATCCAAAGTATTTCCCAAAACCGGAGGAGTTCATCCCGGAAAGGTTCCTCAATGAGAACGGGCAAATCAAAGAACCGACCGGTTACCTGGCCTTTGGACGTGGACCCAGGAGTTGCTTGGGCAACCGATACGCGTTGGTCGAAATAAAAGTGATTCTGTTCCATCTGTTATCGAAAGTCACTTTGAAGACGTGTGACAAGACTATCCCTCCTACGAGGTTCTGTCAAGCGATTAATCAGTACAACCCTCTGGATAATATCGTTTTGCAATTGGAGTCGAGAACAAGTGGGAAGTAACTGATAGGAGATAAATTAAATCCTACGTCGAAAGGGTTATTTTCGCTATACATCCGTTAACTATTTTAAAACAGGGGCATTTGGAGCGTAACGCGAAGAGTGACCGTATTTCTAATATACGGGTAGATCCACTTCGTTCGTGTTTAGGGCGAACAATTGTTTCGCATAACATATTAATTATTAATTATTATCAGTTCTCCTGGAATTTGCCGAATCACGATGACGCAGAGTGACGACTGGATAGAACTGCAAGTACGAGGATCTTCATGCAACGAATTCCTTCCTTGTAACAGGAATTAACCCTTTGCACTTGGACTTTTTTTTCGCCTAAAGCTTTCAGCAGCTTGGACTTTTTTTCCTGTATGGTTGTTTGATGTTTGATTTATTTTTATGGAATATTTGCATATAGAATTTCAAAGGCAAGATATTTTGTTTTCTTCGGTGCAGTATATTGTTGGTGTTTTTGGAAACTTTGGAGGAGTACTTCGAGTGCAAAAGGTTAATTACGAATTTGTATTTGACACTAAATTTTAAATATTGATATTTGGAAATTTACTTTAATTAATGCTTGTTTCATACTTCGACGCATTATGTTTTAATCTCTTTAACCCCCAAGCCGTTGGCCCGTGGCGATAGAAGAATGAGGAAAAACAGATCGTGTTATTATTATAATAATGCAGTGGTGTTATCATATTTGCTTATGTCAGCGCATTATAAGAGGTTACCAGTATCGCTTCAGGCAAAGTTCGCGGAGTATCGAATAAAAACGTTAATTTATTTCCCCCTTATAACTTTTTGTCCAATAGATAATTTCAGAGTTTAAATGTAAGGAAGATTCGGCCCTAAACCTTTCTGTAACCGCAAACAATACTTTTTGCAATCTATTTTTGCGATACATTTTTTTTTAAATCATTTCTACAAAAATTCGATAAACATTCGAACGTAATTTATTTTAGACCATATCCAGAATACCCGAAATAAAATATTTTCGTCAAATTGCACGGACGATAGAAATAAATAAAACAATTTGTCTTTTAAATAAGAATTTCCCAGCCTTCGTTTAAAAATCTCGGATTTCAGAGGTGATGCCAAAAACTGACTAATTGAATTTTCGAGTCGAAATGCCAAAGAACCTCAAACTTAAAATATTGAAAAAAGGTAAATAAAAAATGATATATCATTTTTTTATTCGATTTCCACTTCCAAACCATTGGAAACTGCAAATTCTACCACTTACTATTTTTATTATAAACAAATTCTTATGTGGCATCACGATTAAATGGAATATAATCGTCGACGAGTGATTAGAATCGACGTCTGGCACTTTTTTAAATATGTTTACAAGACGAAAGATGCAAATCAGCGTTTCGCCACAAGCCTTTCCACAAATAAAATCAAATCCCGCTAGATTTATTCAACAACACGTGCGATAATAACCCTCGTGTGTTCATAAATTTGTCAAGTCACGCATTGACAGTGTACGATCGAGACGTCTTTATACCCCGATAAAAGTTTCTAAACTTTCTCAAACGGATAAGATCGTTAAACACGGTTATCAGCGAGATTTAACGAATCGTCGTATTTTTTTTCTGAATCTATAACTAATCTATAACCGAGTCTATCAGCGAATAATTACTGCGATGTCGTCATCTCACGCATCAATCACTCGAGATGCGCGATGCTTTCATCTGACCTCAGTAGCGCTCCAACTGCGTCGCACTTCGCACAAACATTTCCTCCTCGCCGAACCGATTCCAAGAAAAGATTCCAAGAACCGAGGAAAATGGAAGTTTGGACGATACTTCTCGGCACCATCCTGCTGATTCTCGTGTACTTTTATAGAGATTTCAAAAAGAAGGCAAATTTCTTCGTCGACCATGGGGTTCCCACGGTCAAGTCTCTGCCTTTCTTCGGAAGCATGGCGCCCTGCATCTTGGGGGTCAGGTGTTTCGCCGAGTTACTTCGGGATTTCTACAACTCCGTACCCGGGGATTCGCGTTACGTGGGGTTCATGGATTTCACGAAACCCACGATAATAGTTCGCGACGTGGACCTCATCAACGAGATAACCACCAAGAATTTCGACCACTTCGTGGACCATCAAGCCTTCGGTGATATCGTGGTGGACCCTCTGTTCGCCAATTTCCTGTTTTCCATGGAAGGGGACAAGTGGCACGCGTTGAGGGCCACGTTAACGCCGAGTTTCACCACGCTGAAGATCAAGTTCATGTTTCAGCTGATGAAAGAGTGCGCCGAGGAATTCTCGGAGACTATGGAATCCAGGTGCCACGATGCACCAGTTTACTTCGACACCAAGGACGTTTTCTCGAAGGTGGCGAACGACATCATCGTCACCACGGCCTTCGGAGTGTCGGTAAACTCCACGAAGGATCCCAACAACGACTTCTACTCGAAGGGACACCATTTCACGGAAACCGGGTACTTCCGTTTGATGAAATTCTTCCTCGCCAGGACCCCGCTCGGCATTAGAGTGGTGCGTTTCTTCAAACTGAGCATCGTGCCCGAGGAGATCCAGAACTTTTTCCGGAAGATCATAGCCTCCAACATACATCAAAGGAAGACGCAGGGACTGGTCCGAAAGGATATGATCCATTTGCTGATGGAGGCCAAATTCGGAGAAGAGAAACGCGAATTGACGCTCGACGAAATTACAGCTCAGGCCGTTATCTTCTACTTCGGGGGATTCGACACCGTTTCCACGGGGTTGTCGTACACGGCTTACCTGCTCGCGAAGAATCCGCACATCCAGGAGAAGCTGCAGGCGGAGATTGACAAAATTTATGAGCAATCCGGCGGCAACGTGAGCTACGAGGATTTGCAGCAGTTCAAGTACTTGGATGCCGTCATCCACGAGGCCACGAGATTGTTCCCTCCGTTTGCGCAGACCGACAGGGTCTGCACGAAACGTTACGAGTTGCCACCAGCGTTACCTGGTTTGAAGCCACTCGTCATCGAGCCTGGAACGGTTCTTTACCTGTCGTTGCTCTCGGTTCACCGGGACGAGAAGTATTTTCCGAAACCGGAGGAGTTCATCCCCGAAAGGTTCCTCACCGAAAATGGACAAGTCAAGGAACCGCCCGGGTACCTGACCTTCGGACGTGGACCTAGACTCTGCATCGCCAACCGATTCGCGCTGGTGGAAATGAAGGTGGTCCTGTTCAACTTGTTGCTGAGGACCAATTTGAAGCTGTGCGACAAAACCATTCATCCCGCGAGATTCTGCCAAGCCACTGCTCAGTACAATCCTGTAGATCCTACGATTTTGTCGATGGAGTCAAGAAAACGAGCGAAATAAGGGAATTTCGGGGAAGCTACTGTGGAAAATTGTTCTCGGTAGCGTCGTGCAATCTAGCGACGAATTTTGTAATGTTTGGCTTGTTAACCCTTCGAGAACACACCTCTTTTTTCAAGCATGGAGAACACTCTGGGTCAATCTGACCCGACGCTAACTATAAGAGTCCGCCATTTTAAAACGACAAGTTTTATTAGCTTGAAAAAATTCCTAGGTATACTTGAAACACAGATAAATCATGTCATATAATTTTAAAGTGTCATTAATATTATTTATATATCGAAAAAAATTCTCGAAAAAAAATTTTTTTTTTTTAAATTGAAATTTACAAAAATAAATGTGGAATTTTTTTTATTATAGAGGGCGTTAAACCCGCCAATTTTCAAAATTCCTTTACGTTATTCTTAATCGAAATTGAGGTACGGGTCAAATTGACCCAGAGTGTTCTCGAAGGGTTAAAGAGTAATCCTAGTAAGGGGTAAAAAAAAGTTGGAAAAATTAGAGGTGATTTTTTTCTTATCCTGTTTCTAATTATCAGCAAGTGGAATCTAATCGGCACAGAGATCGTCTTATCATTATTTTATCTATTTGATAGCGCATAATAAATATTATCACCACCGTCATCATTATTATTATTATACAACGGTCATTGCGTAAACTGGTTTAATATATTGTATAATTTTATTGCAAGATTAGGGCAAACATGAAGGCAGATCTTCCAGATACCGAGAATTTTCACGATTCTGCAAAAGTATCTTTAGAATGAGAAAATGTTTGAAGTAAAAATTTGAGTTTTCTTCTAGATTGGCATTCAATTAATTATAAATACTTAATTTTTTTTTTAGAAGTTTGGTATTTTTCTAAGGTACAAAAGAATCACCCTTTCTTTATCTTCCTACAGAGCGAAAATCATATAGTACTTTTTACAAAAAAAATCGATTTTCGAAAATTTTAATATTAACATCAAATTAACTTTTCTTAAAATTGTACTAATTTTAGGGTTTACTAACAATAATTTGTTACAGTGAGTTTTAATGTAGTTTTTTCTGAATTATCATAATTATTGCTACATTCCCTAATGAAACTTCCTATTGTTTATTAAAAATTCCAAAGACATAGTAAAATTCACGACCCTCACATTTATGCCATTCTTCATGTACAGGTACTTTAAATTTTGCATTACTACGCGGCAAAATCTACAAAACATAAATTACCGTTCCAAATCGAATAAATTTGATGGCAGGTAAATACCATGGTATTCTTTTTTCCGTACTTATTTGCATTTCTGAACACGTTTGAATGTATTTAAAAAAAAAACTATACATAATTTCCCGAGTAAGAGGCTAATAATTATTAAATAGTTGGCGATTCCTTACAAGTTTACCATAACAATCGAAATACAGCTTCTCTACTGATATTAGACAAGTTTCCCCGTAACAGTTTTACGAGGAAGTATCTGAACGCCGAACATTCATTTGAAATGTTTACATGACAAGGCAAGTTAGAATGACATACGTGACAGCGTGCCTAATCGCGTATGTAACAATAATAATTATTATTAGCATGTTTACAAGGACTATTTACTCGCGTGACGGGTCCTTGCACTATTGGCAATGAATAACTATTTTTTTTTTTTTGAAGTTTTACTCAATTGTATCCTAAAAGTATCATGAATTTTACCTGTATAGTAAAATTTACCATACTGGGGATTTTTCTTTAAACGAAATCCAAAATCCCACGAAACTGAAAATGTGAAAAAAATTTTCGCTCAATATGGAAATTCAAGAATCCTTCTACGTCACCGTAAATTTGTCAAATGTTGTAATTTTTAAATTGTACATTTTACCATTCTCTGGTAACCCCTAATATTGACCGAGGCTAAAAAAAGTCTCGGTCTCAATAAATTTCCCTAAATGAAGTCCCCAACCCATATTCTAATAAATTATTGTTGGATTTCTGCAAAAATTCCTACAGCGCGTTCAACCCCTTCGAATTTCTCTGTTTTTGAAATAAATCTCTGAAAATTATAGTTCTCGTGTGGAGACTCGCAGATTGTGGCTAAAAGACAAAGAATTCCTCCACATATCCGACTGGATTTACAAGAAATACCATAAATGGAGAACATGGCGCAGAGTTCACCAGCTGTGCACTATGTCTTTTATTTTTCCCAACATTATCAAACGCTGCAAAGTATGTTTAGGACAATGGTGAAATTAATCTTCTTTAACGAGAAAATTTCACGAAAGCTGTATAGTAATTTTTGCTAGATCCGATGGTCTGTAAAAAGGAAGAATACACGAATTTTTAACCCGAAGTTGCCCAAAAATAGGATTTCGGGTTTCGAAGTCGAATAATTTAAAAAAGAAATTTTAATTAGGTAAGAGTAAAAATTCCGAATTCCTATTTTCGATTTTGAAATTAAATATAGTAAAAAAATACAAGAAGAAAAAAGAGGAAATGATAGATTTTACTATGTTGTAATAATTTACTATTTTCAAATAATTTTTGTTGTAATTTATGGAGGTACAAAATTTTACTCTAACGTAATTACGATTTCAAAATTTCTATCGCGATAATAAATTTTATATACTTATAATTATTTTAATAGTAATTACTAACAATTATTGTAATTCAAAAATTGAATTATTATATTTCGAAAAAAATAAATTATAAATATCCAAATTCCAGGTATTCTGCCAGTAGCGTTTGCGAAATAGAAAAAAATGAGAATCATTCGAAAATTTCGTACACGAGCAAAATTTGTAACTTACAGAAATCTCTCAATTATTGAAATTCCGAAAATTCTCAATTTCCTGAAAAAAGAGGTACAGGGTAAATTCCTACGCGTTTTTGTTACTTGTATTACCTTGCTTTCAAGGCACGTCATTATGCAAAAATGATAAATGCTATTTGTGATTTGAAATGTTAATTAAAAAATCGTTGGTTTGGAAAAAAGTAATTGAAGATTAAAGATAAATTTTCAATGATTAAGAGAAAAATCTGATAAGCCTGTAAGCTGTGTCTCTCAAAACCGGTTCATCTTTGGGAATGTGTGTGCGTTTTGTACGTGCATATATTGTAAAACTTACTGATAAATCATTTCAACCAGTTGATAACGGACGAGAATGTCTTATCGGCTTAAATGAAATGTATGTGTGAATTATGAAAAGTGTTGTTATAAATATTGATTTTATACACGAGGAAATATAAATCGATGTACGAAATAGAAAAATTGATTACATCGGGAAGTACGTATTTACGTACGTACTTACGTAGGTATACGCGTTTATTTCACCTAGACATGATATGTAAAAAAAAAAAACAAAAAGAAATGAAATAAGACAGAAAATGGTTTTCTAAGGTGCAATAAATCTGGTGGTCACCGTTACTCATATTTTTGATAAGAAGTCTGCCGGAAAGGTAGGATCGTAAATTTTACGAGCGGAAGCAGCAGATAATGCTAGACTTTCTGAAATTTCGCACTACGGGACATTACTTACGAACGTAAATTTTCAACGGTTTGTGGTGGTCCAAGAAATTCGTATTCCGTTTGTCAAGGAAATACACCGAGAGACCGAAATGTTGGAGATATGGGAAAGTTAAGATGACGGGGATCGTAAAATATATTATTGTCTGGCAATTCTTACAGTGCGACAGACAACCTTGACATAGTAGTGTCATGTAAAATTTGCTGTAACATATTGCAATTTCTTTTCTACGTTGGAAATTTGCCTGTAACGGATTAAAAATTCTCGAGAAGTAATAATAATAATAATAATAATAATAATAATAATAATAATAATAATAATAATAACAACAACAACAATAATAGAAAATCTCCCGATAAATATCCTGGAATATAATAATAATAATAATAATAATATTAAATTTCCAAGTTTGCTGAATTTACTTTATTTTGATAAAATTTACTTTCCATGTTTATATCAAACTAAAAATTACTATTTGTGCTCCGAAAGTTACTGTAATATAAGAAAATCTATCTTGTTACTACAAACCTACTGAACCATATTGGAATTCAATTTTTGTGGCATGAAAGTTGCCGCAACGGAAGGAAATATCCCTTCTGGACTGTAAAAATTGCCATAACGAGCCAAAATTTACTATTTGTGCTCCAAAAGTTACTGCAACATAGTAAAATCTACTTTCATCCTTCAAAAATTCCCGTAACCGGCTAAAATTTACATATCATGCTCGGAAATTCATTGTCACCCAGTGAAACCTATTTTCTTACCGCAAAGATTACTATAACGTATTAGAATTTAATTTTCCTGGCCTGAAAGATGCCCCATAGCCAGAAAACATTCTTTTGAAACGAAAACGTAAACAAATGGACTTTCTCAACAAAGTGAAATACCTACGTATACCGCAAACGGTACTCGAATGCGCCAATAACCGGGGGTAATCCCTTTAAAAAGGCCATTACGTGCCGAAAAATAAGCAACTTGAAAAAGAAGCGACACGAGGCCTCCATGGAGAAAGGGACTGGAAATTTACGACCATAAGTTCGCTCGGTAGTTCTTAATCTGCCGCATGCGAAATTCTCTGCCGGACTTTCCAGTTCATCCGCACAAAGGTGGGTAATAAGTTACTCCAATTATTATGAAAGCGAAAGAAACTCCGTCCTTTCTTTTTGTAACGTTAATTTTTATGCATTCGACAAAAAAAAAAAAGAAAAAGAAAAGACATCCACACTTTCTTCATCTCACTGCGTATGATGATGTAAAATCCTTCGGGTGGGACGGACAGAAAAGAACTGTTTTTGTCGGAAGTCCGTGTAATTTTTTTTAACGATCCCCGGCTCTCGAAAGCATCAATTTCGGTATTTTTATGTTTGCACTCGTACGAGCCGAGCGTGGAGATGCATTGAGACGTGAGAATCCGTTAAGAAAAATATTATAGGGACTTTAATAATGCCGGCACTTTGTGGGAGATAGCTATAAATGTTATTGCTTTGGCTCCTTGCGTATATATTCCAGTGGGAAAGAGGGACAAGGAGGCAAAGAGAGACCCAAGGAGGTCTTGCCATTAGCGGTACGGCTGTTAAACAAACGCTTGATAAGTTTACGATCCATCGTCACGACGAATTTATCCTCTGCCGTTGACAATTAGTCTTCGTCATCAGCCGTTTTCAGGTACACGAAGTGAAAGTCGAGGAGCCGACTCTACCGGTCGGTGATTTCGACCTCTCGGATGGAGATCCTCGCGATAAATCAAGTAGAGACGCAGCTTTCGGTCTATTCCAGGGCACAGGGAATGCGGTTCTTGATAACGACTATCCCGAATTCGTTAACCAGATGAAAGCAGATAAGAACCGAAATGGGATGATTCTTTCCCAAGTGAAAAAATTTAATAAAACTTCTATGAAAATTTTATACCGATCACACACAATTTTTATTAAAAAATGGTTTTATAAAAACCGTATAAAGCATTTATACAGTTTTTATAGAACCATTACCTGCGATCTCCCAAGGGAAGTTGCCCGTTTGCCCCGAAAACTGCGATTTTTTCGAAAAAATCGTTATCGCTTTGTTCCTATGGGGATTTCGGCCCCGCACACCCGCTAAATCGATTCTACGCGCAAAATTACCCCTAGGAACGACCCTGTCGAGATCGATTTCGAACATTTAATTTTGACTCATTTTCGGGGTGGGCCAAAGTAGGTCTAAAAATTGACCTTTTTGCACTATTTTGGGCCGCCTAAGATCGACTCTCCTGCGATGGCTAATCGAGCTAGGGTTTCCCGCGGGTGCTCATTCGACGTATTTTTTCGCGTAGAATGCAATGGCACCGTCGGAATCCCCGATTTCCCAAAGGAAGTGGCCCTTTTGCCCCAAAAACCCCATTTTTTGTCGAAAAAACCGTGATAACTTTGTTCCTATGGGGATTTCGGCCCCGCACACCCGCTAAATCGATTCTACGCGCAAAATTACCCCTAGGAACGACCCTATCCCGACCGAATTTGAATATTGAATTTTGACCCATTTTTGGGGTGGCCCAAAGTAGGTCTAAAAATTTACCTTTTTGCACTATTTTGAGCCGCCTAAGATCGACTCTCCTGCGATGGCTAATCGAGATAGGGTTTCCCGCGGGTGCTCATTCGACGTGTTTTTTCGCGTAGAATGCAATGGCACCGTCGGAATCCCCGATTTCCTAAAGGAAGTGGCCCTTTTGCCCCAAAAACCTCATTTTTTGTCGAAAAAACCGTGATAACTTTGTTCCTATGGGGATTTCGGCCCCGCACACCCGCTAAATCGATTCTACGCGCAAAATTACCCCTAGGAACGACCCTATCCCGACCGAATTTGAATATTGAATTTTGACCCATTTTTGGGGTGGCCCAAAGTAGGTCCAAAAATTGACCTTTTTGCACGATTTTGGGCCACCTAAGATCGACTCTCCTGTGATGGCTAATCGAGCTAGGGTTTCCCGCGGGTGCTCATTCGACGTATTTTTTCGTGTAGAATGTAATGGCACCGTCGGAATCCCCGATTTCCCAAAGGAAGTGGCCCTTTTGCTCCAAAAATCGCGATTTTTTCGAAAAAATCGTTATAACAAAGAAAAGAAATAAATATATATTAAAATTGTTACAACAAGTACATAATTGCTTATTAAAATTTATCATTTCAGTTGTACAGAAGTAATTCTTAAAGTATTGGTTATTAAGTAAGATTGTATAAAAACTGTATAAAGCATTTATACAGTTTTTATAAAACCACTTTTTTATAAAAATTGTATATGATCATTATAAAATTTTTATAAAAGTTTTATTAAATTTTTTCACCTGGGATTCCTTTCGTTAGACCGGTGGTAAGACGAAAAATGGGTGATTTTTGGGATTTAGAGAATTATTTTATGGGGTTTCCATAAGAGACATCGCGAAAGAGGTGGTTTTTGGGATTCAGAGAATTATTTTATGGGGTTTCCATAAGAGACATCGCGAAAGAGGTGGTTTTTGGGATTTCTAGAATTATTTTATAGGGTTTCCATAAAAGACGTCGCATTTTGAGATGGAAAAATTGTGGTCACTTGGTCGTGGATGTACAAAAGAATTTGAAGAAAGGGCCGCAGAGATGGTGAGAATTGTTTAGTTGCTACTTTCCTTTCTTAATGTCACTAATAATGCAAAAAAGACGTTTCCTGAAAATCATAGTTCGGTCGATTTGAAAAGGAAATTGTCAATAATAAAATTGCGACTCACCCGATGATGAACGCTGTAACGACACCGCGCCGCATGCCCGGAACAAAGACACCTCCCGCCGATGTTGATTTCCTTGATGGAATAGAAAGCTCGTCTCTTATCAGCGATAGTTTCACCGATTCGACCGAGCCCTTGCAAACGAAGTCTCACGAATCTCGCTTGAATGAAAGCGAGAAGAGCGGAGCTGTGATTCGAAGCTCCAGGTCGACCGTTGATTAGATGCGTGTGGATCTAAAAATCAATAACAATAGTTACTTCAACTATTCGTGTTATAGTTATTTTTATACTTTCTCTTATTTAGTAAAATTGAATTTTCCTTTTCTTCCATTTTGTCTTCACTTGAGGACAAAAAAAAGAAATTAAAATTTTTGTTTTGATGGGAAGGATTTCGAAATTTACATTTGTTTCTGTAATGATATTAATAATAATAATGATAATATTGATATAAAATTTCGAAATAAATAAAATTTACTTGGAAATTTCAAATTCTAATTTTTTCCCAAATTTGGAGCTAATTTGGAAATAAATATTATTTATGAATCTATTACAACAGCAAAGAATTTTAATAATAGCAACAACAACAACAACAACAACAACAATAATAATAATACTTTATTGAAAGATTCTATGGAAACGATTGGATAATAATTAAAACTTAATAACATTTAATTAATCATGCCCAAATTTGAATATTATATGGTAACATTTAGATATAGGATTCAAAGATTTGGTCGCTTCTGATCGTGAGATATGCTGGCGATCAAATAACACGTGTTTCGGAGGTTAATTATTTGTCCTGAAGAAGCGTTTGAATATTTTATCGAAAAATAATCGTCGTAAAAAAAAAAATAAATTATTCGGGATTTATTTGTGATTATTATTTAAAGATAGCGTCTAATAGAGACTTTGTCGCTAATTATCGAATGAATCGATGGAATAATTAGGATCTGTATTTGGTAGAAACCGTGACATTTATTCATTTAGGTATTTATTCATTTATTTATTTATATGAGGCTTTTGTACGATTCCGGCAAAGAAGTGACTGGAGAGAAAGCGTCGTCTCTGAGGTTTTTAACGGTACGTCGAATCTCTGGGAAGAAATTTGAGAAACGTTTATAATAAATAAAGAAGCTGCTTCAAAGGAAGTGAAAAAGTGATTAAAGCTCGTCGTAAATTGCAATTTAATCGCCATTTAAATACCAATAAGCGACATCTGGAAAATAAATATTTAGAAAAGGCGAATTGATTTCAGTCCGATTGAAAAAAAGTCCAGGTTTTTTTTTTATTTCGCTTTTTCCATTCCCAGCCTCTCGGAGGAAAACATTTTTTTTCTTTTATTTGCGAATCTTATAATGTTGAAATTGCATCTGGCTCCATGCGTCGATCTTAATGTATTCATTAAAGGAATTCATTTGCATATAGGATTTTTCTACGAGTCATTAACAGCTTGACTAGAGGCATACCGATACTACATACTACTGTGTGTAATTATTTCGCGTTGCGGTAATCTGAATATAATTATACCGGTACCAGTGCAGATAGCATCCACGTGATGAGGAATTAACGAGTAATCGAACCGTTATTTGCGTACCTTTCAATCGAACCGTGTATTTTAATGGGCCGTTCTAATTTTTACGATTGCGCAGGGCAGAGGTGTTACCACATATTTTGCGACTGAAATGTAATTATAAAATAATAACAATTAAAAAATAATAGTACCGTGATTGAAAAATGATATCGATTGATACCGAGCTTTGGAGGAGACAAAAAAATCGTTTACTTTTTTTTTGGATGTTGCTGTCGTATAGCAAAAATTACTTTCCTCTTTGTGATAGTTAATGTCACTTGTAATAAGTACCAATTACGATAATTGCATCTTATTGCGTAAAAATTTCAAATTCGGATAAATTCTTAAAAATTAAAAATAAGCAATAATACTGGAACTTTCTTTACTTTTCATTGAATAAATCTTTAATGAATTTTCCATTACTTTTAATCAATACATTTTCCTACGATACTGGGTTGTTCTAGAATTTACGCAGGAAAAAGTGCTAAAAAAAATGCATTTTGCTAAAAATTATTGTAACGCTGCTGTGATTAAAAACGCAAAATTCAAAAAGAAATTTCGAAAAACAAAATTCGCCTCTAAAAATTTTTAAAAACTGTATTGCATTTACAAAAAATGCTATTGCATATTACAAAATTTTAAAAATCGCTATTGCATATTTGCAACATTCTGAAAAATGTTATTACATATTGTAAAAATTTTGAAAAATGCTATTGCATATTGCAACATTTTGAAAAATGCTATTGCGTATCGCAAAATTTTGAAAAATGCTATTGCGTATCGCAAAATTTTGAAAAATGCTATTGCATATTGCAAAATTTTGAAAAATGCTATTGCATATTGCAAAATTTTGAAAAATGCTGTTACACAGTAACAACGGGACAACAATTTGAAGCCATCACGTTCTATAGTTCACCCTGCATATATACATATATATTTTTTTAATCTATAACCAACACACCCCATATTACCCTTACCCGGGGGAAAATCGTTGTTGGAAATCGGCTTATTGTTAGAAACGAATTAGAAACACTTCCCGAGAAATATGAAAGCCATGCTTTGGCCGAGTAGGTATTAAATTGATACACGAGAGTTGTCGAGTCGGTAAACGAGAAGTAAATCATCCACGAATGGTACCGCGCCGTACCTTTCCCGTAAAAGGTTTGACGCGGTACCTAATAGGGAACAATCGAACGTATTTTGGAACGACTTGAAAGTCTCTTTTTTACCTCATTTTTATTTTTCTTTCTCCTCCCGTTCCGTCGTCTGTCTTTCTCTCTTTTTTATTCTCCTTCCCATTCTCTCTGTCCACCTTCGCACACATACGTACTTGAATCTGCGTGTGTGTACGTATTTTAGGTTTAAACAACGGCTCGTTCGAAGACGGATAATTGCACGATTTCTTGGAATTGTCAAGTAGAGCTAATTAAAGGTCGCATTCATGTTATACAAGCAGCAACTCGATCATCCATTTCGTGCGAATGTATTGGACGCAGGGAAAAAGGAACGACGAATCTTGCGAAAAGACGTATCCTGATAAAGAGAGATATAGTAGAAAAGGAAGGGAACGAAAGAGTCAAGGATCGATGACAAAAACGGTGATCCCTACATTCCGGCCATGTATGGTATTGCCATACCTTATAAGGAATCCGCCAAGTATTTACCTGTGTAAATATATTGTATAGATACGTATGTGTGTTTCCTACGGGAACTTCGCGAACTTCGATTCCGTCAGAAACGGGTGGAATAAAGGGGTAAGGAAAATTAGGGGATGAACCTCGTGAATTCCTTGGAAGACAGTAGGAAGGACTTCAAAACACAGGTATTTCAGAAAAAACCGTACTTCCCGCTGGAAATCTCGAATTTGGTAATGAAAATGGATTTCTTTAATTTTTTTATTTTTACGCAATTTATTTTTTTACCCAAAAATGGGGTAAAAATTAAAGTTTCAAAAATGGGGTTGGACAAGTCATTTCTAGGGGTAATTTTTCCCGTAGAATCGATTCCAAAGGTCAAATTTGACGAAATCCCAGCGGAAGTTGGTCAAAAGTAGGTTTTTCGAGAAAAAATCGCATTTCTGTTGATATTTCGAGAATTTTAACAATGAAAATGGATTCCTCGGAAAAAAATACATCGGATATGGGTCTCCCGAAAATGCGAAAAAGATTTTTCCAAAAGTCGAATTTTTGGGTATGCCTTCCCCTTCCCCCAAAAATGGGGTAAAAATTAAAGTTCCTAAAATGGGGTGGGACAAGTCATTTCTAGGGGTAATTTTTCCCGTAGAATCGATTCCAAAGGTCAAATTTGACGAAATCCCAGCGGAAGTTGGAAAAGAGTAGGTTTTTTGAGGAAAAATCGCATTTCCCGTTAGATTTCGGGATTTTCGACAATGAAAATGGATTCCTCGGAAAAAAATACATCGGATATGGGTCTCCCGAGAGTGCGAAAAAGATTTTTTCAAAAGTCGAATTTTCGGGTATACCTTCCCCTTCCCTTAAAAATGGGGTAAAAATTAAAGTTTCAAAAATGAGGTTGGACAAGTCATTTCTAGGGGTAATTTTTGCCGTAGAATCAATTCCAAGGGTCAAATTTTACGAAATCCCAGTAGAAGTTGGTCAAAAGTAGGTTTTTTGAGAAAAAATCACATTTCTGTTGATATTTCGAGAATTTTGACAATGAAAATGGATTCCTTGGGAAAAAATACATCGGATAAGGGTCTCCCGAAAATGCGCTAAAAACTTTTCTAAAAGTTTTTTTGGACATAGCTTTAATTTAAGCTACGCTCTCAAAAAAGTGAACTATCACATGATATTTATACCCTCCACTGTAGAAAGTAGCTACAATGTTTCAGAACTTACTTTCTACCTTATAAAAATCGCAGCGGTACAATTTACTTCTTTTCGTGCGCACCTGAGATTTATATACTCGCTTGAACCGAGTACGTTTCGCCATAAAAAGCGATAAATTTAATCTCCAGTCACTTACAGCCTTTTAATAATCCTAAATTACTTACAACCTAATAATCACGTTGAAGATACTATTAAAGCAAAATAGTAAACAGTTATTATCCAGTCGAATATCACGGAAATAAATAATATACTAAAATTTTATAATTCTCACTTACAGCCTTTCGATAATCCCAAAATAACTTACAGTCTAATAATAATATTTGCTATTGAGGTAAAATGGTAATTAATCACTCGAAAATCCCAAAAATAAATTTAACATCCTCGAATTCCCCGATTTAACCCTAGAACAGCACACCTCCAAACTCGAACGTGAAGAGCGTAATCGATTTTCCAAAAAAGGTATTTATTTTGAAAAATGAGGGGTGTGATTTTTCGAGAATTACTAATTTTCGTAATATCGCACATAATTACAGATTTGGAGTTCGGACAATTTTCGATTTTGGACAATGGAGTTCGAAAATCGCGTGGGGTCATATTGACCCCATGTGCTGTTCTAGGGTTAATAATATACCAAAGGTATCACACCCAAAGAAATAAATTTCGAAAATCACTCGAAATTAGCGTGTAACAATAAAACCGTGATGACTTCCTGGTAGCGACTAATCTTTGGATGTTAATAGATCTCGAGATTACACGCGCGTTCTCCCACGACCACTCGTGCCATTAATCCACCGTTTACGAGTTTATACGTGTATACATTCCAATTACTGCTAGGAAAAGGCAATCATCATCTCGGAGGAAGAGGAAAACGATGGAGAAAGATGGACTTGCAGTAATAATAATCACCTCTCCGTTTTCCATCGGCGTTTGTCGCGAATAAGCGCTGCTACAAATGACTTCGTCATCTCCGATGTAGTTCGGTTTGCCGGATACAGGCGGTACCGAGTATCGCGCCCAGCATTCCTCGTCACTCGGGGCGTAATACTGCCAGGGTTCGAAATTCTCCCCGTCCACGGATCTCTCCAGCACCCAGGCTGCGGGTCGTGGAGAATTAGCCGATTTCACGATCACGTATTCGATCTGATACACCTGAAAACGTAAAACAAATAAGGTGAAACTTTAAACTCGAGGGAAAAAATGGAAGAAAAGAGGTGACTTCAGCCCTCCATTGCATCCTGCTGCATCGCTGCAACGTGTCTACCGTTTAAATTATTATTCTTATTGTTTTAGTCGATCCGCTACCGTAGTGAAGTTTGAATTTATTGTTACAAATAATGAGAAGCTTGCATTTATTGATACTAATTTATTAATAATAATTGAATTTTGGTTGTCACAAACGGTCAACGATTGTAACGAAAAATGAATAAAATTCATTATTATAAAAATTTAATTAACACAGTACTTCAAGCGATTATTTGGAATAATAATAATAATAGCAATAATAATAGCAATAACAATGACAATGACAATAACAATAATAATAAATTTCCCGATAAATATTCTACAATATAATAATGATATAATAATTTTCTAATGTAAGATTCTGAATTTACGTTATTTTTAGAAAAAAATAATAATAACAAGAGCAATAGGAATAATAATAAATGTTTATTACAAGAGCCTTCTGAGGCAAATTGCTCAAAGAAAAAATATTACAAACACAAAAAATTGTCAAATTTGAGAAAACAAAATTGTATAATGTAGGAGACTCCACAAAAAAAATATTAAAAACGTATAATATCTAAATATAATAACATTTAAAAGGTTAACGACAAATATTAAAGTATAAATAAAATAACTGCATAGAATAAAAACGAAAATCTAATCGATAAGAAAATCAACGTACATTTAAAAAAATCGTATCGAACGTCTCGATAAGGGTAATATAAAATTCGTGTTCAAATAATTTCTGGAATATCGACATTATGCAATAAAATAGCAATAACGCAAAAAAAAGGAATTTTTTTTTTTTGAAAAACAAATAAATTAATTTTACCCTCAAATCAATTTCGTATATAACTTTTTGCGTCATTTCCACTCAAGAGTGAGTTGGGTAACGGTAGAAATTGAGCAATAATAAAAAAAAAATCCCGCGATTACGGGTCAATTGAATTCCATACACGTTATTAGCAACCAAGGAATCGCATGCTCGGGGTGAAACGAGTTGAGAGGTCTCATCAGCAAAATAATTTTGATATTCAGATTAGCCTGATCTCATCTCCAATCTCGTCTCCTCCTTCAACTATCATGTTGCAACCGCGTACGTACAACATGAGATTAAAATAATTGCCGTATCTATCTATCCATCTCTTATTTTGATGCCGAGGAAAAGTTTCTGGGTAAAAGTTGCATCTTGCGCAAGGGTGCTACCGCTACTACTACCGTTGTTGGTCTTCACGGACTTATGGACCACTGCGCTCCCTGCAAGCTAATAAGACCCTGTTTGTCTTGACTCTGTTCGTCGTTTTCTCATTGCTTAGCCCTAACTTACGCCCACTTTCGGTCATAAAGACAGATCGCATGTCGACGATACGCGTCGTTCTCCTTGTACGGGACTGTCCGGAACGTTTCACGGATTATTCGCTTGACTTCTTTAGAACCAAGTGCCTTCAATTACGTCTACCGTCACTCGCCCGTTGGCTTTTGCTCCGGCTAGGGCTGCACGTCGAATTCGACCATTGAGCAATTTCCCGAAAATGTGTTTTACCAGAAATGAGATTGGAGGTTATGAAATTCGTGCAGAATCTGCGTCAAAATTGATATTTTAAATGATAATTGATATAATTATGCCGTAATGAAATCCTATCAAAATCTGGTGAATAACAGATTTTTTGCGGAAAAATTTACCCCGAAAATGGGGTAAAAATTGAAGTTTCGAAAATGGCTTTGGACAAGTCATTTCTAGGAGTAATTTTTCGCGTAGAATCGATTCCAAAGCTCAAATTATGTGAAATCCTACCGGAAGTTGGTAAAAAGTAGGTTTTTTGAGGAAAAATCGCGTTTCTCGTTGGATTTCGAAAGTTTTGACAATGGAAATGGATTTCTCGGGAAAAAATACATCGGATAAGGGTCTCCCGAAAGTGGGCAAAAGATTTTTCCAAAAGTCGATTTTTTGGGTATACCTTCCCCTCCTCCAAAAATGGGGTAAAAATTAAAATTCAAAAATGGCTTTGAACAAGTCATTTCTAGGGGTAATTTTTCGCGTAGAATCGATTCCAAAGCTCAAATTATGTGAAATCCTACCGGAAGTTGGTAAAAAGTAGGTTTTTTGAGGAAAAATCGTATTTCTCGTTGGTTTTCGAAAATTTTGACAATGGAAATGGATTCCTCGGAAAAAAATACATCGGATAAGGGTCTCCCGAAAGTGGGCAAAATATTTTTCCAAAAGTCGATTTTTTTTTGGTATACCCCCTTCTCCAAAAATGGGGTAAAAATAAAAATTTCAAAAATAGCTTTGGACAAGTCATTTCTAGGGGTAATTTTTCCCGTAGAATCGATTCCAAAGCTCAAATTATGTGAAATCCTACCGGAAGTTGGTAAAAAGTAGGTTTTTTGAGGAAAAATCGTATTTCTCGTTGGATTTCGAAAATTTTGACAATGGAAATGGATTCCTCGGAAAAAAATACATCGGATAAGGGTCTCCCGAAAGTGGGCAAAAGATTTTTCCAAAAGTCGATCTTTTGGGTATACCTTCCCCTTCTCCAAAAATGGGACAAAAATTAAAATTTGAAAAATGGCGTTGGACAAGTCATTTCTAGGGTTTTTTTGATGCGCTGAATCGATTCCAAAGATTTATTTGGCAAAACATTTGAAAACAAAACCATCGATTTTTTTCCCCCCAAGAAAGAAGAAACCACATCGAAATGGTATGATCCAGAAATATCAATAACAGATCCAAGTTTGGGGTTTAAATCTGGTTTTTCCAAACTACTTGGGAGGCAAGGATCCTTTCTTCGTGTATTCTCCTCTTGAGTATACATAACACAGCAGCGACTTCTGCTTAATGAACTTATCAATTTCTCTAACTCGAGGAAAGTCGAAATGCAAACTCAACCATTAGTTCCAGTATTTTCCCTTACAGGAACTTGAGCGTTTATCTAAATATTAGTCTTGTTCGTAGAGACACGTTACAAAAGGATGCTGTGGTACTTGAGACGTGGAGTATAAAAGCAAATAAGATACCCTTGGAAATAAATATTTCGGGTTCAACTCCTACACATGGACTTGGAAGAAGGAACAAAGTACTCCAGTAAAGAGTAGTGTATAGCACCGAGATAGACGAGGGACATAAGGGAGAAACAAGCGAGTGTGTATATGTATACAAGTATAGATATATATATATATAAATGTATATATATACATTTATATATATTTACACATCCATATATATATATGGATGTATGTACTTATTTGCTCGAAGGAGCGATCCAGAATGCTCCCACGATCGAGGCGACGGCGAGTCGCCTTCTTAGAGGTGAACGCATCCAAAGGCCTTGTAAGGATCCACTACTCGATGTTTGCATTAGCATCAAATGACAGAAATGGCTTTATAGTTGAAGCGTAACTTTGATTCCTGATCAATCAAACATTAGATCCCAGATAATAGTTTTATTGACTTCCGTCGAAAGCGAAACGTGCCGAGAATCCGCAGGGTCTCCATGCGTCAAGATCTCGCGCATCTTCGATTCTCCAAACGTGCCGTGGATTCCGCGAAATCTCGACCTCCTTGGGTTTTTTGCACCTCGCAGCTTCCCGATCCGGTATACCTATCTAAGTACCAGTAATCGAATCTCGCTTTCGAGTCCAGGCTCGTCGTTTCCTTCCGAGACGCTGGGGTCGCGTTTTTCAGCCTCTCGCGGGAGAATCTTCGACGAGGCGAGGATATTCTTTGGATATTCGATTGCATAATTAATTTTTATAGCTAATTACAAAATTCTTATTTTTCGAAGACTTTTTGAAACAAATTAAACGACAAGAATTTTCCAGGAAATTGGAAGTTGGGCAAATGTTTCTGGAGCGAACCTGGAGCGAATCTGGTCTGGACCAAAAGTCATGATCGACAACAAATTTTCAAATAGAAAATGGAACCTCGCGACCTTTCAATTTTCTTGCTACGAAATGGCAAAGAAATTATACGGATGAAATTTTGACTGGGTGAAATTTTCCAAATTTTATTCGAATTCCAATCTTTTTGAAATTTGGGACGAATTTGGAACCGGTTGATTTTGTAATCCTAGTACGGGACCGTCGCCTTTTTCTAAATCGAAAAAGACGCGAATTCTCGTGATTTCGTATTTTTATCCGGATTTCTATCAAAAAATCTGGGTTTTGAAAAAAAATTTTGAACTAATGCAACACATTTGCAAAATAGTTTTATAAAAAGTATTTTCATTTGAATATTTTTTATAAAAAATAGAATTCCAATTTTTTTCGGATCGAAAGAATTTAACGTAAAACATATACCGATTTTCCAAAAACCTTTTTTTTATAAGATTTGTCAATTTTATCTGAAAATTTATTACCCCTTTGAATAGGTTCAAATTTGAGCCAAATTCAAGTGGAACCAAATTGTAATAAAATTTGGACAAAATTCGAAATTTCATCTGTACCATTTGGGGAAGATTTGACATCATTATTATAGCTGCGAGTTTGTGCATTTCGAATGAGAACGTATATCGGCAAATTAGATTTTCTGAAAAGCGTCAAGTTTTTATCAGTTTACAAAGGAACCGCGTGTTTTTTATGTTACGCGTATCAGTCGAGTGAGGTTTCCTCCGCAGAATTATTCTGGGTTATCGACGTGAAAAGGGAATTTTTCTTCAGCGTGACCCGACTCACCCGCTGACACGATTCACTAGTTGATACCGCAAACAATGAAGGAGCTATCAACGAAGGCAGTATTTCAACTGCTGGATTTATATACGCACACCTATACAATATAAATGTGCGAGTAGGTTTGCATTTCTTTTTCATGCAAGATATCAATTATTATCGCTAAACCTTGTACCACTAATTACGCATGAAAGGAAATTTATTACATCGCAATTATTTCAGTGCCATGAAACGATTCTTCAGGATAAATTGTATTTTATTGCGTTCCACAATTCTGACTTATCGCCGCGAATGGATCGATTTTGAAGGAATCCACTTTGCAATTGCACTCAACCTACGTCCTCGGCTTTGTTGCTATTGCAATTTTATACCAGAGACACGCTAGCTCCAATTTCGAAGACGTTCTGGAGCGGAATCGGGACACTCCTGGAAATTGCCAAGGCGCGGTAGCGCTTTTTTTTTATTCCGTGTTTCGAAAATGCGATATTTTTGAACACGAGGCCGAAGAAGCGCGACCAAAACTGGATGGAACGAAGCGGAATTCAAATTTTAATATATTGTTTTTATTGTTGTAATAAACAACTCGTTAATGAGAAACCAACAATTGACGTGTCAATTTTCCCCTTATTCTAATAAGATATTTCGCCACCAGGTGGTGTGACCCCAATCGACGGATCCCAATACAAAAGAGAAGACGAGGACTCCGTGACGTTTCGACAAGTCATCGTGTATTGATGCATAAAAGAGTGATTAACATCACGAAAGTGCGTGTTAATCCTAGCGCCGATGCTGCCTGATTGAAATAACCAAAAGATTCAATACAATGTCGATACAAATATCTTTCATCGAATGTCGCCTCGGCTGTGTGCGTGTCCATGTAAACATCAGCAGTTTAGCTGACGCTGAATAATTTTCTTCCAACTTCGTACCGACAAAGCGATCATCGGCGTCAGTTGTACTACAACCAATGGGTTATTTATCCAAATTGGAACAGGAATTTCTCAGGAGTCGAGAAATTATTCCTGTTTTTCTCTAATTTCATTTACATATTTTACGCGAGGAATTCATTTTCATTGTACAAATTTTCGAAATCCAACGGGAATTGCAATTTTTCCTCAAAAAACCTACTTTTTACCAACTTCCGCTGGGATTTCATTAAATTTGACCTTCGGAATCGATTCTACGCGAAAAATTACCCCTAGAAAGCACTTGTCCAAGGCGATTTTTGAAACTTTAATTTTTACGCCGTTTTTGGGGAAGGGCAAGGTACACTCAAAAAAATCGACTTTTCGAAAAATCTTTTGTCCACTTTCGGGAGACGCTTATCCGATGTATTTTTTTCCGAGGAATCCATTTCCATTGTCCAAATTTTCAAAATCCAACGAGAAATGCGATTTTTCCTCAAAAAACCTACTTTTTACCAACTTACGTTAGGATTTCACATAATTTGAGATTTGGAAACGATTCTACGGGAAAAATTACCACTAGAAACGACTTGTCCAACTCCATTTTTGAAACTTTAATTTTTACCCCATTTTCGGTGGAACGGGTAGGTGTGCCAAAAAAAATTCGACTTTCGGAAATTTTTTTTGGGTACTTTCGAGAGACCCTTATTCGATGCATTTTTTTTTTCGAGAAATTCATTTTCATCCTCCAAATTTTCGAAATCCAACGGGAATTGCAATTTTTCCTCAAAAAACCTACTTTTTACCAACTTCCGCCGAGAATTCATCAAACTTGACCTTTGGAATCGATTCTACGCGAAAAATTACCCCGAGAAAGTACTTGTCCAAAACCATTTTCGTAACTTCAATTTTTACCCTATTTTGGGAGAGGGCCAAGGTACGCTCAAAAATTCGACTTTTGGAACCAACTTTTCGACACTTTCGGGAAACCCTAGGAAATAGCTCAGAAATATAAAACAAAAAAAAACAAAACCAAAGTAAATCCTGAGTAAGCCTCTGAAAGGATTAAACTACAGACACGAATTGCTTCGTACCAGCTGAAACTGCAGCATTCCTTGGTACTCTTACGACGAAGAAAAATTAATATCAAAATTTCCAGCCTTCGACTATACCATCTCCTTTCCCGTCTGCTGAACACGATTTCGAGAGACGAAACAACAAACACTCGAGACTCCGCTCCTTCCGAGTGCCCGAACCGTCAGGAGAGTTAATCTTAATGCCATTATACATCTCGTATCCCTTTTCTTCCAAAAGCAAAATATAACAATAAAACAAACAAGTGGAAGAAAACAACAATAATATCAGCCAACATCTCGGCGGGTATACCTATACATATAGTATACGTGCATCACCTACTTCCAAAGTTACATGAGCGTATAATCGGATTATGTCGTCTCGCGTTACCTTTATTCCACCTGCAATTAATACGTCGAGAGTTTTGCCACCCGCGTGTGTAGCGAGGCACGGTAAAAACATATAGCGCAGGTATGTAATGCGATACATCGGCCTGATAAATCTTTATGTTGCGACTCCGAATAGCGGTAGCCCTCAAGAGGTGACGTGTTCTCGAAACAGGATTTTAAAAGACCCGAGACGAGAACCCGCGTAGGTGTCTTCGTAATGGAAGACGAAGAATGAAACCCCGAATGGAGAAAGAACAACATGACGGGAACAGAAGACGAGGAACAGGGAGTGCACCGGAGTGGGTATGTATTATGGTCGAGTGCCGCACGTGCATCATATCCATTGCACCGGGGTGATGCCACCATGCAGCGGCGCTGAATTTATCGCCGTCGTTTAATTTGACTAAATAAGCAGTCAGCGTCGTTTCCTCGACAATGTGGAAGACTCCCTTTTCCGGGAGAAAACGCATGAGAATCCCGTAAACGTCTTCCAGATGAAGAGCAGCAATTTGCAAACGATTGTTCCCTCGTTGCATCCGTTGGATGCAACTTCGCCGCTTCGTGTAACGCATCTTTTGCGTTTAACGCTTTTGTCTATAAAAAATGGGCATTTTTGACTGATTTCGAAGCGACCCCGGTCGGTGGTCAAATGGGGAAGGACTCAACGAATGATTTTTGATGCTTAAGAGCTGATTTGGGTAGTTCCGCATTCCAGCAATTGCAATTTTAGGTGACAAGAGTCAATGAAGATGATTCTGACGTCACCAAAAATACTACAAAGTCACCAGACCAAAGGACAATTTTGAATAGAACCTTCCGTGTGACGGGAACCAAATTGACACGTGATTCTTGATATTTGGAAGCTGTTGCATTCAATTCTGCATCCCTTCAATTGCAATTCTATGTGACAAGAGTCGATGAAGATGAATCTGACGTCACCAAAAATGCTACAAAGTGCCCAGACCAAAAGGCAATTTTCAATAGGACCTTCTGTGTGACGGGAACCAAATTGACACGTGATTCTTGATATTTGAAAGCTGTTGCATTCAATTCGGCACCCCTTCAACTGCAATTTTATGTGACAAGAGTCAATAAAGATGAATCTGACGTCACCAAAAATGCTACAAAGTGCCCAGACCAAAGGGCAATTTTCAATAGGATCTTCTGTGTGACGGGAACCAAATTGACACGTGATTCTTGATATTTGGAAGCTGTTGCATTCAATTCGGCACCCCTTCAATTGCAATTTTATGTAACAAGATTCAATAAAAATGATTCTGACGTCACCAAAAATGCTACAAAGTGCCCAGACCAAAGGGCAATTTTCAATAGGACCTTCTGTGTGATGGGAATCAAATTGACACGTGATTCTTGACATTTGGAAGCTGTTGCATTCAATTCTGCACCCCTTCAATTGCAATTTTATGTGACAAGAGTCATTGAAGATGAATCTGACGTCACCAAAATGCTACAAAGTGTCCAGACCAAAGGGCAATTTTCAATAGGACCTTCTGTGTGACGGGAACCAAATTGACACGTGATTCTTGATATTTGGAAGCTGTTGCATTCAATTCTGCACCCCTTCAATTGCAATTTTATGGGACAAGTGTCAATAAAGATGATTCTGACGTCACCAAAAATGCTACAAAGTGTCCAGACCAAAGGGCAATTTTCAATAGAACCTTCTGTGTGACGGGAACCAAATGGACACGTGATTTTTGATATTTGGAAGCTGTTGCATTCAATTCTGCACCCCTTCAATTGCAATTTTATGTGACGCGAGTCAGTGGAAAGAAATCTGACGTCACCAAAAATGCTTCAAAGCCATCAAACATAAGAGCAATCCTAAAATGTCTCTTCTGTGCGACTCCTGACGCTTGTAAGCTGTTCCGGTAGTTACCTTGTATTTTGGTACAACGCTGAATGCAGTTGATGCATTGCGCAAGCAAATTGCATCAGAGGAGACTGCATCATCGAAGTTTCATCATTTCACGAATCACCTCAAGAGTGGATTCTTGAAGCCGGAAGTTTCTATCGGTAATTGAGAGGTGGATGAATGAAGGGGTACGGGAAAGTCTCCACACACGGCTCTCGATATGGAGAATCCTTTAATGCAAGGCGCACTGGGCATTGAGATTTCGCCCAGCGATATCTCGGCCAACGTAAGACGAATTATCGCGTAAAATAATCTGCGGTATTGTTCAGCCGAGCTCGAAACCACGAACATCATGCATGATGCGCTCATATTTTATTTGACCTGACCGATACGATGCAACTTAAATATCCATTCTGGCTCTTAATTATTGGGATTTGCAGCGTTCTCCCAACGCTCAGGATCGTGATTATTTTCTTTATGGATCCTTTCTCAGCAAAAAATATCTATTAGAGGCGAGTTCCAGTAAAAATTCCATTCGTCCAAATTCTAATCGATTTCCAGTGGCGATTTGGTTCGTCCAAATTCGTATCGGGTTCCAGTCGATCAACGAAATTAATTAAATGTATAAGTGATTTAATATAAAAATGGAGCGACAAAAAAAAATAAATAAGATAACGTAAATACTGCAACGGCATAGTAAAAAATACTAAACCATAAAACTCGTTCTCCGGAATTTCTGGAAAATCGGATTCGGGATTTTTGGGATAGAAAAAGCGGAATTTCGATATTTACACAGAATATCTGAGGATTGGCAAAATTCCTGAGATTTCTTCACCATTTATCCAGCATCCCTGTACTTTGCGTCACAATGTTAATTTTTCCAGGCAAGATCCTCGCATGTGTGTCGACTCGAGGTATGATTATATATATTACACATGCCTACATACTGGGGTTTCTTTTCGGACCTACCGTTGTGTCGTGTCGTGTCGGGAAGGTGCTTTTGTTTTTTTCTTTTTTGTGAACATAACGGAATTCTTTAGAATATACTGTTACCGTATATATCTAAGATGGGCGTAGACGAGTCGTCAGTCAAACTTTGTCCCATTTAGACCTTGTTTCCAGCGATGCTTAGATTTTCTCCTTCTAGGCTCGAAAAAATACGCGATCCTCGAGCTACCGATCGTAGGAATTTCGTTTCTAAATTCCAAAGGATCGGATCGTCCATGGAATTAGCGAGTATCAAAGTTAATGAGGCGAAACTTGGAAAATTAGGAAATCGATAAATTAGTCGAACTCTCGTTCAAAGGGAGAAACTTTTTTTTTCTGGATTACTTCTCTTTTAAGATTATATTATTAATAATAATGATTAGCGTTGATTATTAAAATTATATGATTATATAATAATTGTATAATTATAATAACTAGTGTTAATGTTGATGAGAAAATAATTAGGGGTGCAAAGCAAGACGGGCAATATTATATGCAACTAACTTGAAAGGAATATTTTTTGTAATTTTAATTTTTTTAAATACTGATACCTACCGTTCCTTGCAAATTCGTAATGAAACGCAAATCTTACTACATTACTGGAATTTCTACTTCCTGGAGATTACATTTTCCTAGGTCGTGGCAACTTCTACAACGAAGCTCGTACCAACTTTCCTTCCTTGCCATAATTTTCCATTTTCCTCCCAATTATATCTAATTATATTAGAATTATATTAGATTCCCAATTATATCTAACGAAATATCTGTCTAACGCAATCGATCACTTCTGCTACAGCTATTTTTTTTTCCAATCCTCCTTCTGCTCAATTTGCTTTCATCCGAATATAAACATCACCCTAATTGCACTGACTCCAGCTCCCATTTGGCAGCCAAAACTAATTGCGATTCGATCACAGCACCGGTAATAAATAACTCCGGGGCGAATGTCAATCTGCCAAAAGGGGTTGTTCCATGGGGGTTGTTTGCATACAAGAGCGGGGCGACTAATTGCGTTTGGAAAAGGTACGTACGCCGAAGGTTCGTTCGCTCGTTTGTTAGGAGAGTCTGGAGAGCCTAGCCATCGCGCAACCGTATCTAGTTATCGCGGAGACTTTTATTATAACAATTGATTTATCATCTCCTCGTCCGTGGATGCAGTTTTAAGGTTTGAGGATCGCAGTTGCTCGTTACCGGCAGCATCGCCTTCGTTACCCGAGAAAGTCCGGTATAGGAAACGCTGGGTGGTCCAGACAGTCGATTTTATGACGCGATTCGACCACGAGTATTCCTTTCTCTATATTTTCCGCACAACTCGTACGCTCCTACCTCGCGTTTTACGGCTGCTCGGTACTTCCTCCCATCGCAGGGTGTGAACCAGTACTTCATTCCTAGAATTATTTTTCAGCCATTCATTTTTCGCCGTTGCCGGTTCCAATTTCAAGCTAGCACCGATTTTGCCCGAGTTTTCATTTATTTTTCAACACTCCGGGACACTTTTTCGATTTATCGAAGTAAATGATGGCAAAAGGAACCATATGACGTCACTTAGGGAACTCCAGATGGGATACTTTGGGTCCATTCCCGTTCCAGCGCGTTCGCTGGAATGGAAAGAGCATATTGTTCTCCAATTCTTTTTCAGTTACTTATTTTTCGCGGTTGCCGGTTCCAATTTCAATTTTATACCAATTTTTCTAATTTTTTTTTTAACACTTTGGAACTCTTTTTTGATTTATCGCAGTGAATGGGTGCAAAAGGAACGAAATGACGTCACGTAGGAAACTCCAGATCGGATACTTTGGATCCATTCCTGTTCCAGCGCTTTCGCTGGAACGGAAAAAGCATATTGTTCCTCAGAGAATGAGAAATAAATCGTGTTTTGTTTTTGTCCCGAGACTCGAGGTAACCTTTGGCTAAACTTTAGCTTTGCAGGAAACCACGACAATAGGTACTTTGTGCTGTGCCTTTTTTTCTCGTACATGACAAAGCTTTCTCCTCAAAGAAATGTGTTCTTTGCATGACGTACTTATGAGAACAGGAACGACGAATACGACGACTGCACGTGGTCGTCGTCGAAGACGAAAACCGCATCTAGTGCTTGCAAGCGAATACCTGCATCGTTGCATACCTGCGTAAGGCTGGCTACTCCTACTGCTGTTGCTGCTGTTGCTGTTGCTGCTTCTTCCATAAATGGTTATAGGTACCTACTGCATTGCACTTTTTCTCCGACTGCCAGCAGAACTTGAAATTCGCGGGACTTGCGACACAGGCGGACGCATTACTTCATGGTAAACCCCAGCCGGGTAAGAACGGGGGAAAAAAGATGTTTGAAATTAAAGTTACAAGGAAGATTCCCGGGGCGTACACATTCCGTTGCAAAAAGAATATAAGAAATAATAAACTATGAAATTGGAGTTAATTATTAGGCTTTTTTTTATAATTATCTGCTATTTTGTTATTTTATTTAATTATTGCACGTGTTTATTATTTTTCGAAAGGATTCTCTTTATTTTGAAAATTCCTTTTTTCTTCCAAATGCAGATTATACCCACACAGCCATACAAGCGGTCTGGTGTTATTTGTTCTTATTTGTTAACGAATCCCATTTGCCCCCTTTTTGCATTCCGTCTTGATATAAATAGAGAGCGAATTAAACTTTCGCAACGGCAATCCGGGGTTCGATATGAAAAGGGTATGGCGATGGAAAATACTGGCATGGAACGTAAATACTTTGGGATTTTGGGAAAACAAAAACGTGCTGAAATTTGAGTTTTGACCCTCCCCGAACTAGGTAGGATCAATAAATTCTTTGCACTCGAAGTACTCCTCGCAGGCACTGCCAAAGTTTGGCGTTTTCAAGTAATTGATAATACAAATTCTCATTTACAAAATTTTCACATTATGTTAATGATTATACAATAAATTTTATAGGCAAATGTCACCCCCTCAAATAAATTAGACAATACATAACCAAGTACAGTAAGAAAATCCGAAATGCTGAAAGCTTTAGACGAGAAAAAATCCGAGTGCAAAGGGTTAACATTATACACACACTAACACTATTTAATGAAAAAAGCATTTTGCAATGGCAATTCGCAGTTTCTGTAAAAAAAATCGCAACCAACCAGTCAGGAGCACGATGAATAATAGGAATTTTGATAATTATAATATTTCAATCCGAATTTTTTAAATTATGTCGGATAATTAAACTATTATTAGATATTTATCATATTATAACTAATATTATAAACTTTGACCCGGTTACGAATTTAAGCAGGTCCAATACAGGTACGGATTCAAAATTGAATCTTTCAAATATTTTCCCAATTTCTTACTGTCCAAATTCGAATCAAATTCGAAAAACACCAATCGGCTCTCCCCCTTCTCTTCTAATTTCTGGAAAAATACGTATCTTTTACCTTAGAACCCGCAAATTACTCGCATCCACATACCGAAGTTCCTAAATACCTTAAAAGAAAGGAAAAAAAAAAGCTGCGTTACGCTAATAATTGAGACACTGAAGGCGAAAGAAATTTCGTTATCTCGTTTCTTTCAACGGAAGCTGTTTAAGGAGCCAGCGATCTTTTTCTTTGCCCATGAAAATACATGACGCGATAAATTCGAATGGTTGCGGTAAATTCGTTCGACTTTATCTCACGATTCTGCTCAGGCATCATCGATGCCTCAATTCCTTCTCAACGATTTATGGAATCTATCGGCCCGTAAAATGAAAGACACCACTTTGCCCTGCCGATACTTTCCTTTCTTCTTCTCCTCCCCGTAAATTCTTCCCTTAGGTAACAGGAGAATTCGAGGAGTCGTAAACGCTTTTATGAGCGTATATTGCGTTTTACTGTACGGTGCTGGAAAATTTTCCATCCACGTGGCAGAGAAGTCGTAAAAAGAATGAAAAAGAGAGAGAGAAAAAATGGAGACCGTTTTCTTAATTATAGTAATTTGTCTGGTGTCATAAACCCGAAGAATGTATCTCTGCCGTGTTTTTTCGTGGTTCAATGCAATTTACGGACGGTCCTCCGCTTTTCTCGTGATCCTCGGTAGGATAAGGGTCGAAATTGCATCGATAAGGAATCGATCAAAAAAAATTTTCTTTTTGAAATTCGAATATTTAACTAATAGAGTAACAAAAAGGAAAATTGAGGAAACTGAGTCTTTCAGTGGGAAACAATAAAAAAAACATTGGTTTATGATTAAAAGCGTTGAAAAATGCGGGAAAATAATATTAAAAATTGTTAAACAGTTACTGGATATCTCTAGATTGTTCTCGATTTAAGAAAAAAAGGGTGTTTTTTCGTAATTTTGTCTTTGAAAATACGAGTTCCGAAATTCAAACAAACTTCGCTGCGTTTTCCTATTGAAGAAAACTCTAAAGTTGACGTTTCATTATGACTCATATTTAATAGTCAATTATCGAAAGAATCAAAAAGATCTATGAATATTTTTTACCTCAAAATTTTGTATTTCGACTTGGGGAGTTCGTGGAATAATTATTGATATAATAGGAACCAACTATAAGAAAATTCAGATAAAAATATGAAAATTGAAAAATAACAATAGTTAATTTTTTGAATAATTCAAAATTATGAAAAGTAGGTATTCCAAAGAGGCTGTACTTACATACACCTGTATATGATATACACCTGTAGCATTATTTAGATTATTTAAACTATTAGGGGTCACGTCATTTTTCGATATTAATACACATTTCATTTTCTATTTTATTTTATCTCTTTGCAATTTTTACCACAGTTTTAGTTTAATTTGTCACAGTAAGTCTGATATTTAGTTTATATTTGAGTAATGTTGTAACGCCTGAATAAATAACGTAAAAATTAAAAAACTAGTTTCTCTCGAAAATACATCTATAAAAAATAGTAATTTTCTAATTTGTTAATTTAAATAGTGGAATCCATTTTTTTTTCATCGGTTTAAATATTGTTGTTACAAAAACATTTTATGTACACATTTCTAGGGAGTTTCCCCGAAGGGTTAAATAAATAAAAATAACTCTAATTCTTCCATTTCTCTCGTAATTTCTTCTAAACTCCCCTTTCGTAAAATAAGGGTGGTGGTTTCCTTAAAATCCAAGCAAGCGGCGATAATTATTTCATCTGAAAATGCGATATTACTTAAATTACCCCTAATATTCTCTAATTGGACTGTTTCGATCCGGTGCAAAGCTGGTACCCTTCGTAACCGATAATTATTCACATTGTACATTATGACGTAGGTGGTAACCGGCGATATTTCTTCTCGCGACATACGATGACATTTATCCTGGACGCGGTGGCATTCGCTCGGTATCAAAGTAAATGACGCGAGGAATTCGAAAAATCTGCCCGTGTGAAAAGCGATACCGGTTAACAATCGTGGCGGTAATTATTTCGAGATGTATATTCCTTCATCTCGGTTTCTTGTCCTCCGGTTTCATGGTTGGTAGGAGTCCAGTTTAAAAATAACCAGAAGCCGTGCATGCCGTTTGGTCTTAATTGCCGTGAAGCCTCTCGGCCGGGGTCCATCTTGACTCGTGAAAAAGGGAAAAAGGAGGATGGAAAGAATATCGTAAATTTTCGAATACACGAACCGTCCCGGTAAAACGCAAGGTGGACCTGGATAAGTCACGAGCGGCATGATAGCGAAATAGGGGGTGCACCGATACGGTCAATTTTTGACTTACGCGAGGAAAAATGGTTAATGAAATTCGCCGTGAAAGTAAAAAAAAATTGTGTGCAAAAATAAAAGTTGTGAGGAAATTTCGAGAATGTCCAAAAACTTGTTTGTAAAAATAATAGATAAATTAATAAATTATAATATTCGATATTATAATTCTTAGTTGGTCCTTAAAATTAAAGTTGAATAATTTCTTAGTCATATTGAAAAATCGAATTTTCTTTCAATTTTCCTGATTTAGAAAATGAGGAAAAGCCCTAAAAAAAATTCAAAAATTAGACTTCCTCTATTAATTATCTTAATGCACCTAATTAATAGCAAAACTCAAATAACCTAAAAAAAATAAAATTTCCAAATATTGGCAGATAAATTAAAAAAAAGGCTATCAATCCACCTCTTTTCGATGCCATGATTTTCTTCGAATTTCTTACCGTTCAACCCAAGGTTACTCGCATTTCCGAGCCAGCTTCGATTTACATTAACATTCCAGGTGGTCGTGCGCTTAATTATTAACTCGCCATTTCTCAGGATGCGAGAGTTTCAAGTTGTCGGGAACTGAACCGACGGTATTTAATAATAAAGGTTATTAGATCCTGAAATTACTTCTTTCGTAATTCACATCCAGAGGTTAATAAAGTGTGCGAAGACGCACTGTAATTCATCGGAAGTATGCGGTTTCCTACACGGTAAGCGATCCGGTGTTAATACCCGCACCATTCGGATCCTGTGGTGGTCAATGCCACCGTTATCTCGGCCATCGCCCATCAGATTTCGTCCATACCGATCTTATCATCGTATCAAAATTGTACCGTAGATAATTTAAATCTGTATTGTAAAACAGTATTATTACCATTATTATTATTATTATTATTTTTATTGATATTGTCATGATTATTAAATATTCTTTTTTGTATCATTGTTGTAACTTTTTCCAAGAAGTTACAACAATGGTCCAAATTACAAATTTCGTGGGAACGAATTTCCAATTTGGACCGTTGGAAAACGTTACAGCAGTGGTACAAAAAAATTCATAATAATATAATTATAATGATAATAATATGTCTTTGTATTTTTAATTGGTCAAAAATATAATATATGTAACAAATACTTGGTTTTAAATTAAGACCATCTATTAGAGAATATTTTTTTTTTGTTTAATTTATGGTATGGTCTAATTGAAAACCAAGTATTTATTAGATAAAAATTAACAACAACAACAATAATAATAATAATAATAATAATAATAATAATAATAATTGGGTCAAAGTATAATTGAACTTTCATTAATTTGAATTATCGCAATAAAGAGTACATAGAAATATCTAGAAGTTGCTAAAATGTCCAGGTAAAATCTGGACATTTGTCTCTAATAAGCAGCTCAGTTGATGACGATAACTCAGGCTATTGTTGGGTTCATTTATAAATAAAGATTGATTTATCTGTACATGCAGAATACTTTTCTCTTACACATATATCATATATGAGCGCACAATGTATAATAGGTGACATAATAGCAGGCGATAAATCTCGACTAATGTTTAAATTACAGCGAGTTGATACTCAACCGAAATACTTTCTGGAGCAATCTCACAAATCTCCACATTACATATATTTAAATATATATGTATATCTATAAAACACTTCACCTTGATTAGCCGTTTTTATGGTAATAAATTTCTTCTACGTCTGATTTGAATTCTCGACCTTCCAATTCCCAATCATCCGGTCCATCTTTGATGTCGAATCAACCCCTTGACGTGAAATCACGAGTTGGGGTCGTTATTCGTTTCACGTGCATGTCAAGGGATTAATAATGATTTTAATATCAATAATTTATTATTATTATTGGGTGGAAATAAAAATTATTTATCATTAATTAATTAAACCGCATTGATCCTGGAATGTTTACCGTTACGTAATTAATTACAGGCCGTGTTAAAAAAAAAAAATAAAAGCTGCATTATTGCAAAACAAAAACGGAAAAAGAGGAACAAAACAAGAAGAGGAGGAGGAGGAGGAGGAGGAGGAGGAGGAGGAGGAGGAGGAGGAGGAGGAGGAGGAGGAGGAGAAAAGCCATTCCTTCAAGATTGGCATCGAAAGCATCCCTTTTTTGCGCTTTCCCTTGGAGCTTTTTTTCCCGGTGCTCCGACGAGTCGCGAAGAACTCAATTGACAAAATCTATCTAATAAATACGCAAATATCTACGCACCAGCTGGTAATCCCACGGTAAGTGCGGAAATCTCTCAATAACGAAGTGTTCGCGATAATGATTCGCGCGCGGAAGGTGCTTGGAACACTTTGCCGAGGAAGAAACTTCAAAAGGAGAAAAAGGAACTGGAAAGAATGGTTCGAGTTCGAGTCCGACTGCGACTTCAGCTTCTTTCCATGCGGCATGCTCCGCTCCGAGTACGGACGAAGCGGCATTCTTGGAGCAAAAAGATGCGCTGGCCGAGTGGAGAAGCTGAAGACGAAAAGGAAGAAGAAGAAGGGCCACCGGTCTGTAATTATCGCCAGTGACCGTGGGAATTGAATTACGGGTTAAATTCACGAAGTTCCGTCCAAAGACTTGAGGCTTATGAATGGGACGCGCGGAAAAATACGAGCCCGAGCGCGTCGGCCCGGGATTTCCGCCACCGTATGGAAGCTCGATGGCTTTCGCGTAATTAGCAGAAGTCCAGAAGCTCCCGTTTGTTATAGCGGATGGAGAACTTTCTACTTTCTAGGGACTTTTTATCGAACGTCACTGTTTCGCCAGATTCTGAACTCACACTAAACCGTACTTGGGCGCCAGGTATTCCTAAATATCAAATCAAAAACCCTTGTTTTCACCCATTCGGGTGAAAACGGCGATTTTTTTTTGGACAAGGTCCCCAAGAACGAAACTTTTTTGAATTCGAGACTCGAATTCAAAGAAACAACCTTATTTTTTTTTTAATTAACCGGTTGCACACACGGTGTGCAATCGGTCTCGAATGGGTTAAGTAAAAAAAAAAAATGAGGTTGTTGCTGTTCAAGAAAGAACCAAATGGAAATATTTATGCAAAAGAGCAGGAAAAGAGCGGCCTGTAGGAAGAAGAGCTACCCACAGTGAAGAAAGACGACTGCGAGAGGTTGGCAATTTTTCACTACCTACGAAAGGAAGAATTTTGTGGGTAGCGAGTAATTTCTCCCGCCTATCAACTTTTCTTCCATGCGCTGTTCCGGTTAACACACTGCGGTACGACTTATTTTACTCAACTTCGACACTTAACTAATAAAATATTCATATTCAAAATATATTGAATAACTTTTGGTGTAAAACGCGCTCTCAGAAATTAAAAATATAATTTTGATTAATTTCAAGAAATTGAAAACATGTAAAGGGAAATGTTTGGCTAATTTTAGACTGCTTTTTGCGGTGTCAAAGTTGAAATGCAAAAAAGGGTTCGTCATTAACATCAATTTTTTTCAATGTAACGTAATACTTTTATTATTTTTTCCTATAAAAAAAATAATGAAAATTTCTAAACATTAATGTTGGTTCCAACTACGCGAAATCTGTCAAGAAATATCGAACCTTCGATCGCTCATTTCCAGCAATACATTTTTTTTATACACCTACTCGTTGAATAAAAAAGAAGGCAAAAAAGCGTAAATGAAATCCCATGCAAGTATATGAGATCCCGCAGGGTTAAATATATTCCAGCAGTTTCGGTTTACGCTGTCTTCTAAGTAAGAACTACTTTGGAAGGTAGTAAAAAGTAGACTGGACCGTTATTAAGAGACACGGCTTTTTAAGGATTCGCCAAAAACAGCGTTAGGCCTGTATTTGCATAACAAGATCCAATTTGCTCTACAAGCTTTCCAAACCTGTTGTTAGCCTTCAACTAACTCACGGCCTTATCTTTGAAAATTTCTTGTCCGTTTTATCAACAGCAACAACGGGAGGTTTTGCTTTTACTTCTTTTTCATAGCCGACTCGATCTCAAACTGAACGTTACTATAAACAAGACGACGATACTTTCATCCTTCCCTTTATTTTATTACAAGCCTCTTCCAGGACTTTATTTTCTTTTACGAGTTTCTTCTTATAAGAGGCAGGACTTTTTCGCAGCAGCTTTTCAAATTCTCGTATAGTAATGGAGTGCTTCCCATTGATTCTTGTTTAAGAGGGAAATTTTTACCCAAAAAATGAGGTAAAAATTAAATTTTCAAAAATGAGGTTGAACAAGTCATTTCTACGGGTAATTTTTCGCGTAGAATCGATTCCAAAGGTCAAATTTCACGAAATCCCAGCGGAAGTTGGCAAATAATAGGTTTTTTGAAGAAAAATCGCATTTCCCGTTGGATTTCAAAAATTTGGACTATAAAAATGGATTTCTCGGAAAAAAATACATCGGATAAGGGTCTTCCGAAAGTGGGCAAAAGCTTTTTCCAAAAGTCGATTTTTTGGGCATATTCCGCTTCCTCAAAAATGGGGTAAAAATTAAAGTTTCAAAATTGGCTTTGAACAAGTCATTTCTAGGAGTAATTTTTCGCGTAGAATCGATTCCAAACGTCAAATTTTACGAAATCCCAGCGGAAGTTGGTAAAAAATAGGTTTTTTGAGGAGAAATCGCATTTCCCGTTTGATTTTGAAAATTTTGACTATGAAAATGGATTCCTCGGAAAAAAATACATCGGATAAGCGTCTCCCGAAAGTGGGCAAAAGATTTTTCCAAAAGTCGATTTTTTGGGCATACCTCCCCTTCCCCAAAAAATGGGGTAAAAATAAAAATTTCACAAATGGCTTTGGACAAATCATTTCTAGGGGCAATTTTTCGCGTAGAATCGATTCCAAACGTCAAATTTTACGAAATTCCATCAGAAGTTGGCAAAAAATAGGTTTTTTGAGGAAAAATCGCATTTCCCGTTGGATATCGAAAATTTTGACAATGAAAATGGATTCCTCGGAAAAAAAATACATCGGATAAGGGTCTCCCGAAAGCGGGCACAATATTTTTCCAAAAGTCGAATTTTCGGGGCATAGCTTCATTTTCAATTCCATGAACTCCAAATTATAATCAATTAGGTTTTTACATTTTAATCGCTATAAATTTGTTCTACCATTTTATATCTATATTGATACTATTTATGTATGATATGAATAAGGTTACGAATATATAATATTGTATATTTAATACGTTATATTAAATAAGTAGGTTAGTAAATACATAAATAAATAAATAAATAAATACGTATATATTATAAAAGTTACCGGGGAAAAAGGTTCGTCACCATAATGGCACCGAGTTACCAGCTACAAAAAAATTCTCCCGACAGAAAGGACAAAGAAAAGACCTCGTTAAAAAGATATAAGACCACACGAGACCTGTTCTCCAAAAAAGGGATTACTCGAACCACGTCCATAGTTGCCGTAAATTCCGCGATTTTACATTTTTCTTCATTCGACTTTGGGAATTTACGCAATCCAGCTCATTTCAAAAATAACTATCCTCGAAAATTTGTGGATAAACAATTCATGGCTTTGGATAAAAAATATTATAGAAATTACGATTTTGTTACATGTCCATGACATAAATCAATTTCAAAATATTTATGAATAATTTTTAATATTGCATTTTTCGAAAATTGCTGGCAGTTTCGCTAATCTCGAAATTCGAGACATCGATCTTCGCGTCTCTCTCTCGAGAGGACTCGGGTAATACCTTGAAAAAAATCACGAATGCTCTCACATGGCTGTACTACTAATCGGTTCTGTTTCTTTTTTTTTTGCATTAATGCTCTTAAGTGTCCTATAGAAGCTTAAACACGGTAGTAAGTTGCATACAAATTGCTGTAAATAAGCGATGGGACAAATTAGTATTCCTATAACCAGTCTCACTCCAGTCCACACCATTGCAGGGTAGATGTCGCGTTGTATGTATACACGATCATCATACGATTAGCGCCACATTCAAAAGGAATTACCTCTTCGGGTACCGACCGACCGTCCGATTGCTCTTTTTTTTCTTTTACATCTCGCGGTTGTCATTATTTACCATGAAAAGCAAGGGATTATTCCATCAACGAGTTATTCCTAACGTCGAGGGATAAAGAAAATCCGCGATCAAAAAATGGAGAGATACTTCCATCTGGTCTTAAGTAAAGATTACCGAAGTCACTTTAACACCATTCAAGATTTTAAATTTTAACAGCTCGAGAAAATCTGTCACTAAAAAATTGTTTTTCTAGAAACGCATTATTAACAAATATTCAAAAAGCTTTCAAAAATGATTTTTACCGTGAAAATGTAACAGAACCGAAATTTCTATAATTTTTTTTTTCATTCAAAGTGAACAATCCTTTACCCAGGGATTTTCAAATTCCCGTTTTCAGAGAAAAAACAATAAAATTGTAAATTTCTCTAAAAGTCCATAACTGGAAAAAAATTTACAAATCTTTACCGTTAAAATGGAATAAAATAGAATTTTCTATAATTTTTTCATCCACGTGGTCAATGTTTACCCACAAATTTCGAAATTTCGAATTTCTTTGGGAGCAAATTTTTTGATACATCGATGAAAATTAATTTATTACGTATTTTCATACAAAGCAACAATTTTATTCTTCTTCGTTAAAAAAAAAATATTTTTAAAATTTGTTGGAATAAATTCACCGTTTTGGAAGACAAACAAAATATTCAAATATTATTTCATTGATGGAAACCAATAATTTTATCATTTTTTAACGAACAAAGAATTTCGAAATTAATTGTTAAAAATTCACTGTTCGGAATGAAAACTCTGAGCCACTGGGATATTGTTTCTCGAGCCGACAGGACATTGCTCCTTGCCGTCTCGGTGAATTTCATTATTTCCTTTTTTGGTATGGACCGTTTCTTTTTTCAGTATGTTATCCTTAATCATGCATCCGCATGTAAATGAAAATTAGAAGGAGATTGAGGCGTGGGTTTGTTTCGTCAATGAATCATCGCTGAAACAGGTATTAGTTTGGAATTTAAATCTATTGGAACACCTGAAAGATGGCGAAATGATAGTCGGTAGGTTTATAGTGATTCTGAGTTATGGTTGTTTTTAAATAGAAATTAATTTTGCTGAGTTATGTTATTTTTCAACACCCTTTCGATCGCGACCGTCTCGGCTCGAAATTGAGCACCGCAGAAAATGTATTCGTTCCGAGGAGAGTGCAGTCACCGAAAATTATTGTTATGGTAACTATAAAAACTATAGTTATGGAAGTTTCCTTTTTGCAAGCATCCCCAATTTGAATAACGAAAAAAAACCACATAAATTTTATTAACTTTATTTATCGCGCGAATTTTAATCACGACTGCGTTTGGGACTGAAGAAATTTTTGAAAATATAAATTATATTTGGATTCAAGGAAATTGTGAAAATTTGGGGTTCGACAAATTTTTTTTCTCTGCGTGGGAAATTAATTTTTTTGTGTAGGTATTTCTGTAGATTCGCAGAAAAATGTATATTTTTGTGCACTTATTCGTGGCGTTTCTGGAAATCCGGAGTATGATTAAAAGTACGCAAGTTTCTCGGAAGCCAGTAAAGTGCATATTATATGCTAAGCTTCTTGAACATTGCACTTGCAACAGGTGCTGCAAACCGGAGACAAGTCATGCTTTGAGTTTCCCGAATTTCACCATTTTCGCTTAATCGTTATTAACCGGGAATTATTATTGTCTACAAAAATTTCAATCCACGGGATAAAATTAGAAAATAGTGTAAATTAATAAATAAATAAACAAAATCATTTCACTGTTACAAAATTCCATATTATTTATTTTTGAACCCGTAGAAATTGCAATCCAACAAATAAAACTTTGGAATTAATGTAAATTGATCGATAAACGAAATCCTTTCGTTAAGAATCAAAAAAGGAACGTTAATATTATTTTTATGGAAAATTAATTTAATTAAATTCATATTAATTAAAAATTAATAGATTAAATTTATGTTATTTACTATAACGTATAATTAGTTACATATAATTTTTTAATTACATGTATAATTTTTATATTGTATGTTTTCTAAATAAATCAAATAATTACATTATTTTATATTACCACAAAAATTACTATCATTTATTTAAATGTTTGAAACCATAGAAAGTGCAATCCAGGTAAATTAAATTAGAAACGTAAACAGGTAGGAGCAAACAAAGCCTCGGTTTCCATATCCTACCAATTCATAATTCGCAGGGTTAACGAGTCTCGACTCTCGGTAATACAATAGTGAAAGAAAATTACTTTGCGTGTTATTTTTTCTCATACGCTTTTTAACACCATCGCGGAGTTGAAACGGTCTCTGTTCACGATATGCATGTATGTACAATTTGTTCCACAACGTTTACACGAGGGAGATGAAAAAGAGGAGGAATTAAGGAGGACTTAACGAAAAGTCAAGTGGTTTTGTCTCTGAGAGATTCAGACTCCGGGCTGACTCCTCTTTTTACATGCTTACATGCACTCGACGGTCTCATGAGACATAACAGAGATGGTAAGTCAAAGTTAAGTGTTAATCACATATCGAATGATTGATGCCGGTTATAAATATAACCGATGAACTGTTCTTTCACTCAAGTGCGTGATCTGGAGGGTAATGCATTAATAATTAATCACTTTCGCTAATACGAGATACTGGAGGAACTCGCTAAAGAAATTGCGGAGTAATAGGGGCAGTAAACTTTACTGACAGAGACCGTTTTAGCCATGGTTCTCCAGCCACTTGGTCCAAGTTCCAGCAGAAAGGGAGATACGGCTGCAAGATGCAACTTTTTTGGTCTTCACTGCTACAGTATCGCCCCCTATAACGCCATCCCCTGTAGAACTATTTATTATAACACCACCTGTTATTACATTGTAGTTATGTTACACTGTTACATTTTATACGAATATTATGGTATCTCTCGCTAAACAATAGCCTGGTTCTAATTTCTGACGAGCTACTCTGACATATAATAGTTGTTAGGCTTATAGTTGCTACATTGCTATAAAGTAAATTAATTATTAGTTAATTATTCATACACGTTTAAGGGAGTTGAGTTACCTTGGATCGAATGTTATCCAACTATATATTATTATACTACCCTTATTTCGTTAAGATCAAGAAATATATTGCATAATTAATAATACGAGGGAAAATTAATACACCAAATTAAAATAATCCAGTGAGACCCCAAGATTTTTTCTGACTGCGAGTCTTCAACTATTATCATATGGAAAAGAATGCTAATTATTAATAAGAATTAATAGTTAATTTATTAATCTTAAATTAATAGGTAATCTATTAAAAGTCGATTTATTTCACTATTTATTAACAACCTTATTTCTTCGCGAATAAGAAGTATACCGTGTATTTAATACCAAAAGAAAAAAATATTCAATTAATATACTAAATTAAATTAATAACTCCATCCCCTTAAAATCGTTGCTTGCCATACCCCCACGAAATTTTCTAAAAGTACCTCCCCAAATTTTTAACGCTACTATATAGAAATTAGTGTCAATTTTTGCCAAGTTACTGCCAAATTAATTCCAATCTATTTTTTTTTTTTTTCGTGTAATATCGAAATTTTCCGACGATGTTCTATGGGAAGCCTTCGGTTATTATAATATCGAAAAAACACGAACGGACCTGCAGAGATATAATAACACTTAATTCTAATAGATTCAGAAAACGTTCGGGTCTTGCGGTACTATTTTTCTGGACAAGCAGTTAAAATTCAAACGATAAGTTGTAACGAATTTTATATACAAATTGGTTCTTGATTTGATATACGCATACATGGGTATACTACAGGCGAGGTCTTTAAAACATGCGGCCATGTAATTTAAGGGCGTAACGGTGGTATAACCCTTTTAATCATAAGATGAATTATGAGCGTATTATAGAAGAATTCGCCGCCGCAAAAGCTCCTTCGCATAACTACTTGCATGATATGCGAAATTCGCTGCATTTAAACTACACACACACACACACACACACACACACACACACACACTCACTCACTCACTCACTCACTCACTCACTCACTCACTCGCTCACACACAAATATAATGCCTGCTATGTAAATATTTTTTACCGAAAAAAATTTTTTTGTTTCCCCCAATTTCCGAAACAAAAATATTTTGATTTCCTCAATTTCCAAAAAAAAATATTTCTTGATTTCCCTCAATCTTCAAAAATAAATCTTCAAAAATAATCAAAGCCCTAAAAAGGGCACTAATTTCTGGAAATAAAACAATTGCGTGAAACTAGTACCGAATATACCCGCTAGAGACCGCTTTTATCGCTGTAGAACCTAGGAAATAAGCCTTCTGTGTCCAGAACTTCCATGCTCGTGATCACGTGGGTCTCAACCGAGCGTCCTATTGGTACTGCAACCTACGTTGCGCGAACTAACCTATCCCGGTACCCAATAGAAACGGACTCTGGCGGACCAATGAGGGAAGGAGCCTCTATATCGATAGCAGCGACCTTTGACGACAAAAATCCTTACTAATAATCAGTGGCACTGTTGTGGATGTTTCGAGTAGAGGCAGGAGGGTAACGAAAGACGTAGGCACGAGAGCATTTGTTAGAGAATTCGTTCGTGCCCGCGAGGGAAGCGTGTCACTGAATGTGTGACAAAAGTGAACGTCTGGGGCGAACTTCAAAGTGCGGCTAAGGATCTTTTCTTGTACCTACTCGGAAAATCCCGGTGTCTAGAGATTGTTACTATTCTGTACCGTGTCATTTCTCCGTGGATGACACCGAAGTGCACTCTTGACACGGTTCTATCTTTGTCTCTTTTTTTTTCTTCCTTTCTCTTTGTTCATAAATCGAATTTGTTGCATACGTAATTTGTAATTCACAAATTTAACTGCTATTATTATTATTTCCTACTGTTATCAATATTATTATTATTATTTTCATTATTATTATTATTTTTATTATTATTATTATCATCTTTATTATTATTATTATTATTATTATTATTGTTGCTTTTACTTTTACGAGTGTTATTATTATTATTATCATTAAAAAGACATATATAAGCAACACAAATGAATAAAATGCGTGAGAACCATAAATTTTAATACAGTCTCAGTTTATTCTTTAATTTGATTTAATTATTCAACAGTTTCTATCAAACGGGTCATTAAGTAGATTAAGGAATCCCTGATTCCTTTCTCGTACGTGCGCACACAAACACACGCAGCGCTGAATGATTTAAGAGGATTAGCCTAAAACTGAACCCATTAAAAGCCACTGGCCCGCCTTTTAAGGCGATCCACATATGTTCGTATACACGCATTCCGACCTAACTCTTCCAATCTTGAGCATACTTTGGAAAATTAAATAGACGTGTGACGCTTGTATAATGGGAAACGTTTAGAAAATTAATTCCTTTGTATACGAGTGATCCGGATAACGTATGTACGACTCGACGAAGATTAAGTCCCATTTTCTCGGACTTAACGTCACTGAAATTGGTTAGTTCCATATTCGGAGACGAATGGAGCCACTTGGAAATTGCCTCTATTGTGTTTATAATTTTAAGTACATATAAAAAGAAGGCTATGAAGAAAAAAGGTAATGATCATATTAATTTTCCTTTTTTTTAAGCATTGGTAATATTTGTGGAGGAATGGGGAAAAAAGAAAACTAATTTATTGTCGTGAAAACTGGTCTATATTGACCCTCAGCTAACCCGGTGGGGTCTGAGAAGCTCTAGTCTAGTTTCACTCCAATTCTACAATTTTTTATTCCATTGCGCGTGAATAAACCGCATCATCACTGACGAACCAATGGACGTATCGGTGCCATTTTTATACCATACGTTACCGAAGCGATGACTAAGGTTTGTAGTTATGTTTCCTTCCGATAGGTAGCATTGGAGTCTACGTTCCATATTTATTGCGCGATTTTGTCCATACTTACAGGAAATGTTTGTTGCTCGAAAAGAGATTCTTTTAATGTACTTTTAGTGCACCTATACTCTGTGCAAAAGCGATATTTAACAACAATCGTACAATTTTTTAAGCTAAAAAACTCAATAATTTCCACGCGATGCATATATTTATCGCTGGGGTCCAAAAAATCCCCTAAATGGGAAACCCCGGGATGTAGTACTTGGGTAAGCCTGAAGCTTCGAAATGGACCGTCAGTTTCCATAACCGTATGAAGATTAAGAGGACGCAGAAGACCAAGAAAGAAAAAAAAAAGAATCGGATGGTGGACTTATTATGCTAATCGCCGGATAAGCAGGTCGTAGAGAGACAGTATTTATGGCCCCTCGTTAACGGTCATTGCGCTTATTAATTTTACGAGCGCTCCACTCGCAATCACGATTGTTTCTCTTGACAGGATGGAAATCACGCTGCTGTTATGATGTCGTGTGGCTATGTACCCACAAATCTTTTGCTGCACTTGTAATTGTAGCAGCATCGACTCAACCTCGACCAGTTCACCGACGAAAATAAATTGCGATTGCGCGAAAATAAATATAATAATGATAAAACTGCGGAGATGACTTTTCAATAAATATACCAACGGGATATTTTTACAAACATTTTATGAATATTAACGACCGTCATAGATTCTCCTCAAAATCAGTCAATCCTGCGATAGCAAGAAATTGGAAAACTACAATGCCTAGCAATTTTTTTAAAAAATAAATCCTAATTACGATTTTATAAATTTTACTACAGCATTAATTACATTTACCCTGTAACTCTTAACGGGCTCATTTTACTAGAATAACAGATTTGGCGCTCTGGGGCCTTCCAGACCCCCCCGATACAAATTTTTATTGCGGGGAAACTATTGACTTTTTTTTAACAAAAACAAATGTTCCGTTGAATCGATTCAATATCCAGCCTTGCCACTGGAGCTGGGAATCATGCAAATATCGACTTTTGAGTCCCAGGTACCCCCTAGCAAGGGAATTTCGAATTTCTCCCCTGAAGGGGGTGAAAAGTCTGTGAGTAACATATGATTTTAACGGTTATTTTTATTTATTAATTAATTCTTTAATACTTCGTGAGTCGAAGAATTTATTAAAATCGCAATAGTCACTGCAAGCCAGTGCAATATGCATCGACGGGAGTGATAGGGAAAGACCGCGGGATGCTTCGATGTTTGGGCCGAAAGATCGAGGGCCAATTGTGGAAGGCCAAGGCCCCAACCCCGCCAATTATTTACTTTCACGGAATTTCATAAATCTCCGGGATATTCATTAAAACATTCCTTCCTCTTCCATACTCTTCCGGTACCTCCTTGATTTCTTGCGTAGGATGAGATTGGATTGATCATCGGTGTGTCTATGTGTGCGTATAAATTTTGTTATACATGAACCAAGTATACGCGAAGAGTAAATATAAGTAGGAAACCACAATGGAAGTATGAGCTTCATCAATTTCTTCATATTTCTTCTTCTTTCTTCTTCTTCCTCCTCCTCCTCCTCTTCTTCTCCTGCCTTTTCTTCCTTTTTTATTATCGAAATTGATCAAATTACCCATTATACAAAAAACTACGAAGAATAATTACTTCATTATATCGGTACAGGAAGAGTGGCTCATTAAAGGTAATTACAGACGACGAATTGTGCCGTAAAAGTTATCAAACTCGAGACTTATAAGGGTGTTCCGTTGTAGAGATTTGTGGAGGAGGATATTTTTTTGTTGTCATTATAATAATAATAATAATAAATTTATGTACTTTCTCCTAGTTAGTACAATTAATTTTCCCTCTTTTTTCTATTTGAAATTTGCGATTTGACTTTGTAATAATATCATTAATGATAATAATATTAACATTAAATTTCCAAATGAATAATATTCATTTGCAAATTCAAAATTTCAAATTTTGTCCAAAGTTTGAAAAAATTTCATTTGGAATTTCAACGAAGTAAATATTATTTATGGATCTACTACGACAACGAAGAATTTTGATAACAACAATAGCAATGATTATAATGATAATAATAGTAATAGTAATAATAATAATAATAATAATAATAATAAAAATAAAAATAATAACAACGTAGTGTATTTTTGTGTTATTGCGAATGCTTATCTAAAAAATCTTTTTGCTTACCCCAAAATCAGAAAATAATTTTGAAATGTCAAAATTCCTTTGCAAAAAGATTACCCAAAGTAACAAAGGCGTTCTACAAAATTGTAATTGATTACAAACTTTTTCTAGATCTCGATTATTTCGTTACTTTGCGTCTTGGGGGTTTCATTTACTTTTTACATCAACTTCCATTATTTTTCCACTTTTTACCTCAAATCAGTGCGAAAGTCGACTCGGCGGGGTTCGGATTCGAGTGACTTTCTCTCCCACTCCAAGAAATTCAAACAAATTCATACAAATTCGCCCCAACGAATTGGTTGTACCTCGTAAAAAAAGCTTCAGTGCTGTTTTATGTTTTCCTTCGAACGCTTGTTATGTTTTTTCCTAGGGGGTCGTTAGTCAAGACCCTTCTCAAGGACTACCGCTATGTCGCCAGCTTTGAGGACCCTTGAAAAGGGCTCTCGTTAAAAGACTGTATGCGCACCACCGTTACAATTCGTGTATGCGGGCAAAAGAAGCGGAGAAGAGTGAGTCAGGTGTAGTGTATTATATTATATATATACTGTACTACCTGCTGACTCGACTCTTCTTTGCCACACGCCGTTCGATTCCGAGAAAGGATCGAAAAGTATGTTCCTGCCCGATCCTCCAGTCGTTGTCCTTAAATTTACCTTCGCCCTTTCTCTGCGCCGACATAATGTCGTACGTACGGCACACGGGTCGTAAATATTTCCCTGCGAGTGCCACAAAAGCATGGAAAGGCGGAAAAAGAGAGGGAGAAAGAAAGCTCCCATGGATTTCTCCATGGTGAGAAAACTAGGTTTCCCCCATGGAGTCGAAAATTGGTAGGGTTTCTTTAGAATGGAGTTTGGGGTGGTTTTTTTTTTTCGTCTTAACGCGAATAATTATAATTTTTGCGATTTTTGGCTTGCCCGGAAATTAATGGAAGTTTGAAAAAATTTCTTTGTAACAAATGAATAATATATAAATAATTATAATAAACGCAATTAGTGGGATTTCTAGAGTGGGATATTTTTCATTTTAATGAGAAGAATTTTAATTTGCGTAATCGTTTTGCTTACGTCAAAATTAATGGGAGTAAAAAAACAATTTTTTTGAGAATGCAAAAATTTTTTTGCAAAAGAAGAGAATAATATATATAATTTTAATAAAGGTAAAGCCTTATCTCAAAATCTATGCACTGTAGGGAAAAATGCCATGACACTAATTTTAGGGTGGTTCCATTACTTTTTCAAAACCCCGTATATCAAATTTGAGCTAATTATCAAAACTACTCCACCTAATGAAATAATGGATTTCCAATGGCAAAATAAATTATAATTTATTCATAAATTATAATTTAGAATTCTCGAATTTCAGCAAATGCAGTGTTAATTGATTTACAAAAATGTCGGTTCGCTTTAAAAAGTGTTTCGGTGTTAAAACGTGAGAAATGTGAAGACAAGAGTATGGAACCTGAAAAAGTATTGATAAAATAATCAATATCGATAATAATCTAACCTGTTTTAGGTCCAGAACGATGGTGACGTATTGAAAGCCTTCCCCTTTCGCGAGAGTGGGACTCTGCCACCATCTTCCGGGATTCGGGTCCAAGATGTTCCTGATATCGTGTCGTTTCCCGGGATCCGGGCTCCTGGAGTCGCAAACGGCGCATCTGGAGGACTCCGATGGCTTGCAAAAGGTCTCCGGACCATCCTCGCCACAGGTCGCGTTCACATAAACGTCAGCTTTGGTCGCGACGTTGAATATCGACGGGAAGAGTCCGCTGCTTTTCAGACTCTTGCTGTACTCCGATAATGGACCTGCATCAGAAAACGTGTCGGTCAATAAAGGAGATGCAAGAACAGTGATTGGGGGATTTTTCTTTTAGGGGGATTGTGGGTAATTCAGAGAATTTTGTGAGCCTGCGAATTTATGAAGCTTTCAATTTTTTATTTTAAGGGTATTTAGGCATTAGAGTTTTTTTATTAACGATTTATTTATATAAAAATTATAATAATAATAATATTAATTTATATAGAAGTTGAATTCCTCTTGGTTTTGATTTTTCGAAAATAAATATAATAGGATAACCGAGTATTTGTTGATTTTCTAAATTTCCACAAAAATTCCCGAAATTCTAGCAATTGGCCTTAAATTTCAAAATCAAAAAAGAAAATGCATATAAATAAATCCCTTCAATTTTTAATTTTTGGGAATGAAAGAGGATAAATGCGAATTGTCAGATTTCCCAAAATACCTCGAAATTCGCTTGGAAAAATTTGCGAAATTAAAAAATTGTCTTTAAATTATGAAATAGGGAGAAAAAAATATAAATATAAAAAATGGTCCAGAACGTAGACTTTTGATGATAAACAGAATGTATGAGATTTCTCAAATATTCCAAAAATCTTCGAAACTTGCTTGGGAAAATTTTCAACCTTGTAACAATTAACCTTAAATTTTTCAGGTTTTTATTATAATATTTCGACCCTTAGTTTAGCAGCAGGACGTTGAAGTTCATGCTTCCCTTTGGACGCGAGAAGAGTAAATAAAGCTTCAGGTATAAATCTGGGGAAATTAGCATTACTTCACACTACAGCTGTATTCCAAATCGTGACTAACTCATGGTTTTCGGAAGCAAAGCGACAACAACAAGAACAACAACCACTCGATATTCTCATCTGACTATGCGGGCAATGGTCACGTTGGTTTCGTTTGACTATGGACGACGAAAATCTACGTGATCGCTCATGCGGAGCTTCGATTAGTAGCTGGAAACTGAAGAAAACGACTTCAACCCTTAGCGAACCAATCCCAGCTATTTTGAAGCTACCGCATTCTTTTTAAAAAAATGTCGTTTTATAAAAAGTTTCTTTGAAAAAAGTTAAGTTTTTTTATTTAAATCTAAAATCCTTACTTTGTAAAATATTACAGTTAATTATACTGAATAAAAATTACCATAAACTATAAAATGTTCTTTTATTTAATTTAAATCGGAAACCTAAATAAAAAATGAATGAAATAATTTAATAATAAAATAACTAGAGTAAAAATGTAAATTTAGAAACGCTCGTTTGTAAAATATTATAATTGGCTAAACTTAATAAAAATTACTATAAATTATACAACATTCTTTAAACAATATCTTTAACCTAAACAATTGATTCTCTAATTTCCCTAATTTTTCTATTAATTTCCAATATCTCAGGACCTTTATAAATTTCGCCAAAAGTATGTAGATACATATGACGAATTATTACATAACATAAATTCAAATAGTTTCGTCGTTTCTACTCTGAAATCATTTTTGGTGCAACTGATTGTTGGCTGGGACCCTATTTGAAAAGCGTTAATTTTTGCAATGGGGCTCTTCGTCTCTATTAACAACGTTTGTTAACCCGCATAATAAATATAACATACACTACAGCTGGCAAAAGTGTGAAGGGAATCACCTACTTATTATAAATTACACGATTACTAATGACGCTGACCCGCAGCCTCTCCATACATCTCAGGGGTATCTTCGCCTCACATGACACCCGCAAGGCTTTCAACGGGTTCTTATCGTGTCATAAGTACGCTTTTGCGTGATATGAGCGCACTTTTGTCTCCCGTTCCCATCATTCGGTAGGTATAAATGCACAAGCACAAATATCTTTATGTGAAATTAAAGTGGTTTTCCCCGAAATTCGAGATTCTTTTCTCACGAAGTAATTGAATTTTTTTTTTTCCATACTTAAATTCAGAGTCCTTGTGCAAATTATCAATTGTTTCATCATTTCTGGGAAGCGCCTGGGACTAAATTAATTATTTTTGAAAATCAAATGAATAAACAAAAATTCGGAAAGCCGGAAAATTACTGAAAATTTTTTTCCTCTAATCTAAAAAAAATAGCAATTGGAATTTTAAATATTCAAAATATTTAATTATATCCATAAAATTCACTTCAATTTTAAAAATCATTTTTTCACGAAAAGGAAACATTTTTTCGTCTATTTAAAAAATTACCAGCTTCAAGGTAATAGGTTGACCCTCGAAAATGCTCAAAACAGTAAATTATTATAATATTTCTTCTTTTCTAATTATATTAGGTTGGGGAAAAAGTAATTTCGGCTTTTCTCATGTTTTTCAATGGGATAAACCGAAATTACTTTTTCCCCAACCTAGTATATTTGTCAATTTTAATGTAGTAAACACGAACCAACAAAAATCCTATCAAACTCAGGTTCTCTCCAGGATCGGTTTTCCTATCGGAATCACCAAGAATGGCGATACTTGTCCCATCATAGAAACAGGATCGGGTCTAAAGCATGTACGCGTAAATTCGCGATAACCGCAACCCTCTTCCAGAAAGTTCGAGATAAAGCCAAAGCGCGCTCGGTCGTGATTTACGATTGGAAATGAGCTGCGGGAAGAAAAAGCAGCCATTGTAATTGCATTCCTCAGATAATTGTCGCAGTTGCAGTTGAACGCGGGGATAGGAACTCTCGTACGCATTTTTCAGCGTCAATCGAGAGCTATGGGATCTTCTGGAAGCACGTAACAAGTGGTTCTCAGGCCGCGATAAGCGCGAAGATTCTATGGGGAGCCATGACTCTTCTATGTGAAAGCTCTTAAGAAGCTTTTACGCCTTATCCTTGCACGGCTCGGTAAACCTTAACGCCTTGCGATAGCTGCTCCATTATTTGACACAGTCGAGATGCTTCTTTTTCCGAAACGAGACGATTATTTATTGCCTAGTGAGGCCACAAAAAATTGGTGCGAGGAAAAATAGAACGATGGTAAGGACCCAGAAAAGTTACAAATTAATTTCGTTTAAAGAAATTTCACTAAAATTTTTGCGATTTTTATTCTTTCGAATTTCGAAATTTCTAATCTCGAATTTGTGCGAGAAGCAAAATTATTAACCCTAGAACAGCACACCTCCAAACTCGAACGTAAAGAGCGTAATCGATTTTCCAAAAAGGGTATTTATTTTGAAAAATGAAGGGTGTGATTTTTAGAGAATTACTAATTTTCGTAATATCGCACATAATTACAGATTTGGAGTTCGGGCAATTTTCGATTTTGGACAACGGAGTTCGAAAATCGCGTGGGGTCATATTGAACCCATGTGCTGTTCTAGGGTTAATGGTCACTTTTTTTCCAAAATTATACCTATCTTCTGGGGAAATTTCGTGAGCATTTTAAATTTAATAGTCCAAGTGTGGAAAGCAGGAGCTTTAAATTAGTGGCGACTGAAAATTTTTGCAACATTGTTCTTCCAAGATAAAAAAATTTACATACCAGAATTTAAAAATATCAAAATCTTAAATTATATCCATAAAATTGACTTCAATTTTGAAAATCATGCTTTCGCGAAAATAAAAAAGGTTTTTCGACTGTCTCAAAATTACAAGCTTGAAAGTAAGAGATGATCCGATCTCGAAAATCCTCAAAACGGAAAATTATTATAATTTCTTATTTTCAAATTGAAAATCTATCAATTTTTGAATATTGAGATTCTTCAAAATTGTCGATTTAGAGCGTCACAAAACTGAAGTTACAAAATTAATAATATCTATATTATTATTATTATTACCATTTTACAAGCATTGATAACATAAGGAATCCGTTATGGGTGTCATAAATTATAACGAAAGTTTCTGAGAAAAAAAAAACAATCAAAATTTGTTTCGGTTGGACAAGCTGACGAAAACACTTTCATTTGTATCATTAATTAATATACATGTTCTCGTGACAAGAAAAAGGAAAACCTCCCGAGCTGTGTGTTGACATTCGAAATGACTTTGATCAATCACGCGAAATCTTAACAGATAAGAGAAAACCGAAAGACCACGGAGTACGTCGTAAGAGATATAAAGCATTTTTCGGCGTCTAAAAAGTACATCATGCCAACAAGGTGTCTCCCCGATAACAAATTACCTTCGGTTTTAGGCACCGGAAAACATAATTTTGGTCAAAGAGACTTTCTGACGTCCGAGACTTAAGTAGAAAGAAAACAACATAAAATTTATGCATCGAGGTAGAATTCATTTTGAGGTATCTCACGAAAGGTATAATAATATCTTCATGTATTATACGAAGTTCCTCAAAATGGCACCCATTTTAATAAATTTCGGGGCTTACAGAAGTAAAAGAAGAAAATGGGCGAGAACGATTTGGGCAGCAGTGGAATTTCTATTGTATCAGAGAAGTTTCCTACAAAAAGGGAATGTTACTATACCTAATAGAGAAATAGTAGATACTCATAAAAAAAAATGAATGGGTAAATTTAATTTTGTAGTGATCGTTGACATTCTTTATTTTATATATATATATTTTTTTTTTATAATGAAATTGATATACGCTATAACTTCTATTATATTTGTATAGAATTTTACGATTCGGTAATACCGGTTTGAGAGTAAGAAGTTTCTAGCTTCCAAATGACATGGAGAAAAAAAAAACATGTTTTTATTTCAGAATTATGAATTTTCTAATTTTAATTTGTAATATTTCGAATTTTAAAAGGAGTTTTTATAATGAAACTGATTTCTGCTACGACTTGTATTATTTTTGTGTATAATTTTACGATTCAATAATACCGGTTGGAAAGTAAAAAATTAATTATGAATTTTTTATCTCAATTTGCAATAATTAGAATTCGACGCGATAGTGACAAAATCCTTTCATATTTCACAAATCGTATTTTCGAAGAAGATTTGTTTGGAAATTTCAAATATAAGAACGCGAAAGTAGAACATCAAAGCTTCAAAATAGTGGAAAATTGAAAGCAAAAATGTACAACCTCATAATAATTAAAACAGAAGATTCTCATAACTTTCCCCAGCAAAACCCTTACAAATTCCAAATCTTCGAATTTGAAAAATCACACTTTCCCCAATTTTAGTAATTTTATCCCAGGTTCTTTCGGTCATTCCCTAGTTATTTCTTTTCCACGAAACACACCCCATACCTAATTAACACAATTAATATAATATAAAACTCTGATAACATTAATTAATAAAAATGAATGGATTTTTAAAAAAAAAATCCATCAGGTTATTTTTTTCATTTTCGGGGATTTTTGAACAACTCGCAATTTGTACCTTACCTTATCACACTTTCCCCAATTTTAGTAATTTTATCCCAGGTTCTTTCGGTCATTCCCTAGTTATTTCTTTTCCACGAAACACACCCCATACCTAATTAACACAATTAATATAATATAAAACTCTGATAACATTAATTAATAAAAATGAATGGATTTTAAAAAAAAAATCCATCAGGTTATTTTTTTCATTTTCGAGGATTTTTGAACAACTCGCAATTTGTACCTTACAACGTTTTTGAGGCGACCCATTCAATTGTAATTGTATCTCATGAAATGTAACCTCAAATTATGTATACCATTTATTATGTAATAAATAACGTTTTTACGTACCGGATCAACTATTTAATTTAACGACTTGAAATCCTCCGTTATGTATTATTACGTAATTGTCTTCTCTACGATTTATAAATTATTTGTTTTTACGACGACATTAAACCTATCAATTAAATAATTGATTGCTCCCCCTGCCACCAAAAAAAAAAAAAAAAGAAGAAACAATTAGACTCAGGAATAATTATTACAGTCTCTCCCATTAGCAGCGGGACAATGCCACCATAAAATGTCGTGTGACGATACACGGGCTCCTCGATGAAAGCGTTGATTCACGTATATCGTGGCTACTTATTTTCTTGATTCCGTGTAAAGCACTGAATCGCGTTTCCTACAGATAATCAGTGCTATTGTCTGATAATTAACATAGCAGACGGCAGTGGGTAGTACGGTCGTTGTATACACTATCGTAATTTGCATTCACACGAGTCATACGACTGTCCACTTACTTGTACACGTCTCATGAGAGTAGAATGTCGCGTAGGAATGCTTCACGCTCTTCCCCATTGACGATTTTCATTCACACTCTTGTAAGCTTGCAAAACACGTAGGAAGGAAAGAGAGACAGAGAGAGAGAGAGAGAGAGGATTGCAATGATAATAATGCATTGTTGTTCGGTTTGTCTGCCCTCGATGCTATTTTCGCAATTCCAGCAGCGATAATATGTAATAACCGGTGCTTGAAATTAGAAATCGGCGAGGATATGTTGGAAAACTTCTCTCTTCGAGAAGTTACATCCAGGGTAGATCGATGGGGGCAATGGCTGTCAGCGGGTGATTGTAGTCAAGAGGGTTATTGTAAAACAGTATCTTCGTCGTGGACAATTGGTTTGGTTCAATATTGTTTAAAATTCTTTAAAAATCTTTGAACATATCAATACCGATTTAAATATAAAAAATTGGATGCGAATTTACTATAAATAAAAAAAAACCACATTTCAATGAACAATTCTTAGAATTTTTCTGGAATTGGTTTTGTTCAATATTATTTAAAATTCTTTAAAAATCTTTGAACATATCAATACCGATTTAAATATAAAAAATTGGATGCGAATTTACTATAAATAAAAAAAAACCACATTTCAATGAACAATTCTTAGAATTTTTCTGCAATTGGTTTCGATCAATATTATTTAAAATTCTTTAAAAATCTTTGAAAATATCAATACCGATTTAAATATAAAAAATTGGATGCGAATTTACTATAAATAAAAAAAAACCGCATTTCAATGAACAATTCTTACAATTTGTTCTTTAATAATTCGTATTGAATTATTTGGTAAAATTACTGCTTCTTTATTATTTATATATTTCAAATGATTATCAAATATTTATTTGACATACATTGAAATTGTTATTAAAATTATTATTTGCTTGGTGAAATTATTATTTTCGTGAAAAACGGTTGTTATTATTATTATTTTACTTCGTGAAAAGTATTTTTATCCTTTTTTTTCGTATTGCGGGTTTATTAGAATCAATGCTCGAGTTACTGACCGTCATTACCCCATTGTCCCTTACACCTCGACTTGGTCCGTTTCTGGCGAACGTATATTCAGTCGCATGCACGTGCATCCATCCACGTGTATGGAAATCAGCGCTATTCTCAGCTTGTTAAAGTCACGATATTCTTGATACCGTAGTCGTAGCAGCTTTTATTTCCTGATGTAATCCAACACGATCTAGCCAGATTTTATTCATTCATTTCTGGCTATAGGCGTGCGACAAAGGGCAATGTGGTGAAAGTCTGGCGATAGTACGACACTCGGCAATGATCACAATTGCTGTATACTCGAAAGGTGCTTGCGATTGAGTCTTTGCTGGGAGGGTTTGGTTAAAATTCCTATGTTTCGGCGGTTCATCATTTATTTACTTGTTTAATAATAAATAAACTAAAAAGAAAAACATAATAAATAATTTAAGGAAGAAAATGGTCCCCAAAATTTTTAATTAATTAAAAAAAACCTCCTAGGGATAAATTCGTTGTCTTGAAAGTCTAGCCAAGGTCTAGATCGCATCCAAAAGTTTCCAGATTTTCCAAGATCTGTTCCAAAAATTCTCGCACCTGATTCCGCAAAATCTTCGTACCCCCCCGATATTAATTTACGATTGGACCGGATCCTCCTCATCAGAAAAATAACGCAACAAAGGGGCCAAAGGCCATGCATCAAGAAAAGGAAAGCCACGGAAAGGAAGATCTACGGGTTACGTGATCGATAAATGCCAGTAAATCCGTTCAAGGAATCTCCTCTTCCAGAGGTTCCGTGCAGAGGCCCGTCCATGTAGGGACGGCAAGAGTGCACCATGGCAAAGTTGTGGATCACAATCGATACTGTTGCGAGTTGCATCCACCTTCTTCCTTTCTTTCATATAATGCCCCTTTTTTTTTTTTTCAAGCAGGTCTCCGGTTTGCTCCGCTCGATTACACCGCCACGCTGCGCCGCGCCACTCAAAGCGGACCCAGTGTTAGCGAGCGAGCGAGCAACTATCTGGTCGTGACTTATGGGGATTTCAATGCACGTAACACCCTTTTGATGAAACTAATGGGCGTTATATTTACCAAATGTGGTTTTAGTATGGGTATAGTATGGATGCAGTATTGGAAGAAGGTTCACGTTAAATTCCCAAGAGTTTATTGCAATTATTTATATGCAATAATTAATAGAATTTGGTTTTAAAGTAATAAAAATGTCTAAATATTGACTGAAAAAATATTAATAAAAGAGAGAGAGAAAGAGGGAAAATATAATTTTTAGTAAACAATTTTTCAAAATAAAGTTTTACTATCCTGGGCGGGTAAAACTCCTAAAATGCAATGGAATTATTTATAATCTATAATTCGTTAATTAACAAAATCAATTTGCCGAATATTAATACCTAAATAAAGTCATTTAATGGATGCTAATATTAACGCTATGCCGTCCGGTGGCACCGCGTTGGTGCCATGCGAAAACTATCGGGCAAGCGCCGGTGGCACCACGTTGGTGTCGTACATAAAGATTTATATCAGCGCCAAACGAAAGAATCCCGATCGGACGCGCGGACGACAAGGTGTTAATGAATAAAAATCGGTAGAATATTAATTTATTAACATTCGGTGAAATACTAACTAATAATTTACCCCGGCGATGGGCCCAAACAGGTACAAAAATATACATTAAAAAAAAAAGTAATACATTAAAATAATAAAAATAGTAAAAGAAATAATAAATTAGTAAAAAAAAAACAAATAAATAGTTTTGGGACGAAAATGAAAAATGCGAAATATCATATTATAAATAACAGTACCTACTTCAATCAGCTTCTAATAACTTAACTGTACCTAATCTTATTACCATCTAATGATAATAATCGCATGTCTATAACGAAACTATATATTATTATATTAACCGTTATACAGTCGTCTTACGGTTTGATCCAACAATCGCAGCCTTCAAGATCCTTTGTACCAATAAGATTGAAATTGAATTGGCGTTTCAGCCATTGGATTCCCTCCCATCGAGAAATCATGGCTGCTAATTGCAACCTTTACCGACAACTGCTCGTTTCGAGCGACAGTAACCGGATCTAAGTAAGTGCAATTGCTCCGGAGCCCGACGCTTTACCCGGAAACTTTCGCATGCCGCAGTCTTCGGGGAGATTCGTGGAAGCCACTTGGTTTCTCCTCGACCCGTGCACGAAACTGCACGACTCCTCGCTGCAGTTGCCGGTTCGCCACCCTGCAGTAGCATCCACCGCACGTAGATCTGTATGCGTTAGTCCAGTTTTTGCGAAGATTCACGACGGAATGCCGTGGTGGGTATTAACGCAAGTACGACAAGTACGGGAGCGACATTAAAGGCCAGAGCATTAAGCTTAAGGCAACCGACTTACTACGCCCACATGCCAATTATGGTCACAGAAACCCGGCGAAGTGATACTCCTTTTCTATCTTTTTACACATCTGTCTGTTCCTCTTCTTCTTCTTCTCTTTCTTTGGTACCGCAGCAAGGCAGGAAAACAAGCAAACCGTGATGATTTTTATTGAATTGCATTGAAACAAGCAGCGTTTTTTTTTTTTTGTGGGATCCAAGAAGTAGGTATGAAAGTATCGCAAAATGGCTGCCAAGTATTTTGCGGAAAATTTCGTGTCAGGAATTTAATAATGGAAAATGGAAAAAATACATCGGATAAGGGTTTCCCGAAAGTAGGCAAAAGATTTTTCCAGAAATCGATTTTTTGAGCATAATCCCCTTCCCCCAAAAATGGGGTAACAATTAAAGTTTTAAAAATGGGGTTGGACAAGTCATTTCTAGGGGTAATTTTTCCCGTAGAATCGATTCCAAAGGTTAAATTTTATGAAATCCCGGCGGAAGTTGAAAAAAAGTAGGTTTTTTCAGGAAAAATTCTATTTCCCGTTGGAATTTGGAATTTTCGACAATGAAAATGGATTCCTCGGAAAAAAATACATCGGATAAGGGTCTCCCGAAAGTGGGCAAAAGATTTTTCCAAAAGTCGATTTTTTTGGGTATACCTTCCCTTTCCCCAAAAAATGAGGTAAAAATTAAATTTTCAAAAATGAGGTTGGACAAGTCATTTCTAGGGGTAATTTTTCCCGTAGAATCGATTCCCAAGGTCAAATTTAATGAAAACCCACCGGAAGTTAGAAAAAAGTAGGTTTTTTGAGGGAAAATCCTATTTCCCGTTGGATTTTGGAAATTTCGACAATGAAAATGAATTTCTCGCAAAAAAATACATCAAATATGGGTCTCCCGAGGTTCCAAAAAAAAGTTTCCAAAAATCAAATTTTTTGGGCATACCTTCCCCTTCCCTCAAAAATGGGGTAAAAATTAAAGTTTCAAAATTGGCTTTGGACAAGTCATTTCTAGGGATAACTTCGCGCGTAGAATTGATTCCAAAGGTCAAATTCGACAAAATCCCAGCGGAAGTTGGAAAAAAATAGGATTTTTTAGGAAAAATCGTGTTTCCCGTAGGGTTTCTGGAATTTCGACAATGAAAATGGATTCCTCGGAAAAAAATACATCGGATAAGGGTCTCCCGAAAGTAGAGAAAAGATTTTTCCAAAAGTCAATTTTCTGGGATACCTTGAACACAAGTCAAAGATGCTGATTTTTATAAAATTTCAATAAAAGCGACCTAATATTTTTTTCACATTCAATAAGTGGAACGAAAGTATAGAAAAATAGTAGTTAAGTACGACTAAGGATTGCTTCCACGCCACACGAAATATAAAACATATGGTGTTAAATTCTACTCCATTGAAATCCTAAATCGGGATCCTATTACATATTATGATTATTACTATTATTATTAGGTATACATTATATAAATATATAAACTCCATCCAGAGAGAAAGAATTCAAAGAGCATTGTAAACTTTTTTTTAGAGAAGGAAATTATGAAGTATGAAGGAGTACTTAAAACATTTATACTCCACTATAATACCGATAAATTATAGGGAATGGGTAAGGAAAATAACAGGGAGATAATCGTGAGCCTCGCTTATGAGATTAAATCTCATTGCGTAACAAAGTTCTTATGGGATATCAAAATTAGTATCAGTCCGCCGCATGAGAAACCTATATTTTGTAAACTTCCGGAAACCATTTGCAATAAACTTGTTCGAAATAAATAAATAAATAAATAAATAAATACAGAGCTAGCAAACCTAGAAACCGCTTTTCTTTTCTTCTCAAGATAGGAAACGCAATGTTACCTCGGCTCATAAAATTTGTTCACTGCCTAATTATAATAAAATATAATTTCACACTACTACCATCGCTATCCTTGTACTTTCAATGAAAAATACTTGCATCGGGATCCTTGTATTGAGGTGGCAAATAAGTTCTTTCGGTTTTTGTGATTTATTCCAGTGTTAAAAACCGAACGAACTTATTTGCCAACCCAATATTTCGTTCAAGAACTATTATAGGTCCATTCGAATTTCTCGCCTTCCTCGAACCGTCGCACCGGCATACAAAGTGCATCCTGTGCACTGCGTCTACTCGAAATTACTTGCACGCAAAGGATCAACCCCGAGTCGAAGAAAAACAAGCCCCAACTGACGTGTATTTATTATCATAATTAACGAAGGACCAGGGCTCTCTCTTCACTCTCGCGTCTATACAACACGCGTATAATTATACGATATCCGAGCAACCGTTTTGCAGATCAGACAGTAACGTAACTGTTGCCGATGCTGGTGCATCTTCCTTTTTTTAATTATCCACGGCCTACAAAGAACCTTCCAGGGGGAGAAAAAAGCTCGAAAGGGCCCATCCCCAGCCTGTAATCGAGCCCGGCCGCCGAGCCGAAAAAATATTCGCCTAGATTTTTCTGCAATTACTAGGGAAAGCTAGATTTCGATAAAAAGTCCTTTAATGATTAGCACGGTTCGGTTCTATCAGAAGTTTCAAGTGAAAATAATAATAATAATATAAGAAAACGAGAGATATTACGAGAAAATTCCTTAATTTTTTAAAAATATCAATTATCATAAAATTGGAGTTGATTGTTAAATTTCTATAAATGTTTTAGGAATATTTTGGAGAATAATTTAATTACTATAGATCGTCAGCAATTATTTAGTAATTTTTTACCAACTTCTAATTTTTTTGCTGATACGGTGAAAAAATATGAATATTAAAAATTCCTAAAATGTAAAATTATCTTCATAAGAATTATATATGTAATAATCAACTCAAACGTTTTCTATAAAATTTGCGGTTAATTATTAATTTTCTATAAGTGTTGTATTATTTTTTCAGTAAATCTCTGAGCAATTTTTAATAAATTAAAAATTTGTTAAATTGCATAATGAATAGAAACAACATTCCTTAAATTTTCTTAACAAAAATTGCAGATGTAATAATAAACGCAAACGTTTTGGAGTTAATTATAAATTTTCTGTAAATTTATATGATTTTCATTAGATTTGTATATTCGAAAATTTACTCAAAACTACAAAAATTATTTTAAAAAAAATACCGGGACATACATAAAACATTAAAGAGTCCTGGGAAAAAAAATATTTGTATATAACAAAACAATATGTGAAACAATAACCGCAAAGGCCTTTACTATAAAATTGGAGTGAAATAGTTGGCAGCGATAAATATCACAAAGTTGCCCATAAATATTCCAAATAAGCTACGATTTTATAACCCCAGTGCGAGCAAACGATTCCACGTTTCTTCGTTGCGCAAAAATGCACTTCTATATATTGTACTTGGGGCCGATGGCAATATATTTATTGCTTTCATTTTTTCTGCCATCGGTGCTATACGCGGAAACATAAAACACAATCTTGATCAATTGCTCTTTAAAGATACAGGCCTATTGAAAATTGCACGGACTAGAAATTTATATACGTATTGTATATATATGTATTTCCATGGAAATATCGAGAATATCCATATTCCGAGAAAATAGGAGTTGACTCGAACCTTTGCAAAGAAATACGTCACAATTTACTTGACGTAATAGAAATTTACTACTAGTTTTATTTACTGAAAAATTAACCACTTTTTAAATACGCGTGCCTATTGAAAATCACACGTATTAAATTATTAATTATTAATTATTTATTTTCGTATGTATATTTTTAGCGAATACAGGACAAGTGTAATAATTCAGAAAAATTGCTGAATTACGCGCTCGGGGTCTAAAAAAAATTTTTGTAATACTAAATGTTTATACACACACACACACACACACTAAAGATTAAAGTTAATCCAGTTTGGAGCCGAGTGAAGTTTCTTAAAAACACCACGAGCTTTTTTTTTTTCTTCAAGGAATTTAATTCCGAAATTTAAATCCAACATTCGTTTTGTTTTTCAACAAAACGCGTTTTTTCTCCCTAATGACGTCACAGGCAAATTATTCGATGACCCGGGGTCATTCCATCTGAAATAAGACGTAACAGGTACTACGACCCCTCGAGCCGCAGGGACTTTCACATTTAAATATACCGGCCAGCGAAGGTAGCATAGGGACACCCGGTACATGGGCACTTTTAAAGTCAATCGAATGTTTAATTAACGGTGCAAAGTTGTACAGACAACAGCGAAGTGTTCATTTTGACACCATGGTGTTAAATCAGCGCGTTTTAGTGCCCGTACAGCAGTGTGCCGCTACTTCCAACTATGACAAAGGCGCCACGTTTTGTGGGCCTTCTTTTTTTTTTTTTATTGTTATTGTTGCAAGTATAAATAGAAATGTTATTATCTAAAAGCTAAGCAGTTGCTATAAAATCAGAAACGTTATCGCACTTTCCACCATAACTTTTGATTGAGACTTACGTTAATTAATTTAACTCCTACGCCGAGAAATGTGGTTTGAAATATAGGCAGACGTATCCTATTTTATTCAGATACGTATATAAACATGGGTATTTATTTTATTTACGGTATTTGTATTTCACGAATAAAATGTATGTGAAAAAAAAATGAAACATAAATATTTTTTTGTTTGGCTAGTATGTATATTATTATCGCGTACCGGATATTTACACACTATAAATTTGCAAGAATGTGTGTGTAATAAATATACAATATTAAAAATATTACACAATTTCTTGTATTATAATAATATTATGCAATAATTGTGGTGCATCTCAATCCGAGTGACAATAAATAACAAGTAATTGAAAATTAAAATTACAAGATTATATGTTTCTGTTGTCAACAATATGATGCATATATTTTTAAGCATAAAAAAATAAAAACATATGCGTTACGCAAAAAGTATTAAGTAAAACAAATATTTTCCATGAAAATGTGCAAAAATCATCGAAACATCCACCGCCTGGTTATTACATTTATTTTGCATTGATTGAATTTCGATACCTATCACGAAAAAAAATAATCCAATAATAAAAAATTAAGAGTAAGAATATTCTAATTTGTACCTGAATATTTTTAAAATTTGAACAAATACATTTTTGTTAACTTTTATATAATTAACAATTTTATATAAATAAATCCTCAAAAAGGGTCACCAAAATCCCCATACAACTTTCCATCAATAAGTTGTACAGTTACAGAAGCGATACTATTGTTTTATTTGCACTGGGTCAATGGCGAATTTACAACTTGGGACGGTCGTCGGACAAAAGCTTCTGAATCATCAGTGCGTAAATTTGTCATCGTTTGTAGGTAAACATAATCGCGTGCCGAATAAGTCGTTTAATTGTTTATCGCCTTAAGAGACCTTTAAGAGCGGAGTTTGTACTGCACAAGTTATGCATGTTAATTATTATTGAAAGGTGCAATAACTTTTGTCGCGCGACATGACGACGCGGCTTCCGTTGGCACAAAGAATTCATTGACTGCACTTTTGCGATACTTCATCTTCCATTTCCTCAAATTTTGGACTTCCAACCCAAAAAATTTGCATTTACAATTTTCTTAAATTGAAAAAAAATATACAATCTTTTGAAATTGAAAAAATTGTAATTTGTATTTTTTTTTAATTAAAAAGATTTTGTGATACAAACTTTTATCGGTGGGGTCTAAAAAGCCCCAGTAGCCCAATTACGTCTTTAGCCTGCCGAAGATTAATTTCCATTTTGCTCCAAAATTAGCGATTATTATTCTCGGTAAAAAAATTTTCGAATAAAAACATTTTTCCAAATTTTCCCGTAACATTTATCACTTTTGTTTACAATTCAACTATTTTTTTACCATAAACCTCCAACACATGTTCGTTACGTTCAAAGCTCCAGCCTAATAGCGTCTAGGTACTGCCAAGCCTAATCTCCCGGGGACCCGACAAAGCCACGGTTTCTTGGGCATTGTTTGCCCACGAGCCGAGCCCGATCCGGGCCCACCGGAAATACGCACGCAGATAAAACCCGGGTATCTGCGGTACAACAAAGAACGTATTGATCCTAGAAGGGTCCTCTAATTCCTGCTTACAATCGTAATCCGAGGCGCGCGTCGGCAAACAGGCTGCAGCGAGTGGAACAGGCGCGTGCGAGCCAGATGGTCTCCTACCGGGTCAGCGCAACCGTGCAGGATGGATATACTAGGAGCCGAAGGTTGGCTCTTCCATCGAGCTCTCCCGATTTCTACGAGCGTTTTTTGCCCTCCGCGTGGAATATATTTAGTGGCGAGGCATTAAGCGCGGAAAATAATTACGTGGCTGCGCTACCGGTCATTAAAGCCATATCTTCAGCTAATTGTGGAGCGTACTTAGGCCGCGCCTCAATGGCACTCGCCTACTTTATGCGGCGGATACGTGCACGCACTTCAGCCAGCTGGAGGAAACGGGGCGCAAGTCAACCGTTGGTGCATCGGACTTGGGTCCGTGTCATTTGGAACGATGGGATGCACGGGCTTCCGGGTTCGTTTCCCCCTTTTTTTTTTTTTTTTTTTTCGAGCACCCGGTCGTGCTGCGTCTCCTTTTTGACGCTTGTCGCGTACGACAGCGTTCCATTCTTCGCACGAAATGGGTGCCTCGGTGGAGAAAAAATCGGGCAGGGAAAAAGAAGAGTCCGCATGAGTCGGAAGGGAAAATAAAATGCGCGTGACGCGTGTTTCTCTTTTCGGAGATTGATATAAATAGCCGTGCGACGAGTCATATATACTCCGCCAGACTAGGCTACGTTACGCTCCTTAACACCGCTCCATACGACCGAGCGAGCATGAATCACTTCTCGCATATATTCCTATACCGCCCGATCTTTCCATCCCTACCTATTTCCTTCAGCATTTCATTTTACCGAACTGACAATGAAAGGGAACCAACAATAAGCGAATTCGTCAACATCCGGAGACGCCACGAATTCGCCATGCGGCTGTGCCCCGCTGTCGTTGCGGTCACGTACATGCTCCAATTGTGGCTAAGCTAGTCGCGGGACATGGCGAAGGGCTCCTGGAGGCTCCAGGGCACGGGACCAAAGCACAGCTCACATTTGTGCCACGCTATCGATTCTACAAGAGGCAATCGCTTCGACCCCCTACGGGAGTGCCACTCGAGGAGTATGGCGCGGAGCTCCTGGAGGCTCCGGAGCGCAAGATCAGAGCACGATCCAGATTTTTCCCTTGCCACCAATTTCACGAGAGGGAGTCGCTTTAACCCGTTCAAGACACACAGGGTGTGCGATTGATTTCCCGAGAAAAAGAAATTTCGCTCTTGGGTACCGTGTTCAGAAAAAATCGCCGTCTCGAATGGGTTAAGCTCGTCTATGAACAAAATTGACAACCCACAAGACTCCAGCTGGCATAGGTTTCCTACTTTTCCAAGAAAATGGTGCACTCGCGGTGACTCGATTTCCAAAATAACCCACCAAGCGATTAAAGGTGTCCCTCTTTCCTCGAAGAACCCATATTATCGACACCAAAATCTTGAAAATTTTGACGATCAATGGTACCATGGGTCCTAATTGTGACTCACGCGGTAATAATAGTAGGGAAGTCAGAGGAGCTCGAAGTAACATTATCGATACGAAAACAAGGACAACTCGAGAGATTTCAAAAAAATATCATGAGCCATTTTTCATGCAAAATTGAGCGTATATATGCGCTTATGATGCAAATGGATTAAAATCCCTGAAGTGCAAAGTTTCACAAAAATTATAACAACAATGAGCTTTTATTTAAAAATTCTCGACGCGCTGGTATTTAATGGCCCATATTAAATATTGAGTTTCTTCATTCCCAATTAAAAATCCTCTAATTTGAAAAACGCGCAAGTGCAAAATTTTAGAAAAAATTACACCACTACGACGAGTGCCCCCCAAAAAAATCGCATTTGACGTCAACAGACTTATCGAATTGTCACTCTTGGATAGGCAATTAGAATTTCGACTTTCAAACTCGAATTTTGCGATCCATCCCAAAAACGCCTAGATGCAAAACTTCCGAAAAAATCTCATCGATCGGTTCCGAAGGAACCCAAATAATTGCTCCGCCCTACGTCGAAACTCTGCGCCATACTTTGAAGCACAATAAGACCCAGGCCTTCGCCATACTGCCCCAGATCTTCGCAATACAATACTTTCACTTCCGAGCGGACGGGAGCAACAGCCTCCACTGGCGGGAGACTGCGTCTCGACGATATCCTGCGTTGCGGGAAAACATTGTGCATAACGTACACACATAGTTGCATAGTCGGACGGTCACGTGCATCCGCACACCTGGTGGCTCGTGGTATGCAATCGTCTAAACATACCACGACGAGGCCAAATTACGGAGGTACCGGTGTGTATCGCGTTGGACGATGCACATGGTTGTGCCGAACAATGCGCGCGTATATTCGCACCCCCGTAAGTGCAGCAGGCAAACGGCGAGGCCGTAAAGTAAATCACCCAGTGTGTTTGGCTCGTACGAGCGAAACGGCGGCACCGAGTCTCGAAATAATCTCATTCTCGTTCCGCACCGTCCCGTTGACTTGGTCTTATTTGAATGCCACCGGTGGTGCATGCGAAGTAACACGCCGGCAAGTACGTGCCCCGAGTAGCGAGTCCATAGGGTCGCAAACATCCATGGGGGAATGCAAGAGTGCACCGTGACAAGCGGGGCGATTGCCTTGAACCTCATCTCGGCTGCACGCGACCTTTTCCAACAGCAACGGCGTGCACTCGTTAAGGTTGAGCCGATTAAGGAAATTTTCACGAGACGCGCGGAAAGCCCATTCGACGGGAAATTGCATGGGGTCGCACGGCAGACTCGCGTCCTTCGTATTTTGCATCGCGAGTGCCAAGCTAATTGCTGAAAAAAAATTGCTTCTTCTTTGGCACGGCACTTGCGTGGGTTGATGGGAACGTGAGGCTTCCGACAACAAGGAGGCGATCGCCAATTGCTTTGGAAGGGACGTTTGTGGGCATTGTCCGAAGAGACAAATAAAATGATATCGAAAAGCGTCAGTAGGATGTCAAAGAGGGTTAATGGGATGTCAAGGAGCGTTGGCAGGATGTCAAGGAGCTTGGTAGGATGTCAAAGAGCGTGAAAGGACGTCGAAGAACGTCAAAAGGATTTCTATGAGAGTCAATATGAGATCAAGGTCCGTCAATATGACGTCAAAGGATCTCAAAGAAACGTTATTAACGAGAGCACAAATGTTACCAATAAATAATTAACGCGGGTAAAGTCGTTCCTTGGTAGGAATGCAGAGTGGCCGTGAAAGTTTGCGATGAACCCCTGCCATTGTATATATAATCCGCGATCCAACGGAAGTACAGTAATTTCAGCTGGAAACTAATGTCCCCACGTGGGAGTTAATTTTGTACCTAATGGACGCGAAGAGAAGAGTATGGGCTCAAAACAACTTTGGAAACCGTGCAGTGGGTGCGATCTGTCGAGGATTTTATTGGCTTCTGGGAGAATATGAAAAAAACACGAGGATCAAGTTTCTCGAAATATGACGTTTCTCGAGAATGGAGATCGTTCGATAAGTTCTTGCAAAATCTCAAACGTGTGTGGAAAAGATCATCGATGTGAGATTAGGGTTTCAAAAAAAATTAAATGAATAAACGATTGTGGAAATAACCTGCGAAATTGACGTAACGAAAATTTTCGAGGCTGTAAAATTCATTGCCGTCAAATTTCCGCAACCGAAAGCTTAGATATTAAACAAGGGTAATTAAAAAAATATTTGTTGATATTTTCTAATTAAAAAATATTGATAAACAAATAAACATTGGTATCATTTAAGAATATTAATAATCAACGAATTTATGGACAAATGCGACTAGTATCGAGATTTCTCTCGATTTAACGGCAGCCATTTGCTCCCACCTGAGTTGTAGGTGGCAGCAGTGTTCCCCGGTCATGCGCATGATCTTTCCTTTCCACTTTGAGAGGAACTAAATAAATTACCTTCGCCGCAGTTTACAATCGTTTATACTTTATGCTTTTTTCCAGAAAAGCTTAATAAAAAGTAACTGCGAGGAGCATAAACATATATCTTCCGCTACAGTATTTTCGAATACTGTAGCGTAATAAAAACAGACATAACAATATTGCTTTCAGCACCGTGTTATCGTCTTCGGTTCCCAAGATTATGGTGAAAATAGATTTCACGGGATTTATTTTCAGACGTTAGGAGTAAAAACGAAGAACAAGCTGAAAAGCCTCTGTGTGTGTGTGTGTGTGTGTGTGTGTGTGTGTGTGTGTGTGTGTGTGTGTGTTTGCCCACTCTCCCGCTGAAGTTATTCTTTATTGGAGTTGAATGGAATCTAGCGTTTTGAGGGAACGTATGTACTTAGTTGTCATGCTTGTTCGAAAACTGATACAATTCAGGCAACAGCTAAGTACCCGTCAGCGCGTTCGACTAATTGGCTAACGAAAAGGAACACGTGGTGACTTTTTTTAGAAGGATACCCACAAAAACTCTGTCTGCTCTTTTTTTATTTCAAGAATCGGTATTTTCGCGCTGCTGACAAAATACTTTTAACGTTCTATTGTAAAAAAAAAAATGTCGCGATATATCTCGAAAGTTTCTTCTAAAAATCGAATTCTTTGGAGAAGCTTGGGATTCCACCAAAAATGGGGTAAAACTTAAAGCTTTAAAAATGGCGTTGGGCAAGTCATTTCCAGGGGTAATTTTTCCCGTAGAATCGATTTCAAAGGTCAAATTTGATGAAATCCTAGCGGAAGTTGTTAAAAAGTAGGTTTTTTGCGGAAAAATCGTATTTCCTGTTGGATTTTTGAAATTTTGACAATGAAAATGGATTCCTCGGAAAAAAATACACCGGATATAGGTCTCCCGAAAGTTCCGAAAAAACTTTTCCAAAAATCGATTTTTTTGGACATAACCACTCCTTCTCCCGAAAATAGGGTCAAAATTAAACTTTTGAAAATAGCGTTGGACAAGTCATTTCTAGGGGTAATTTTTCCCGTAGAATCGATTCCAAAGGTCAAATTTGATGAAATCCTAGCGGAAGTTGCAAAAAAGTAGGTTTTTTGAGGAAAAATCGTGTTTCCCGTAAGAAATCTGGAATTTTGACAATGAAAATGGATTCCTCGGAAAAAAATACATCTGATATGGGTCTCCCGAAAGTTCCGAAAAAGTTTTTCCAAAAGTCGATTTTTTTGGACATACCCACTCCTTCTCCCGAAAATAAGGTCAAAATTAAACTTTTAAAAATAGCGTTGGACAAGTCATTTCTAGGGGTAATTTTTCCCGTAGAATCGATTCCAAAGGTCAAATTTGATGAAATCCTAGCGGAAGTTGTTAAAAAGTAGGTTTTTTGAGGAAAAATCGTGTTTCCCGTAAGAAATCTGGAATTTTGACAATGAAAATGGATTCCTCGGAAAAAAATACATCGGATATGGGTCTCCCGAAAGTTCCGAAAAAACTTTTCCAAAAGTCGATTTTTTTGGGCATACCACCCCTTCCCCCGAAAATAGGGTCAAAATTAAACTTTTGAAAATAGCGTTGGACAAGTCATTTTTAGGGGTAATTCTCCCCGTAGAATCGATTCCAAAGGTCAAATTTAATGAAATCCTAGCGGAAGTTGCAAAAAAGTAGGTTTTTTGAAGAAAAATCGTGTTTCCCGTAAGAAATCTGGAATTGTGACAATGAAAATGGATTCCTCGAAAAAAAAAATACATCGAATATGGGTCTCCCGAAAGTTCCGAAAAAACTTTTCCAAAAATCGATTTTTTTGGGCATAGTTCCAACTTCTATTCAATAAATTCTAAATTATAATCGTTTAAGTTTTTACAACACCGTCAATAAGACATAAAATAACTTGCGCGCATTGTTGCTAGTCTATTTAAAAAAAAAAGAAAGAGAATTGAGCGTTATTATAATATTTTATTCCTAACCGACAGTTTTATCTCGTTCGAGAGAGACAAGATTCGTACGGGTTGTAGTTGAATGTTACGGATCGGCGAAAATTTGTTTTAGTCGAAGAGATCTTGGAAAAATAAATCTACCGCTTGTAGAAACAAATTGAAGCAACGTCTGAAAATATATTATTTCGCTTTTTTTTCGAATCTATTGCTGTAGAAAACTATTGTTATTATTATTATTGTCGTTGTCGTTATTGTTACTGGTTATGTTATCATTATCATTATCGCTATTATTATTACCATTATTATCATTATTCTTTATTATTAATAACTTTGTTAATATTGTAATTATAAGAATTATTAAAATAATAATTCTTCCACCGCAATATATCATTGTTATAAAATTTATGATATAAAATTCTATTCTTGTTGTTATTATTATGATTGTTATTATTATTATTATTATTGTCATCATAATTATTATTATCCTCTAATATCAAGTAGTCCCTTACTATTTTGATTTCCTTTCGAATTAATTTCATCCCTTTCGGAAAATACTCCACCGATTATAAAAAAAAAGAATACTAATGATAGAGATTCATAAATTTCAAGAGCAAGAAAAATCTTCCGGAACGGGAACTATAACTTTGCTCCAAAACTTACGCACCTCCCTTTGACGTCTTACGAAATACCGAAAAATTTGATGTAAGCGAAAAAAAAAAAAGAAAATGAAACGAAACGGAAGCGGCATCTTCTGCAACTGATGTAAGAACCGAATGAGATATAAACGAATCTACGGAAATATATTTTATGCTCATGAATCTTTTCATCTTCAAGCCTTTTGCTCTTGCCATGCGTATCGCAGTCGGTACTTGCATTTTTTTCGTCATCAAAAGTGACGTCTCCGGCCTATACGTGTCTACTTCCAAGCGAGCTCGAGTGGCTTAAAAATGAAGAGGAACAACCGGAAACCGAGCAAATCAAAAGCGAAGCTAATTTCGATGGCACGGAACGATAAAATTGCCATTCGTCGTTCTAACGTTTCGACGGTTCCCTGAAATAAAGCTTGCATGGCGTATACGCGTATCGCATTTGCATACATATGGGATATCGAGGACAAGAGAGTCCTCCCGATACAAAGGATGCATAATGCGTTTCATAACATTTAAATACGCGTCAGCAGTCCCGCCATAAAAATGTCTCCTTCGAGAAATTTGATTCACGACCGATGAGTTTTTTTACACCTTTTAGAATTTGAATTTCGAATCATTTTCGAGGTTTAATTTAATCTTTTTTTAAAATTCACAAATCGAAAGTGCTTATTAGAGCAATTATGCGTCTGTAAACAATTTTGTATTAATTAAGAAAATATATTTCAATTATAATTCTATATTTTTTTTTTATTACGAATAATTAGCGCGGTAGAAATAGTGTTAAACCATCGTCCAAAGTCTCGTTTTATATATGCATGCGTGTTATATATGTGTATGTGTAAAATTTCGATTTAAAAAAATATAAATATTTTATATCGAAAAAAAAATTAATGAGAAATTATAGATTAGAAAAATTCGAAGATTTCTAGGAAAAAAAAAGCCTCAACAAACTTCTTAACACACACGTGATATTCGGTCCACGCGCGCGCGCGCGTGTGTGTGTATGTGTGTATGTCATTAAATTTAATTTTTGCAATCTTATTTTTGCACCCTTACGAAATTTGTAGAGCAATGAGACGCTGCTTTCACATTTATTGTTAATTGATTAAAAATTAAAATACATTTTGCGTGATTTTCTAATAAGGATTTAGCATTAACTAATTACAAAAGACGCTTTCAAAAGCAACTGCTCAAATTTTGATGAAGAGGAAAATCCTTTTTTTAAGTAAAAAAAAAAAGGGATAATTAAAAAATGTTCCAGGGAAATAATAATAAACATGTAGTCGTGACGTAAAGTGGTGGATTCGATTAAAATAATATCCAAATGTCGTGAAGGTCTAATTAATAATAATTGACACCGATTTTACTTTGATTCTTTCGTTACTTTTTTGCAACTTTTCGGAATTTTTAGTTATTTTTAAAGGGATTTCAAATTATTGCATTTTATAGTTATCTGTTGCTTCATTTATTTTATATTATCATTATTATTATTATTACTATTATTATTATTATTATCATTATTATTATTGCTATTATTATTATTTCCCGAAAAAAAAAATTTTAATTTCACAAACTTTCTTGCAAATTTCGCTACGTATAAACATAATTCCACCATTTTTCGCGAAAACAACAATTTTATTATTCCCTCGTGAAATTCTCCTACGTCTCCTGTGGCTAATTACCGTTTTTTCCACTATGTCGGAATCCTCTGGCCGCTTCGACAGCTATCAAATCCAAATAGGGCAGATTCACGGTAACAAAGAAGAACAGTAACATCGACTCGTACCGGTTTCGTCTTTCCATCATTAACGGGGTAAAAAGAGTCACACTTTCTCGAAAACGGAATCGCGCTTTCAACGTATCCGAGGGTTTTCACTTGATGCACGGAACAACAACAACATCAACAACAACAATTGCAGCATTATCAACAACACCGTGGTATCGCATGTCATCGTTGTCACTCGAACCAATTGTTGCACGCGGGCTGATCAGTGCGTGCTTGCGTGCGTGTGTATGTATGTGTATGTGTGCCTATACCTGACCCGAACTACCTTCTTCCCAATCGCTTCATATTCGCTTTTGTTCACTTTCTTTTCTTAGAACTCGCGTTTCACCGAAAATTCGAGATCTATCCCAAAGAAATCGAAGGCATCGCCAGTGGCGCGAAAATGAAAATCGAATCACTCGAGGAATCGAATTTTATCAGCCACGTGATAAGGGTGTCATAGACTCGCATGGCGCGTAAACGCTTGCCAATGTTTCTGCTACACGGGGAAAAATGAATTTCAGCGGAGCGATTAATGAAATTCGTCATGAAAATAATAAAGTTGCGCCCGTGTTTGAAAATCGTAAAATTTTGTGTATCGTATATATAAAATAATTTAAAAAATGCAAAAATAGTATATGAAATAATAAAGGTGAAGGCTCATTATAAAATTGGAGTTAATTATTAGTTTTCAATAAATATCTATTATTTTGTTAATTAACGCTGAGTGGAACTACCAAATCCGTCTAAATTGCGGATAAAAATTTATAAAAGTTACGTGACACGAGGGGAAGATAATAAAATGACGTTAAGAAATAATAAAAATTACAAGAAAATTGCCGAGGCATAAGAAATACTTTGCAAAAATAAAATGTAAAATAATGAGCGCGAAAACTCACTATAAAATTACAATTAATTATGTGAGCTTTCGATAAATATCTGCAATTTCGTTAATTAACACTAACTGGAAGTACCCAAAACTCGTCAAAATTGCGGATCGAAATAATACCAAGTTACACGACCAACGAGAAGAAGTAATAAAATGACACAAACAAAAGTAAGAAAATTGTTACGAAAATTTCCGAAACGTAAAAAATGATACTTTGGAAAAAATGATAAATGAACCAACAAACACGGAGGCTTATTATATAAAATTGTAACGAATTATAAACTTTCCGTTATATCGTGTAACCACTGTACCGTCACGGGCGCATGTTTATTATTTTCCGTAGCAATAATCGTTATTTCGACGATCGCTCGTCCCTCCATGCACGCACATGTCTCACTCGATATGGGGTAAAATGACGTCGAGGAGGACGAAGAACACCGTATAGACGCCGCGAGCAAACTAAAGGTTGAGCTGAATTCAAAGTCTCGAGTTCTTCGGCTTCGGCTCGCGCGGCATCTCCTCTATACCTCGTATAGTCCTCCTCGACACCCCCACTTATTTCAGCCTTCATGCCACTTCACAGGTAAACGATTTACCTGAGAAGCAAATGAGCGAAAGATACTCGAGCTCTTGGAAGGAAGAAGGTTTCCCTTTATTATCCTCCCAAACATTACATCGGACCCCTTTAAAATCATTACAAACCATTCAGAACGAATTCCCGCTCGCTGGCTCTCCCGGTCGCTCGTTTCTCTCCTTTCAGCCTTTTTAGTTTTATCTGCCTTCCCCCTTTCCCCCCTTTGCATCTCAATGAGATCAAAGTGGTGCTTCTAAAAATGTGTTTGAGATTACGCAAGATGAGGTATTGTTCAAAGCAGCACCGAGTGCGCACCCGAGGAGAGATGCGTGGCCCCAAACCGCGGGAAACTTCGGTACAGTCAATTTTACCATGTTCCTGATGTTTTTTTTTTTTTTCAATATAAATAGGGACACAGGAATTTTTATGGTAAAATTTGAGATTTTTTTTTTTTGCTACGTTTCGTAAACGTCGAATTGTTAAATTGTAAATTGTTGATCGGGATTCTATCGTTTGGCGCCGGTATAAGTCTTTGTGTAAGACACCAACGTGGTGCCACCGGCGATTGCCCGATAGTTTTCGCACGGCACCAACGTGGTACCACCGGAACGGTATAGTGTTAATTAATTATTAATTATATTAATTATATAAACAATTTCGCTATCGATATTGTGTAAATTGTAATTATATATATATATTGTTAATAATTTGTTGTAACCAGTTCCATATTTTCCAAGTCGTAAATTATTCAAAAATTAAAATGTATAAATTGAAAATGTATTTAATCGATTTCATGATTTGATTGAATTAATTATGTTGCTTATAACTACTAATAATTTAATTCCATCGGATTCCTATATTTTTTCCAAATTCTAAAACTTGGGGATGGCTTCCTTTCGACGATAACATCGGCTACGCTCAATTTTCCAGCCGTTGAATAGCAAATGACCCGGATTCCCATCAGATTTGTATGGTGTCAATTTTAACACCTCGTTTTTCCTCTGTTTGCAGCGTTATTAACGATTCGGTGCTTTCGAAATCGATAAAATCAGCACGTGTATACACCTCCCATGAGAGAGGGACTGCACAAAAGACCGTCACACCTTCCACAATAGTTGCTGGCTCGTCTTGCGTAATCTCGAGCATTTTTAGAATCGGTGCTTTGATCTCATTCAAATGAGAGGAAGCGACGAAAAGGTGAAAAAAAAGGGTAAGAATCGGAGAAACGACCGGTAATTTGCTCTGAATGGGTTGTAATGACTCCGAAGGGACCCTATCTGCCGATCTTGAAAATTTCGGAGCATTTTTAAACATTAATCTCTGTTCGATCAAGATTATATTTTAATAAAATGTTCTTGAAAACGTTTTCGATGATTTGCCGAATTCGCAAAAATTAATTAGAATTTCTCAATTTTGAAATCCGAATTTCCAAAAATTTCAGGGTATACAAAATGCATTTTTTTTTAGCATTTCTGCATAAAGTACCTTCCAAATTCGGCAATTTTCGATGTTAACGTTTTTAAATAATCGTAATTTTCCTTCCATACCTTATTTTCAAAATCCCTATTTCATAAAATTTTCCCGGTACAACGAATCTGAATATTTTGAAAATCACCAATTTTCAATGACGGTATTTTTCAATATTCGCATTTTTCGATCTCTAATTTTAATTTCGAAAATCCCAATTTCATGAAATTTTTGCAGTATAAAAAAATGCACTTTTCAGCATGTTTACGTTGAAAAAATCCAAATATTCAAAAAATCACTAATTTTCGATGGCGAATTTTTTTATTATTTGCATTTTTCGATCTATATTATAATTTCAAAATTCCACTTTCATAAAATATCAACAGTACAAAAATTGCATTTTTCAGAACTATTGCATTTTTAAAAATTCCAATATTTCAAAAATCCCCAATTTTCGATGGCAAAATTTTGTGATGTTCGCATTTTTCGATTTATAATTTCAATTTCGAAATCCCAATTTAATAAAATATTCACAATACGAAAAATACATTTTTGAGCAACACCGCATTTTAAAAAATCCCAATATTTCGACAATCACAAATTTTCGGAGACAGAAATTAATTTTAAAATTCGTCTTTTTTTTTATCGGCACATATCTCAATTTCGAAATTGTCAAAAACTCAAAATTCCTTGCTTAAAAAAAAAACATTGCAAATTCCATCAATTTTTCTTTTCCCAATTTTCCTATTCGAGTAAAACGAATTTCGTTCCCATGATTCCCTAATAATGAAAAAACAAAAAAAAATATGTACTAGCCGAATAAACCGAATTCATGGGGATTTCCATAATTTTCACGAGCAATCGATCGGCTGTGATTCGGATTGTTTGTCGTTACAGCTGATTAAACGGTTCCATTGTTCTTGGACATCCTTCGAATCAAATGTGATTCATGAGACCATAGGCATTCGTGCAACGGAGTAGCGTCACGATAATCATTCAATTATATTACATTGCCATTGCCAACTCTTGTATTCAAAAAGACAGAGAAAGGGCGAGCGAGAAGGGCACAGGGAAAGGGTCGAGAATGCAAAGGAAATGTGCGTGCAAAATTCAATTTCCTGCTCGTGAAATTTTTATTATTGCCGCTAAAACAAGAGCACAGCGTGCGCCTAACGATGCTTCCCTCTTTACTCAGCTGTATACATGAGCCGTTCAAGGCACAAACCGATTACCTCCGTTTTTTCCATTTTTCAAACTTGTTACTTAAAAAGGGTTTTAAAAAGCAATATATGCTATTTTTTCCTTTTTGTCAACTTCATTTTTTCTGAAATCAATATATTTGAGCGGTAATACCCACGTACCTACTTCGAAAGATTTTCTGTTTCTTTTTTTTGGAACAAAATCCAACTAATGTCTTTACGATAATTCGAAATTCCTATTTTGAAAGCGAATTCAAAAATTCCAATATCATAATCGAAAATTCCAATTTTTAATCATTAATCCAAGACATTCCTATACTCCCCCCACCCCCCATAGTTTACACCCCACTTGTGAGACGGCACTGCAATACATCTTTAAATGCATGTAGTGCATACGTCCACCTACTTTCCCGAAAGTACGCATCAATCTCTGGAGACGAACCACACGGGACTTCTTATAATAGGAATCGGTTATTCAAAAAAAAAAAGAGTGAATTTGACTCTCCGGGAGCAAACGGCTAAACGACGAAGACAGTTTACACTAGTATTAAAAATAATAAGAAACACGTGTTATTTCAACGCGAGTTATTTTCACATTCCGCTCGAATGTATGTACATGCGACCCCTGCAGGATGACCAACCGTGGGTCGACTTATAATAATTGTATTTACAGGAAATTTTAATCTACCATGGGATAAAGAAATTACTTTACATGGATTGCAACTCTTGTTGATATACGAGACACTATTATTATTATTATTATTATTATGAATTATTATTATTAGGTCGAATCATAAATAACTTCCGACGAAAGCTACAGATATCTAGTGAGAAAACGGAAGTTACTTACGACTCGACCCAATATTACTATTATTATTATTATTATTATTAGTATTCTATTACCATTATCATTATTATCATTACTATTACTATTATTTCTGTTCTTAGTTATTTAGTATATGGTTATAGTAGCTGCTGTAGTAAAATTTGCGTGTTATTCTATTCGTATGAAAAATTGGGAACATAATACAATCTTGATTGCGGTATGTTTAAAATTGCATCTTTACATAAATATACAGTTATCGGTAAATTAGAAATTCATGTAGAACATATATATATCGCACATAACCAATTGAAATCCGGAACTGGAGTACACCAACGGCAGTTATAGAAGTTTCCGACACACCGACTAATATATATATACATTGTTTTGCGCAAAAACTAACAGAACTTGGCACACGCGGACTCTAAAAGTACAAATTCGTATTCACGTAGAATCACAATTTCTCGATAACAACGTCTTTCTACCTGACCATTCGCGGAAAATTGCGAATTTTTCGGCGTCTCGACTGTGTTATGACTACTGTGTTAAAACTACCTATACGAGTATGTTTGTTTGCAGAAGTTGCGCACGCAGTTATTATCCTTTTTCGTTCCACGCAAATAGAAGAAGAAGAAGAAGAAACGCGGAATTTCCAGACTCCAACAACAAGTGTGACTATAGGTGACGTGATACAAGACTCGCGCAAAAATAATTATAGAAATAAAAGGTCCCACGAAATCAGTGACTATAGTTTTTCAGGAAATTCCCATGACACACCCACTGGTACCGTGACCGGCACCATTCGCTACTTGCAGATACGAGTTTGACCGGTATCATTGTTTAGTATCAATCTACGCGTCAAAGAGTCAACGTGAGCAAGCGTAAGCCGGTTTAAAATTATACGACTCTAAAATAACAATAATTTGTTTAAATTAAAAAATGTTATTTTCGAAGATTATTGTGTTCCATGAAAACTACGATTTTTTACTGAAAAATTATTTTTGTTTTCTAGAAAATATCTGAGGAAATCCATTGTTATTCTAGTAAATTTGTTTTTATTGTTATAACAAATTTATTTATATGACAAATGTATACACATACAGAATTTAAATTATTTCATCCAAAATATTAAGAAATTTTAATATTTAAATATTTCATATTAATATTAATATTTATTAGTATAAATATTTAATTGTAATATTAACAAATTTATTTAATCATCTAAAATCAAAATTCTATATGTCTCATAAATATATAACTGGCAATAAGATATTTAATCGTAATAATATTTTGATTTACTATGAAATTTTAAGATTATTTATTTACCTGAAAAATTCAATTACCTCGACTTTTAAGAAATATTCAAATATTTCAATTTTAATAATAGTTCGATTTGCCTGTTGAGGAAAAGTTTGCTTTTTGGATTAAAATAGTATACGCATTTAAAATTGTTGATTACCTTATAGCTTCGACAGACGAATTTAATACGAACTTTCCCATAAAGCCTTAAACAGGTTCTCGATTCTCGCAGAATCTTCTTATTGTCTTTCGGAGAAGCCTGGAGTGAAGCATCGTCTTAAAATGGGGGAATCCTACAAAGCTGTGTTTAAATCCTGCGTACCTTTTGCAAATGCACTGTACCAGGTATTTGAAATTTTGATTAATATATATATGTATTAGCTGGTATTACTTCGCTTTGAAAACTTTAAAATGAAAAAAGATCTGAAAATATTTTAAATCTTATCACTTTACCGATTGCTAGCTTTTTAATCGGCTTTTTCTCGCCAACGCCTACTGACCGATTAATAAATATAATTTAGTATTAATATCGTCGAGCCGCCGGTGAGGCGAGCAGATTCTGTTGAATCGCTAGCGGTCAGTAAAGTGTTATGAAAATAATCTCTGCTTTGAATTCTTCAAGTTGATCATCCATTTCTATATTTTTTAATTGTTCGAAACCAATCAATGTAAAAGTAATTTAATGAGTTTTCAAATTTCAGATCCTTGCAGCAAAAGGACAAGACAATCTTGCAACTTCTCCATTGAGCGTTCATGTTATATTATCGTTTCTATTACATGGAGCCGATGCTGAGACGAAAGAGGAAATGATAACTCATCTTCATTTTTCAAAAACCAGGGACGAGTGCGATGGATACAGACAGTTAATTTCAGCATTTAATGTACCTATTATTTTTCAGATTAATTTTATCTTTGAAAATACTGGAAATTATATACATTATGAAAATAATTTTTGTCGAATATTCCGATATTTCAATTATTCGTAAATATTCTTTTTCAGGTTACTAAAGGGGTCGAACTTAATGTGGCTAATATTGTTTACGTTCAACACAAAGTTGAGCTGTTATCAGACTTTGTAACTGCTGGAAAAGAACTCTTCTTCATCGAAACTTGCAATCTTGATTTTCAACAAACCCAAAAAGCGATTGATCAAATCAATTCTTGGGTTGAAGAAAAAACCAAAAAAAAGATCACTAATATTGCCACAAAAGGTAACTAAGTGATATTAAAATAACTTTTAATTAATATTTTCAATTCTAACGTATTTTATTTTCGCTAAATTTTCGATCTCGCCGTTCCAGTTTTTTAAAAACATATAAAAATTTCTCGAACCTTTGGAAAAAGACAATAGAGATTGTCGTTATTTTCAAAAGAAAATTTCTATATTGTTCGGAGAATTTCTCAATATTGATATATTTTTAATTGACCCGATTTTCCTAAAATAAAGAAAAGAATCGTAATTTTTCCAAATGGATTCCGAATTTTTATGAAAAAATATCAAAGATTTACTTTGAATACAAAAACATGCACAGGACATTTTTCTTACTTTACCTTTACTGAAATATTTTATATTGAACATTTCAGGTAACATTACGGAAGGTACGAAAATCGTGTTGGTGAATGCCATTTATTTCAATGGCACTTGGAAACATCAATTCGACTCGAATTTGACCACCTTAAGGGAATTTCATGTTTCAAAAAATGTTTCAAAACGTGTACAAATGATGACAATCAAGAAACGTTTCACATATGGAGAACTTCCCAGTTACGATGCAACTTTTATCGAACTCCCCTATGTGGTGAGAAAAGTGAATTATGAAATGTGATTTTTAACACTATTTCCACCAAAGGTGTCAAAAAAGACCTTTCAGAATTTGAATTTTGAATTATTTGCGATGTATAATTTAATCGTTTTTTGAAATCCACAAATGGGAGGTGCTTAGAGCAATTATGCGTCTGTAAAAAGTTTGTTATTAATTAAGAAAATCTATTTTAATTATAATTCTATATTTTTGGTTTTAGATTTTTAATCACATACAATTAACTCGGTAGAAATAGTGTTAAATTATTCAATTATTAAATCAATGTTGGAAACGACGGCTATAACTGTGCACTTTTTAGAGATAAATCGCGAACTACAGCTATAGGTTTTTACTTTTTTTTTGGCTTTTTCCCAAACAGAATATGGAATTCGATATGGTAATTTTACTACCCAACGCCGTGGATGGTTTGAAGTCTCTGGAGGAGAAATTCAACTGGGAGGCTATTTATGCAGACCGTAAAGATATGCATTCCGAAGTTAAGTTGTGGCTACCGAAATTCAAAATTGAATCTATGATCGAACTAACATTACCGCTAAAACAGGTAAAATATCTAAATCCAAAAACTTACTATATTGTTACTCTGAGGAATAGTTTGTTATCTTTCCTTTGTTGCAGATCCTTCTCAGTAAATGTTTTAGCGCTGATTTCGTGATAAAATATAAATCAACGGATAATATAATTGTCGAAATAAATAAGATAACATTGTATATATGAAAATTAAATTTAACCCTTTGACTACATTTGACGTATCAGTACGTCATTGCATTTGTATGGCCAAAGGCACACATGACGTTCTGATACGACGTATCAGAATGTCATTGAAACTGAGACGGGATTTAACTACTTATTCGAAGGAATGAATTCGAAGGAATTTCTGAAAGTGAAAAAATACAGTTTTCAAAAAACACAATTTAGGAGTTCTGCAAATTTTTGTCCAGCTTAAATACTATCGCAACATAATAAAATTCGAATATTTTCAGCTGGGTATGAAAACGATGTTTGAGGAGAACGCGAACTTCACGAAACTATCAAATAGTGATTCATTGAAAGTCAGTGAAGTCATACAAAAAGTGTTCGTGGAAGTGAACGAAGTTGGAACTGAAGCTGCAGTTGCCACCATGGGTAAAAGATGTTTCACGTTGATCTCTAATTATTTTAACTAAATCGCAAAGAAATGTTGGAGAAATATTGCATGTTCTGGGCGGAAACTGCAACCTTGAGCAAATATTTCTCGAATATTGTTGTGATACTTTTGAAATTTTCTAAAGTATTGTAATATCACTACTCAAGATCACTTTAATTAATAGTTTATGTCCTGATATTTGTTTTTAGGGACTATGGTATGGTGTTGCGCTACCCTTAATATGGACAATATGATTGTGGACCGACCATTTATGTTTCTAATTCGACATAAGGAGAGCAATATTCCTCTTTTCATCGGCAGCGTTCGAGATCTGGCCGATCAGTCGGAATAATGCTTCGATTTTCTTACTAACTAACAAATAAGGTACTTCGAAATACCAGAATAACTTTGATAAAACGCATTTGCCCATTACAACATTTTTTCATCAAGCGATATCCTACTTTTTATTAAATTTTTGTTTTTTTGGCCAATACAAAAATTGTAACAAAAATGACTGTGATTATTATTACAATGTTATAAATATCTGTGATATTCATTTCAAACAACTATGAAGAATATACTGCAGAGAATCTATATGAGAAGAAAGAAATTTGAAGTAAAATAATTGGAAAAAGTATAAAAACGAAGTGAAAAAACATTTAAAAATTCGGAAGTTAATAAAAAAAAAAGTAGTTCAAATTCGAACAACAGAGCATCGTTAAAGTAATAGTTAAAAATGTAATAATTAACGAAGCAGAATTGTAATGCGTTTTTGTTCATTGAATGTTATCGAAAAGATACTATTTTTTTAAATAAGCTTATATATTATGCAGTTATAAAAACAATAACTATACCCGAAATATAATTACGCATATTATACAGATCATTCTGTATACTTAAAAAAAAAGTTTATATGTATAATTCTATATTTTTATATGTATGAAAAATATGTTTTACTACTTGATTTTATAAAAATCATTCCATGCCTACTTCTGAAACTATATATATAGAAGTAGGCAAAATCACTTTCGATTTATATATACATTACTATTAAAAAGCTTTGGAAACAGCGAAATAAAAATACAAAAATGCATGTATTCCATTTATTTATTACAATCTAAAGCTCCTTTATTAACATATATCTCCTAAAACTAAGGTACACTTAATTCTAAATTTCTGCACAGCAGATCCATTTTTTTCCAGACGAACAAAATAATGAACAACTTAAAAAAAGTAAACATCCAAGAACACTAGTACTGAAACAATCCCTCATTATCTAGAAAACAATCGTAAAATTCAATTTCGTTGATAAAATTAAAATTCGAAAAATGTAATTGCTGAAACATATATTTTTTTTGTTTTCGTGACCTAATTATTTTGGCACCAATATTTCAGAACGTTTTTTTTATTAGAACAGCCTGCAGGTAACTCAAACCATAAAAGATCTTCTAGCTGGAGAAGGAGTCGGGGGAGTAATTTGAACTTGAGGAAGTACCACTGCATAGCTTTTCGGTGCTGGTTGCAATGAGGTTCTCTGTAAAGAAAATTCATCACATATATTTTCGAAAACAAACGATGGAATCTTTTTCTAGCCAAGAACTGCAAATATTTGACGAATCAATAATTCCTGAACGTTACTCAATACCGACTATTGTAAATTATTCTTATTAAATTACTGTTGTTATTGTTATTATTATTATTATTATTATTATTATTATTATTATTATTATTATTATTATTATAGACATTATTTGAATGTTTTGAAAATATCATACCTTTACCCTGATCGTCGAAGAAGTAGTCCTTTTTGTAAGCGGATATATATAATTTACACGAGTCACAGGTTGGACTTGTTGTAAAGGCTTTCGTTGTTCAGTGACTTTTGATGGACCTTTCGAAAAGGAATTCAGTAACTGCATCAATTCAACTAATTGAAATAATTCAACTCTAGTATATATATTCAATAAAAATTAAATTTTACCCATGAACATCTTCCTCAAAGTAGCCACGGGTTTAGTATGCATTTTATCAACACGTGGCGAAGGAGCCTTTTCTACAATTGCTACAGATGACAGGATATTTTCCTTCATTGCATTTCCACCTTTGGAATTGGGCAGAGGAGGGACGTATGCCAATGAGACTGAAAAGAAATATTTTTTATTTTCTTTCTCATTCTTTATAAATGGGTAATCAAAAATGACATTATACTGATTTTTCTAATTCTTTTTCAGGAGCTTCCTATCGAGTTGGTCAATTCCGCACCAACCCAATATTGGAATGCTGCACAAAATGTATAAATCATCGACTAATTACTAAAAAAAAAAGGTAAAATAGGTACCAAATTGTTGCAATTTTTCTTCAAATCTTTTTTTGGCTTCTACATATGAGGGTGGCGCATTAGTAACTAGGCTTCTTTTGCTCGGATCTTTATTCGCACCAAAGGTTTGCTGTAATTTCTGGAAAGAATTCAAGGCGGTTCGATAGTTGATTTCCATTGAATCACTGCAATTGCATTGTGGGTCTTCTTCTTCTTCCTCTTCGTGCCACATCACGATTTCACGCATTTTGCTGTTGGTCCTTGTATTTTCAGGGTACTGGCTGGTCTCGTATCCATCATGCGTTTGCGAGCATGGACAAAGACATGTCGATGGAAGTACGGAGTTGCTCTTTATGGAAGATCTATATAGCGTTGATTTTCTCAAGCTATTTTCTTTTTTTGAGCTATTTTGTTGACTATATCCAGAGACAGTGCACGAATCATTTCGTGTCAGCTGTACCATCGAATCTTCTGTTGTTTATTACAATTAGAAAAAAATTAGAATCACTAATAACGTTGACGAAATAGATTTAATTATAAAAAATTGATTATTCGTTAAATCCACTGGTATATAAAATTAATTCTGTATAATAACGTTGTAGATATTATTAATATAACTCCTCTATAAAAATGTTAGATGAATTAAATATGCGTAAGCTAATTTCAATCTGATAAAATTATAATTAAATTGTATCATCAAATTTTCTATAATTACTTCATTATTATCAGTATTGTTATTATTACTATTAACAATTTCATTATTAATAGAATATTACAAATATGTAATCAGAGAAAATGCAAAGAAATTTTGAAGTAATGAAATAATCATGAAAAATTGGTCTCATGTATCATTATAAATTATTTATTTTGTAGTAAAACAGCCAAACAAAAGAATAAATGAGTAAAAATATGCATAATTAGTAAATACCACATATGATTTCTATTAACGTTGAAGAAAAGGTTGTTTTCTAGAAATATAGTTTCTCAAGAGGAAAGAACAATGCAAGAATGGAATCAAAACATCATACGGTCACACATACACGTTTTCGCATACACACAAGTGGATGTTTTTCTGTCTAAAGTATGTGTGTGTGTATTTATATGGCAACTTTGATGTTTACAGAGTTTAGAATGTACAGATTCGTTAATATGAGACATTTATTTACCTAGAAACCTGGGTAAAGCTACTCCTAATTCCTTTCTCTATCTGTGTATTAATATTCTTAAAGTATTATTTGATTTTCTCTCCTTTTGCTCACAATTTTACTGATTTCTATGAATTTCCTTAAAAAATGACTGAACCTTATAAAAAAATATTTATAGAAATTCGAGTAACCATTTTTCAAGTCACGGGTGTTACATTTTCATATTGTACTTAAAAATATATCTTAATTTTATATATAATATTAACAGATTATTTAATTAATTACAATACAACGTATTATATTAAGTAATATAACAAAATCACTATACTATTAACTTAATAAATAAAAATATAGTAAAAAAATTATTAAAAATGCCAGGATCTTACCAGGATCGTAGAAGGCTCTATTCATAATTGATGTATTATTCATTTTTAATAAACTGAACTATAACTGGAGAGAAGACAAAAATATCAAGGAATTTCTATTCCACGACTTTCACGGTTCTTGTAAATTTCAGACCTCTTCTCTTCAACATTTCCTGATAACGAATAAACTTACTCGTTGACTCGTTACAAATTCAATTTCAAATTATGTCCGGAATGGAGGGGTTATTCTCCCTTCCATTCTTCCCTTTGGTTTCGACGATTACCGGCCATTTATATTATTCCGGTTCGATGTTTGAACCGATTGTGAGATATCACAATGGGTTATTTCGATAAAAATTCATAACTAATTATAAATATTTTTTTAATTTTATGCAATTTAAGATAAAATCTAATTGAAATTTCTAGGGGAGATCGTACTTTGACGAATTTGAAGTTTATATTATATTTTAAACTGTACAAAATTTATATTTTAACGCATTTCATCGCTATATTATGCTTAGAATTAATTCTAATATGGCGCGTTTCACACACTAATTCCATCTGTAAGGACGTGGACGAAGGAACAATATGCTTTTTTCCGTATAGGTTATGTTATCTTTTCATTTAAACGATCAAATACTGCGGATTAAATTTGTAGAGAAAAAAATGATTCACGTTTTAGGGGATTTATCTTAGACCGTCTTGATAAGTGATTCTTATTATTATGAAACTGATGCATAATTAACGATGATTATTTTCAAAGCAATCTTGAAAAGTAATCGTCGTTAATTACGCACTAACCTAATATTTAAAATTAACTGGAATCTTCACGATTAAATAAGTACTATCTCAATATTCGGCTGTTATCGGTAATAAATGTTTGTAATTGTAATCTCTCTCTTGCAGATAAAGAAGTCTCAGCTGGAAGATATTGATTCAAGCATGCCAGGTTCGGGATCCTCAGGAGGGTCGGGTACAAAATTACCCAAGGACGGGCCAAGGAAGGACGAAAACAAAGGGGACGTGCTTAGAATCGAAGAAAATGACGCTCAGATTAGAAAGCATCGAGTCAATTGAATTGCTTTCCCATTTGCGACTGTGAAGGACTTTGAATCGAGCATTCGTGCTCCTATTGGAAGGAACTTTGTTTCCGAAAACATGCATACAAGATTAATCCAGCCAGCTGTGTAAACGACTATGGGTCTCTTGATCGAACCTATGGACGAAGATGTATTGCTCAACTTGACAAATGCGAAGAAAAGCAAAAAGTTCAAGCGGAAGGCAAATAAGTCTACCGTTGCATCGAAGAAAGGCCAAGGATTTGAACAAAGGAGCCAAGAAACAGAAGAAAAATAAGGACAATTAAAAAAGTTTTAGAATTTTATCGAAATGAGGCATTTGTTGAAAATTTATATGGTACTAAAATGATATTGTCCTTTTTTATTCTTCGCGAGTGGGATCAGCATGTGTTTTATTTATTTATTAATAAACAAATAAATAAAACATGTTATTAAATATATTCATTTCTATTTTTTCTTCCAAAGCAAAAATATTTTTTCATTTTTACCCTTTTAGAAACTCCATTTTTGTATTTGAAGATTTTTTAATCGATTTTTAACTTTTGGAACTATTCGAAATTTCAAATTTTTAAAACTATGATTTTTGATGACATTAATTGAATGAAATTGAAAGAAATAAATAAAATATTATAAAAAGAAGGTTGAAACCTCAATCTTTTCCCGGTTCCCTCTTGCTGAAAGATCGATATCTCGAATAGCGAGATTACAAAAATCACTAACTTCAACAACCAACCAATATCGTCCATGTTTTCCCCTCTAGGTTTTTCCTCGACGCTGATTGGTCAGTTTCAAATTTAAACGCGCGCGTACCTACTCATCAACTAACTAGCGTAAGTTCCAAAAATCTTGGTTTATAGAAAAGATACCAAGCCGCCACTAATTAACAATTTTTCAATTAACCGATATCAATATCTATTATCATATTTTCAATCATTAAATTAATTCTATAACCGCGTTTCATCGTCAGATCGATCCGCCCACCCTCAACCATCATCAATTGGATTAGAGACCTTGGAATCCCTAATCGTTACTTATCGCAAACGAGTATCGCTTTTTCCTTGACTCGTAAATCAATAAATCGATACCGATAGACTCGAGTTATCGACTACGAAAACTCGTTGGTTCAAATTTCTTTCGTGTCGGCGAGCAAAAAAAAAGGCAACAACACTTTCGCGCGCTTGCGTGGAATTCGTCAGTCAATCGCTCGCCTGGAGGTGGAAGAGGGGTTGACCCACGAACTACCTTCTTCGAGGTGCGAACCAATACAGAAACACCTCTACGAATCCAAACTCTACTCGCTTACCTTTTATTCGCGCTTTTCTGCTCCATTACCGATCCGAGAAATACGAATTGCAGAACCGGTACCTTCTTCTTGCCTCTTCAACCCGGTAGTCCGGTACTCCGCGAGTGGACTCGACCCGATTCGGGCCTGTTCGGATTCGTTCGGGCCCGTCTCAGCAGCTAGCGGCTGTGAGTGTGCGTGTGTGTGTGTGTCGGTGAATCTGCCTACACAAATACACGCAGAGGACGGTGGAAGAAGGAAGACTCGCCGTATCGAGACTCGAGGTTCGTCCGTGTTGGTCAGTTAAGGAAAGTTTCGCGAAGAGGAAGGTTGGCTCTCCGTTGCTGCTCGTTATCCGAGGAAACCGACTCTTTTTCCAGTGTTCGGTCGAATTCGTAGGAGGAAAGAAACGCCCGATTCGATACACGTTTGACGTGCCGACAATTCACGTGACAATTGACGAAACCGAGCACAGGATGGCCGCCAACAAGGACGACGGCACCGAGAGTGTACAGTTTTTTGAGGGCGTTGAGAAGCTTCTTGAAATATGGTTCACAAGCGGCAATGGCAAGGACAGACAGCGCGGTGATCTCCGCCTGATTCCACGGTAAGTTTCGCCCCGGCGAATTTAACACACAATGTTTGTTATACTTTTATTTGACGGATCCGCCGGTGTCGCTGCCAGTGGTGGTGCCCTGGTGGTAGGTGGTCGTGGTTAAAAGGCAGAAAAAGACATTCCATTTTGAAGATTTCGAAAATTTGGAACTTTTAATGGCAAGATCCCAAAAATGTTGAATTTCCGATAGGAAAATCCATAAAACAACAAATTTCAATGGAAAAACTCCCGAAAATTGGTTTTGATAGAAGAATTTCGTGATATTGATATTTTTACTGGGATTTTTAAAAATGCAGAACGTTTACAAAGAGAATCGTTTGAAATTCAAAGTGTCATTTCGAAATTTTGCCAAAATTGAGATTTTTATCGAGAAAATTGTGAAAAATTGTAAGTTTCATTGAGAAGATTCCGAAAATCTTGAATTTCCGCTGAGAAAAATTCACAACATTTCAATTTTCACTTGAAAGTTCCTGAAAATTGGTTTTAACAAAAGAATTTTGTAGTATTGGTATTTTTACTAGAATTGTTGAAAATTTTGAATATTTGCAATGAAAATTGCTTGAAATTCAAAGTGTCACTTGAAAATTTGGCTGAAATTGGAATTTTTACCGAAAAAATTGTAACTATATTCATTAAACAGCAATTTTTTGTAGAAAATTTCCCAAAAATTGAATCCAACGGGGAAATTTTTAATATTGATATTTTTACCAGGATTTCAAAAATTTCGAATTTTTAACAGAAAAGTGGTAGGTAATTGTCGTTAATTCGGCACCAACCCAATAATAAAATGAAAAATTTCAGATTCTTAATTGACAATAATGTATAATAGAAAATTAAATATATAATGCATAATAAAATATACAATACCTAACAAAGTAATAAATAATATATAATGAACTAGAAAATTCCAATTTTCAATATTACAGGGACTTGAAAGTTCCCCACAAAGAAACAGGAATATATTTCAATATCTAAATCGCTCCTTATCTTGGCACCTGCTACAGCCGTTGGATGTCCCCTACTGTAAATAATTACCAACAATTTTCTTATAAAATAGAAATTGATATTTTTTTGTAATTTATTGTGTGAAAACGAGAACAGCATTTTTTTTGGTTGTAATGTCGTTGATAAAAGGTCGTTCCGAATCCGTATCTTCTTTCTACATTGTACACGTGATAAGAAGTCGATACCCTTAGACCATAGGATTGCTCATTGTAGAAATTACATAGACCACCCACTTCTGCCTTTTCAAGTGTTACGTAATTTCCCAATGTACCCTGAATGGACAATATTTCTTGCAAACTGTTAATAATTTGATTATTTACATAAAAGCAATTTTATTAATCAAAGAATACCCAGCAAAACGAAATACTATAGTATTTAATTAGTGAAATTACTAATTTATTCGAAATTGGAGTAATTTGGAGTATTTCTATATAATGTAATTCATTTCTAATTTGAGTATTCCTTTAAAAGAGGTTAATCAGTATTTTCAAACTTCATATGTATTCGTTTTTAACTGGAAAAAAAATGGAAATTGTAAAATCTCCATTCTAGGTACAATTTACTATCGCTTTACGTAAAATCACTTGTGACTCCTTGCAAAAGAATTTTGTGAATTAAAGTTCGAGAAGTTACTTATCGTTAAATGGAAAGAATTGTTAGCGATTAAACTCGAAACGATTATTTATAGGTCCCTGATAACGATAAGTTATTAATATCCCACTCGATTTTTTGATCCAGTTACCTCCTCCCTTCCACTTTTATTACACTTCATTCAACAATTTCCACCTCGTTTTATGAATATACAGATGGAATCAAATAACATCCGATACTCCAGCTTTACGTTTTTGGAATCTCGTGCAATTAATTTCTGCCAAAATGCGCTTATTTGAGACTTGGTGAATGAAAAAATCTGATACAATAGAAGGAATTCGATTTTTCTCATTTGTGCAATTCTGAAAATGCATGGAGGCTTTTTTTTTATTTTGGGGCACACAAAAATAGACAATTTTAAAGCTACTAATTTTGTAGGATAGAATAAATTTCAATTATATACTATTTTCATGCTATAATTCCTAAATGTTGTAGAACATTGATTTAAAAAAAAGAAAATATTTCCAAAACAATAATTTTCAAGAGTATGATAATTAAAAATTAGTAATGGTGGATTTTCATTAAACCAGAACCTTTTAAATACATAAAAATTATAACAATAAAAATCTTGAAGGTTTTACTGAATTTGACGTTTTTCTGTTACTTCACGAAGACAAGTTTGGGAATAATATGGGAGAGTGACATAAAAATCGTAATTAGTTAAAATTTTGATAATTAGCCTTTTTAAATGACCAACATTTGCTTGCTACTTTTAATGGGATTACGTTTTGAAAAATATGCAATTTGCAATGATTATATTTGTTAAATGACAAAATTGTAAGGTCATTCGAACCTTCCAATCCTTATTTTAATTACCTACCCGCTTAGGTGACAATTGTTCGAAGCCTAAAATTCTTTTAATTGTATTATTCAATTTACCATGAATCGTTTTGAAAAAGAAACTTTAAAGAAAATTATTTTAGTAAAATAAAAATCAGTAAAAATGGTAATAAAATTAAAATTGTACAATTATACAATTATTTAATTATAATTCCGCATTGAATTTTACATTTTACTTTCAAGTAAATGAATTTCAACGATATCGAGTTTTATTTTACAAATTATGTCATTCAATTGCAATTATTTTTCATGTAAGACTCTGATTTTCCTCTTTCACATATACTTACTTACACAATTCTGCTTCAGTACATTGGCACGTTTTGTGTAATACGAGCTTTTTGCTCTTCGCCAACCGATTGTGGTTATAAAGAAAAAAAGCTACGCTTGATAAACTGGTAATTAACAAATAAAGAAAAAAATTGTCGATATTAATAATACTGAATATACGTATAAATCTGTCTACCGAAGTATATACAGATAATAGCGGTTTCGTTCAAGCGATAAACTTTCTTGAACTTCTGTGAACGAAACTAAGAACACTGGCTCAAAATTAGTTATACAACTGAATTATCGACCATTAGCTTAAACTACCCGGCTTTGCCCGGGCTTCTGGTACCTGGAGCATTGGTATTTCTAGAAACGTACAATTTGAGCAATAACATATTTTGCAACAAGAGTAATTTTATTATTTTTATTTTACCAATTTCACATTTTCCATTTTGGATTTTTGCATTACAATGGAATTTCGCTTTTCTCGTTTTTCTTGGTTTTTGATTTCTTTTCTGTCTTTGACTGAATGATACATTATTTCACAATTTAATTATACAGTAATTAATTAATCAATTTCTGTAATAAATTAATTAACGAGTATTGAGTATTTATTAAGTATTAATTAACAAGTGTGTAATTTAAATATTAATTATTTAAAAGATTTTATTAACGACATTGTTTGATGTTTTTTCCTCAACTTGGATATGAATTTTTCTACCATGAACTTGTCCCTTTTTTTTGCACCAGAGGTGCTTTTGAGACGTGACAGTATGTATTTTGTGTATTTTAGTATTTAGTATGCAATTTAGTATTTTACGCTGGATCAGCAAGAGCTGTGTTTAATCTTACGTTAGAAACACAATATTTATTCGTTTCTTTTTCACGTGACGCTTGATTACACCACTTGAATTCTTTGTATCTGATGAGGAATGCAATGTTGATTTTTCATCGGGTTGTACAAAAGAAAACTTCATACCAGAAGTTTCGGGGAATGTCTTTGAAATCTACCCAGGAAAAGATATGGGTTATCCAGCGGGTCTCGTTTTTCAAAACATTAGGTATCGATTGACGTTCTAAAAGCAAAATTACAAATCTCAATGATATCATATGATAAAGTTTAATAATTTGAAGGTTCTTAGCATAGAAACGTAAATTTAGTAGAATCTTAGCTTCTTCTAAATTAGACAGACTTTAAATAATAAAAAATATGAAAATTCCAATGTATTTCGTAGGAAAAGAAATTTTCGAAATATCTACTTTAATTTGTCGACTCCAGTTGGAAAAAATTGAAGCTTTCAAATGGAAATGTTGTTAGATATAATTGCACTTCAAATCAAGGGCCACAAAAATATGGAAATTAAACAGAACTTTTGGGTACCAGAAAATTTTGAAAATTCTGTTTTTAGAAAATTACTGACTAAAATTTTTAAAAAGCCGTTAGATAAAAAAACATATTGTAAAATTAAAAATCTATAGATGTGCCTTTTTCTGCATATGTATGTGTGAAGAAAAGAAAATATGGTTGGTATAATGGCATCCTTGTAAAGCGTGCAGTAAAACCTTTGTATTATTCCACACTAGAGGTGTCTCACGCATAAGCATAAGATAATACTTATTCCAAATGTATGTTACAGCCTATAATGTATTCATGAGCCTGACGTAGGTACAGCGCGGAGCAATGTAAAAATTTCCACGTACGAAGGTGAAATTTGGATCGATTCCGAACCGGTATCCCACGGTAGAAATCCCAATTTCAGGCGATTCGACCTCCAGAATCCCGAAATTATCAGCATTTTGGCCTTTGGCTCCATAAACGTTGATAATATATTGGAAATATTCAAATTCATTATTTTTACTGTCAGTCATCAATAATTACAATTCTCCAGCCGTGCTTCCTTATTTTATCAGGACTAGCAGCAACGCGCACCCTTTTTACGTCCTATTGACGGTCATGGAAAAATTTAAGTGATTATAATTGGGAATTTATTAATTTGCAATTGAAGCTATGCCCAAAAAAATCGACTTTTGGAAAAATCTTTTGCCTATTTTCGGGAGACCCTTATTCGGTGTATTTTTTCCCGAGGAATCCATTTTCATTGTTAAAATTCCAAAAATCCTATAGGAAATACGATTTTTCCTCAAAAAACCTACTTTTTACCAACTTCCGCTGGGATTTTGTCAAATTTGACCTTTGGAATCGATTCTACGCGAAAAATTACCCCTAGAAATGACTTGTCTAAAGCTATTTTTGAAACTTTAATTTTTACCCCATTTTTGAGGGAAGGCCAAGATATTCCTGAAATATTCGACTTTTGGTATCAACTTTCAAGATATATCATGACATGTTTTTTTCACAATAGGATGCGTTTCTTTGCAGCTTGCTGCACATTTCAGTTCAAAGCTGCAGTATCCTAATCCACTATTCCTCGAAAGAATCTGAATTTGCGTCATCAATTTGGACATTTTAATTTCTTCTTCATTAGAATTTTGTAATATTTATTTTTTAAAAAAGTTCCTAGCATTGCTTTGTAAGTACTTCCATACATTCGGGGCACGATTTTCAACCACAGCTATAGTTATCGCCAAGATTGTAAGGGTTAGTGACGAAAGTGCACAATTATGATACAACGTTATCAGGCCAATTACTTGCTGAATACGTGTAAAGATGTCATTGTCAATGCCAAGTGGTGCAACAGGAGGGGTGGAAGCAATTGCAACCGTTCCCATCTGTCAAATAACAACTTCAAGTGTAATTAAAGCTTCTATACTTTAATTATGTGGCGTACAGGGTGAAATAGTTGGCATTCCAAGAATTGCTCCCTCTCACGGACAAGTGCATATGATAGAAAGAGACACATGCATGCAATCCATGGCAAGTTTTTGCATTTGTTTGGAATAGGTACCATTCTCGTGTGCAAAAATTTTCTCTTTTTTTTGCGAGTTTTGAATATCTGGAAGAAAAGGTAATAAACAACCAATGGTTTTACATAAATATTTTCAACATAATTTATAAAATTTTCTCAAGAGATATTAAGAATTAATATTATTAATAAGAGTTAGGTATATTTTGGCTTTCCAGGATAGAAGTTAGAAAATTAAAAAAACGGGACACGAAGTTCACAGAAATTTGCAAAGAGTAAATCCGCATGTTTTGTTGTACTTATGGTCTCAGTTTAAAGACGCAAAATGCAGTTGAAAGTCGACACATTTTGAAGACTTCAGCATAAAACTAAAGGAATTTTAACCCGAGTACGATAGGTATACGATGCCAAGAAAGGAAAAGTCATCGCTTTTAATCTCGGATATCGTTTTCACATCTTCTTGCTCTGGGCTTACAATAGTGGCATATAAATGGTTGAAATTGAAATTTATTATATATGAGAATTCGAAATTATAATAATGCAATTTAATACAATTTTATAATAACACAATAATTAAACGAAATTATAAAATTATAATAGTAAAAATGGAACTCCATTCTTTTACAATTGTTGCAGCAAATGAGAATATGAATCCCGTTTCATGGCAATTGTTGCAACATAATAAAATTTGGATCCCATTCAATTACAGTTACTGCAACTTGGAGTTCCATTATGCGGCAGCTACTGCAACGTAACGGCATGTAAATTTTAATCCACGACGTATGTCTGCTGCAAAGTATTTATTAAATTGGCAGTTGCATTTCGCTGCAGTTACTGCAATCTGATAAAATTTTGGTTCCATACTGCAGTGATTGCGGGAAATTAATTTCAACATATTTGGGTTCCATGCCACAGTGGCTGCTGCAGCAAAGTAAAATATGGCTCCTGTCCCACTGCAGCATAGAAAAATACCAATTGCACCACCCCATGGCAACGTTTCCAGAATCTTTAGTTGGCGCTTCTTGGGAACATACGCAGTTATCGCGAGGGTGTGTCCAACGGCGCCCGAGCACCCACTCACCCACCCACCCACCCCATAATTTATAGGGATGCGGGACCCTCACCCACGCAGCTTTTGGGAAACTGTGCTATCGTCCCGGGAATTGCTATCGCGGTTGTCTGCAAACCACCGCGTTATTATTTCCCAATTAATCCCAATTACCGTACGAATGTCCAGTACGTGGACCTTTGAATTAATTGCAAGGGTTGATGCAGTGGTCGGATGGACATAATAATAATAATAATAATGACGTGTGTTTTCATTGCAGGCAAAAGTGGGAGTCATTACTGAAGATTGTACGGTGCGAAATCATTAGCTTTTGCCGCAACGATCAAGTGGATGCCTATGTACTCAGGTAAATATATATTACAACGTATTGTTATTCGTGTACACGTTCGTATCGTTTCTCCAAGCCAATTATTCAATCGCATCGATTTTGTCGAATCAATCCCGATGATAATGAGCCGCACGTGACTTGTTCCGATATATGCAACTGCACTGTGTTTAATCGGACCCCCCCACGGAAACAAGTATATGGTGTTAAAGCATGTGCATGAATATCTGAGGAGATATATGTGCAGAAGTAAGTCTGCATATAGAAAAATTAACCAGTTTGATATTGTATAACATCAATATATGTTGCAATTTATGTTATAATAATATCATTAATATAATTATATAATATATGTGATATATATAATAAATTATATACAAAATGGTATATATGATAATATAATATAATTAACTTAAATACTGGGTTTTAAATTAGACCGTTTATACTTTGTATATATTATATTTTTTATATATATTTTATTATATATATTATATATACTTATATATATTATATTCACTAAAAAAAAAATATATGTTTTGTTCTTCAGATATATTCATAAAGCAAAAACCCATTTTTCTGAATATCTAAATGTAATAGAGTATATTTGATGCTCATATATTTGAAATTATATTTTTTCCTAAAACTGTTATCACTTTCTTTGGTAAGTTTTATAACGTGATGGGAAATTGTACTGACCAGTGGAGTAAAAATTACTCCACGGCTTTAATTGAAATTAAAATTCTATAGAAAGAATATAGCTTAAAATCGCCTAGAAATTAGAAAATTGTCGAGACGTAGAATTATTTATTTTCCACTCCTACGAATTTTCACTAAAACGGTAAAATATCCGTTCTGTTTTATAGAAACCGCTCAAACACAGAAAATTCCCGACTCCACGTGTCATGTTTGCCATTTTTCTCTGATTTCAACAATTAGCTCCTGGTTTTTGAAATACTCCTTCCTCTTTAACCCAACGTTAAAGTTCGCACTCGCTCAGATTCTGTGGAAGCAGCCCGGGTTTGAAAAACTTAAAAATGCTGTTTGAGCAGAGGAGAAACATATACATTCGGTGCTGTACTTTCATTGAAATATACCTACGAATATTAGCTCGAATGTTGGATGAAAGGACTATGAGGGAAAAAAAGGTAGCCGCGAATGAAAAGGATGTTGATGGAAAAGAGCCATTTGAAGCAATAATACCGAACAAAGCGGGAGACTGGATGTACTACACATATTGATTTTCAAGCTTCTAATAAGCACAAAAAATTGCCCCTTTGTTCGGTTTCTCATAGTGGAGATGGAATATTTTTCGTTTCGTGTATGTAAAAAGTCTCGCTGCGTAAAGAATTTCGTATTTTTTTGGTACAAAACATGCATTTGAATGATTGGATGCAGAAAAGTTTGTGCCCAATTGCAATTGGGTTCTATTTTTCTCTAGAATATCGAAATTCAATAAAAAAAAAATGTTTTTAGGATATTTCTATATTCGAAAAATATTCTTCCATTGAATTTTCATATTTAAAAAGAATAATACCGCCAATGACGTCAATTCCTCCCGGAATTTCGATAGCACCGAAATTTCTCATAAAATGCCACGTATTTACCGATTTTTCTTCTTATTATTCAATGTTTGTCCCTTATATCAATGTGACGGCTCGAAAATTGATTATGTTCCATAATATATCTCTACAACCAGAAAGACAGTGAGATAACCCCATCCGTTGCCAGTGATAAGTGCCGCTGATCCGAGATGCGTGTCGGTCCCAGCTTCTCCAATATTTCTGCGAATCAGTCGTATCTCGGAGGCGAAATTCCCCCTGACTCGGAAATAATTCGAATTATTCGATGCCACGTGTTACGAATTGAACTTGGCAGCAACGTGAAACTTCTTCTTCGGTGGGTCGTAGGTCGACATCTCTGGGAAGCTTTTCTTTATGACCTTTCGACGAGATAGGGACGTTAGAAAACGAATTTTTTATCCTCTTACATTTTCCTCATTCGAATCCAACGAATGACAGCGTCATTAAATGCTTGCCCCTGCAATTTTCCAACACCTAGTCATTTTTTGTGGAAATCGAATTTTGTGTATTCTTCTGAAATTGCACCATCGTGCAAAATGGCGAAGTTCAAGTTTACACGTGTTTGGTCTCTTCGAAATCCCGCAAACTACCAAATATCGTGATAACCTGGCATCGTTACAATTCCGGACGTGCATTTCTAATAAATGCGGCAATGCTTGCACCGACTGTCTTC